>JBBGZY010000057.1:0-388518 GCA_037952925.1 Lithobates clamitans | reverse complement strand
ATTATAGGCTTTACCTGTAGGTAAAATGGTTATACAGGGTTTATAAGGACTTTAATATTCATTATGAGGGACAGTAGATGCACAACAGGATACAGTCAAAGACTATGGGCTTGATACAGGAGATGGTCAGAGACTGGGAACCTAATTCAGGAGTTGGCATGATAAAAGAGACTGTGAACTTGCTATAGGAGCTGTTGGAGACTGGGGACATGCATAAGGCCTCTTTCACACGGGGCAGATCAGTCATGATCCGCCCCGTGAACATCCGCTGGCTCAGCGGGGATCGCTCCGCCAATCCCCGCTGAGCAGGAAGATGACAGGTCCATCGCTGCACGCTGTGCAGCGACGGACCTGTCAGAGCGCCCCTCTCCCCTATGGGGGATCGGATGATGACGGTCCGTAGTGTCCGTCGTCATCCGATCCGATCCGAAAAACGGATGGAAAAGTAGGTTTTTCCTCCGTTACACTTTTCGGAGCGGAGCGGGTCGGATGTCAGCGGACATGTCACCGCTGACATCCGACGCTCCATAGGGATGACTGTATGTCCGTTTTTCATCCGAAAACGGAAGGATGAAAAACGGACATACGGATCGTCCGTGTGAAAGAGGCCTTAGACCCCATACACACTATTAGATTTTCTGCAGATTTTTGTCTTCAGATTTACCAAACCCATGTAGTGCAAGGGCCTGCCTGATTGCATACAAATTGAATCTCTTAAGGTTTGACCTTATATTATATGTTTTTGGTAAATCTGAAGACAAAAATCTGCAGAAAATCTAATAGTGTGTATGGGACTGAGTTCACACTATGACATGCTGCGGCTCACAGCAGGAGTCCGGTGAGTCTCCATTCAAAGTTTCAGGTCCGATTTCAGCCCGAATTCTTGGCTGAATTTGGACCTGAAACAGACCAAAAGACGCACAGGGCTCCTATGCAAATCTCACCAGAGCTGCTGTGGAGATGTGTGAACTGGCTACATAGAGAGGAAACATGCATGCAATTTGCATAGGTGTGAACCCAGCCTCAGGAGATAGTTGTAGACTGGAGACATACAACCTATTACATGAGGCTGCTAGAGACCACTGCTATAACAGGGCAATAGGAAACACAGCTTATTGTCTGAGGGCCACACAAACAGTGCCAAAGGGCCCATGGATTGCAGGTTGGGCACCAAGGCCATAGAGCGTACATTCAGGCATGATTCTCTGTATGGGTCTCACAAGTGCAGTGTGCAGCCCGCTGCTAGCAGCCTGTCAAAATCAAAGTCAGCCTCAAATACGCAGCGGCTGTTCAGAGATATATGCACATCCAATCAGTACCAGCAAATAGTAACATATGTATTTGGGGCAGCACATACATTTCTCTACACAAGTACCACTAGAATGTGCGTATATCTGCAAGCTCCTAATGCATATATCAGCCTGTCATTGATTTTACAGGCTGCTGGCAGCAGGCTGTAGACAGATATACACACATCTGAGTGATACTTGTATACAAGGACTTATGAGCTGCCCCAAAGGCAGACTGCGTTCAGGATAGCACATATGTGTGCCCCTGTAAGGCAAGTACCAGTGTACAAACGCTGCGTATTTGAGCCTGTCATTGATTTTACAGACTGCTGGCAGCAGGCAGTTCTTGTATACAGGGATAAATGTATTCGGGGAAGCACATACATTCCTGTGTCACTTGGATCTGCATATATCTGCGTATATCAGCCTATCATTGGTTTTACAGGCTGCTGGCAGCAGGCTGTACAAATGTATACACACATCTGAGTGGTACTTGTGTACAGGGACATATGAGCTGCCCCAAAGGCAGACTGCATTTGGAACAGTGCATATGTATGTCCCTGAACGCAAGTCGCGGTCAGATATGTCTATACCGGCATACAGACACTGCATATTTCGGCCTATCACTGATTTTGACAGGCCACAAGCTGTACACGGCACCTGTGTCTCCCAGAGAACTATGCCCAAATGTATGCTGTACGGCCTTATTGCAGCCATGTGCATGAACCCCATCCTCCATGACAGGATCACCAGATATTATTTTAATGAAAGCTACAGATTTAAAACTACTGAAAATGATTTTTGAAAGGACATTAACATGTTAAAGCTTGTGGTGATGGGGTTTTCACTCCCCTCAGTGTTGGGTTATTGAGGGTTTTCACATTTTGTAAGTGAGGAGGAGGCAGAGATAATAGCCTGAGTTGGCCATTGTGTGCTCTTTGTTTGGACTCAGCACGGTGGGGGTTGGAAGGGTCCAGACACACAGGATCTACAATGGCGAGGGAGTCGAGGTGAGGTGAATTGTGGGTGTGCCGTGTAAAACAATCTCATCCCTTACACTGGACATGTACAGTACTACACGTCTGGGTGATATCCTTCCAGGCATGTGGAAACCAGCTATCTTCTCCATGTCACTGAAATATGAAGGCAATAAGGCAGCTGCATCACTGCTTCCCGCCTTGTTCTGTAAATCTGTAACCTGACTGACAGGGCTCTGTACACTAAAGCCTCGTACACACAGTTCGATTGTTGTACGACTGAACGTATGATTTTTGTCAAAAGTGCATGTGCATGATTTTGTCTAGCATACTAACTATCCGCAAATTGTCATTCGACAAACATGAACGTAGTGACGTACTATGAGAGTATAAAGAGGAAATTCATTTCTTAAGCGCCACCCTTTGGGCCCCTTCTGCTAATTTCATGTTAGTAGAAGTATGGTGAGCTTTGATTCACACTTTTTTGTTGTTATTTTTATTTGGATGTCAGATAGTATCTCTAATTTAATTTCTGTTGTTTTTTTATGCACAATAAACAAAAATTGTGTTGAATAATACTTAGCTATGTGCTTTTCTTCAAATGACAGTTTGGGAGTAGGCAGTTACATTAAAAAAAAAAATGTAAAATTAACAAAGGACATCAACATAGATGTATCTTTGAACTTAAAAACTCCGGGATGGTGAAAATCATACAACAACCATAATAATAATTTTATTTATATCACTACAAAACAAAAGCATTTTAAAATAGGTTAACAACATCAGTATCACCAGCACAGTAGCTTCATTATTATCCCATTAAAGAAGATGAGAATATGCGCTGCATTTCGACATTTCATCAATTGCCGCGTCATGAATGTTAATTCTACATTATGAACAGTAGTTTACAAGACCGAACTCTTCCTGGTCGTTCCTTGACTCCGAACATGCGTGTTTGTACTTTCGACTTTTGTGTGACGATTTCTGTATTGACCATCTGAAAATCAGACGTTGAGTTCACATCCGTCAAAAAATGTATAGCCTGCACATCGCGCTTTTGTCTGACGAAAAAGTGAAATCGGTTGTCGAAAGCACCATGCTAACGATCCGAAAATTCACAGACAACTCGTCTTGCAAATTTTCCCATCTGATTTTCGTAGCATGTGTATGGACCTTAAGTCTGCCTTCCTCATATCCTCTGCACTGTGCTATTGAAAGTAAACAACTGCCAGCCATTGTCATCATTCATTTCCTGACATATGCACCAAGGTGCTTCTGTTACTCAAAGCAGCCAAGGCCTAGGTACCCATCAGTGCTACACATCCTTAACTGGAATCTACACTTCAATATGTTTTAAAGTCACTTTCAATCTTTTTAAGGCTGGGTTCACACTGCAGACATCCGCAGATCACAGCAGGGGTCCGGTATGTCCCTGTTCTCCGTTACAGGGACCAATCAGGGCCGAATTTTTGCCTGAATTTGGTCCTGAAATGGAGCCAAAGACGCATAGGTCTCCTGTGCAATCTGCTCCACAGCCGCCCCGGAGCTATCTGAACCGGCTTCATAGAGAGCAAGTCACAATCTCCTGTCATGCGAATTGGATGCGGTAAAAATCCGCATCCAATTCGCAATGGTGTGAACCCAGCCTTAATCTGCAGCTTTTAACCACTTGCCGACCGCCTCACGCCTATATACGTGAGCAGAGCGGCACGGGCAGGCAAAATCACGTACCTGAAACGTGATTGCCTTCCCGTGGGTGGGGGGTCCGATCGGACCCCCCCCCGGTGCCAGCTGCGGTCGGCATTTGGTTGGGAGCGATGAGAGACGAGGGGGAGACCATCCGATCGTGGCCCCCCCCTCGCGATCGCTCCCAGCCACTGACAAACATCCCCTGCCTCTGTATAGTACACAGAGGCAGAGGATGTGATGTCATCTCTCCTCGGCTGTCAGTTTCCGTTCCAGCGCCGAGGGGAGATGACATGTAAGTAAGTACACAACACAAACACACACAGTAGAACATGCCAGGCATACATTACACCCCCGATCCCCCCCCGATCGCCCCCCGATCCCCCCCCAATCACCCCCCCCCCCCTGTCACAAACTGACACCAAGCAGGTTTTTTTTTTTTTTTTTTTTTTTTTTCCTGATTACTGCATAGTGTCAGTTTGTGACAGTTAGCAGTGTTAGGACAGTTACTGTAACCCCCCTGTAGGTCTAGGGTACCCCCCTTACCCCCCCTAATAAAGTTTCAACCCCTTGATCACCCCCCCTCACCAGTGTCGCTAAGCGATCATTTTTCTGATCGCTGTATTAGTGTCGCTGGTGACGGTAGTTAGGGACGTAAATATTTAGGTTCGCCGTCAGCGTTTTATAGCGACAGGGACCCCCATATACTATCTAATGAATGTTTTAACCCCTTGATTGCCCCCTAGTTAACCCTTTCACCACTGATCACCGTATAACCGTTACGGGTGACGCTGGTTAGTTCGTTTATTTTTTATAGTGTCAGGGCACCCGCCGTTTATTACCGAATAAAGGTTTAGCCCCCTAATCGCCCGGCGGTGATATGCGTCGCCCCAGGCAGCGTCAGATTAGCGCCAGTACCCCCCCTAATAAAGTTTTAACCCCTTGATCACCCCCTGTCGCCAGTGTCGCTAAGCGATCATTTTTCTGATCGCTGTATTAGTGTCACTGGTGACGCTAGTTAGGGACGTAAATATTTAGGTTCGCCGTCAGTGTTTTATAGCGACAGGGACCCCCATATACTATCTAATAAATGTTTTAACCCCTTGATTGCCCCCTAGTTAACCCTTTCACCACTGATCACCGTATAACTGTTACGGGTGACGCTGGTTAGTTAGTTTATTTTTTATAGTGTCAGGGCACCCGCCGTTTATTACCGAATAAAGGTTTAGCCCCCTGATCGCCCGGCGGTGATATGCGTTGCCCCAGGCAGCGTCAGATTAGCGCCAGTACCGCGAACACCCACGCACGCACCGTACACGCACCATACACCTCCCTTAGTGGTATAGTATCTGATCGGATCAATATCTGATCCGATCAGATCTATACTAGCGTCCCCAGCAGTTTAGGGTTCCCAAAAACGCAGTGTTAGCGGGATCAGCCCAGATACCTGCTAGCACCTGCGTTTTGCCCCTCCGCCCAGCCCACCCAAGTGCAGTATCGATCGATCACTGTCACTTACAAAACACTAAACGCATAACTGCAGCGTTCGCAGAGTCAGGCCTGATCCCTGCGATCGCTAACAGTTTTTTTGGTAGCATTTTGGTGAACTGGCAAGCACCAGCCCCAGGCAGCGTCAGATTAGCGCCAGTACCGCTAACACCCACGCACGCAGCATACGCCTCCCTTAGTGGTATAGTATCTGAACAGATCAATATCTGATCCGATCAGATCTATACTAGCGTCCCCAGCAGTTTAGGGTTCCCAAAAACTCAGTGTTAGCGGGATCAGCCCAGATACCTGCTAGCACCTGCGTTTTGCCCCTCCGCCCGGCCCGGCCCAGCCCACCCAAGTGCAGTATCGATCGATCACTGTCACTTACAAAACACTAAACGCATAACTGCAGCGTTCGCAGAGTCAGGCCTGATCCCTGCGATCGCTAACAGTTTTTTTTGTAGCGTTTTGGTGAACTGGCAAGCGCCAGCGGCCTAGTACACCCCGGTCGTAGTCAAACCAGCACTGCAGTAACACTTGGTGACGTGGCGAGTCCCATAAGTGCAGTTCAAGCTGGTGAGGTGGCAAGCACAAGTAGTGTCCCGCTGCCACCAAAAAGACAAACACAGGCCCGTCATGCCCATAGTGCCCTTCCTGCTGCATTCGCCAATCCTAATTGGGAACCCACCGCTTCTGCAGCGCCCGTACTTCCCCCATTCACATCCCCAACCAAATGCAGTCGGCTGCATGAGAGGCATTTTCTTTATGTCCTCCCGAGTACCCCTACCCAGCGAACCCCCCAAAAAATATGTTGTGTCTGCAGCAAGCGCGGATATAGCCGTGACACCCGCTATTATTGTCCCTCCTGTCCTGACAATCCTGGTCTTTGCATTGGTGAATGTTTTGAACGCTACCATGCACTAGTTGAGTATTAGCGTAGGGTACAGCATTGCACAGACTAGGCACACTTTCACAGGGTCTCCCGAGATGCCATCGCATTTTGAGAGACCCGAACCTGGAACCGGTTACAGTTATTATAGTTAGTTACAAAAAAAAGTGTAAAAAAAAAAAACACAAACAAAAATATAAAATAAAAATAGTTGTCGTTTTATTGTTCTCTCTCTCTCTATTCTCTCTCTATTGTTCTGCTCTTTTTTACTGTATTCTATTCTGCAATGTTTTATTGTTATTATGTTTTATCATGTTTGCTTTTCAGGTATGCAATTTTTTATACCTTACCGTTTACTGTGCTTTATTGTTAACCATTTTTTTGTCTTCAGGTATGCCATTCACGACTTTGAGTGGTTATACCAGAATGATGCCTGCAGGTTTAGGTATCATCTTGGTATCATTCTTTTCAGCCAGCGGTCGGCTTTCATGTAAAAGCAATCCTAGTGGCTAATTAGCCTCTAGACTGCTTTTACAAGCAGTGGGAGGGAATGCCCCCCCCCCAACATCTTCCGTGTTTTTCTCTGGCTCTCCTGTCTCAACAGGGAACCTGAAAATGCAGCCAGTGATTCAGCCAGCTGACCATAGAGCTGATCAGAGACCAGAGTGGCTCCAAACATCTCTATGACCTAAGAAACCGGAAGCTACGAGCATTTTATGACGTAGATTTCGCCGGATGTAAACAGCGCCATTGGGAAATTGGGAAAGCATTTTATCACACCGATCTTGGTGTGATCAGATGCTTTGAGGGCAGAGGAGAAATCTAGGGTCTAATAGACCCCAATTTTTGCAAAAAAGAGTACCTGTCACTACCTATTGCTATCATAGGGGATATTTACATTCCCTGAGATAACAATAAAAATGATTTAAAAAAAAAAAAATGAAAGGAACAGTTTAAAAATAAGATAAAAAAATAATAATAATAAAGAAAAAAAAAAAGAAAAAAAAAAAAGCACCCCTGTCCCCCCTGCTCTCGCGCTAAGGTGAACGCAAGCGTTGGTCTGGCGTCAAATGTAAACAGCAATTGCACCATGCATGTGAGGTATCGCCGCGAAGGTCAGATCGAGGGCAGTAATTTTAGCAGTAGACCTCCTCTGTAAATCTAAAGTGGTAACCTGTAAAGGCTTTTAAAGGCTTTTAAAAATGTATTTAGTTTGTCGCCACTGCACGTTTGTGCGCAATTTTAAAGCATGTCATGTTTGGTATCTATGTACTCGGCCTAAGATCATCTTTTTTATCTCATCAAACATTTGGGCAATATAGTGTGTTTTAGTGCATTAAAATGTAAAAAAGTGTGTTTTTTCCCCAAAAAATGCGTTTGAAAAATCGCTGCGCAAATACTGTGTGAAAAAAAAAAATGAAACACCCACCATTTTAATCTGTAGGGCATTTGCTTTAAAAAAAATATATAATGTTTGGGGGTTCAAAGTAATTTTCTTGCAAAAAAAAATTATTTTTTTATGTAAACAATAAGTGTCAGAAAGGGCTTTGTCTTCAAGTGGTTAGAAGAGTGGGTGATGTGTGACATAAGCTTCTAGATGTTGTGCATAAAATGCCAGGACAGTTCAAACCCCCCCCAAATGACCCCATTTTGGAAAGTAGACACCCCAAGCTATTTGCTGAGAGTCATGTTGAGTCCATGGAATAATTTATATTGTGACACAAGTTGCGGGAAAGAGACAATTTTTTATTTTTTTTATTTTTTTTTGCGCAAAGTTGTCACTAAATGATATATTGCTCAAACATGCCATGGGAATATGTGAAATTACACCCCAAAATACATTCTGTTGCTTCTCCTGAGTACGGGGATACCACATGTGTGGGACTTTTTGGGAGCCTAGCCGCGTACGGGACCCCGAAAACCAAGCACCGCCTTCAGGCTTTCTAAGGCCGTAAATTTTTGATTTCACTCTTCACCGCCTATCACAGTTTCGGGGGCCATGGAATGCCCAGGTGGCAAAAAAAAACCCCAAATGACCCCATTTTGGAAAGTAGACACCCCAAGCTATTTGATGAGAGGTATAGTGAGTATTTTGCAGACCTCACTTTTTGTCACAAAGTTTTGAAAATTGAAAAAAGAAAAAAAAAATTTTTTTTTCTCGTCTTTCTTTATTTTCAAAAACAAATGAGAGCTGCAAAATACTCACCATGCCTCTCAGCAAATAGCTTGGGGTGTCTACTTTCCAAAATGGGGTCATTTGGGGGGGGTTTGTGCCACCTGGGCATTCCATGGCCTCCGAAACTGTGATAGGCAGTGAGGAGTAAAATCAAAAATGTACGCCCTTAGAAATCCTGAAGACGGTGCTTGGTTTTCGGGGTCCCGTACGCGGCTAGGCTCCTAAAAAGTCCCACACATGTGGTATCCCCGTACTCAGGAGAAGCAGCTAAATGTATTTTGGGGTGCAATTCCACATATGTCCATGGCCTGTGTGAGCAATATATCATTTAGTGACAACTTTGTGCAAAAAAAAAAAAAAAATTGTCACTTTCCCGCAACTTGTGTCAAAATATAAAACATTCCATGGACTCAACATGCCTCAAAGCAAATAGCTTGGGGTGTCTACTTTCCAAAATGGGGTCATTTGGGGGGGGTTTATGTCATCTGGGCATTTTATGGCCTTCAAAACCGTGATAGGTAGTGAGGAGTAAAATCAAAAATGTACGCCCTTAGAAATCCTGAAGGCGGTGCTTGGTTTTCGGGGCCCCGTACGCGGCTAGGCTCCCAAAAAGTCCCACACATGTGGTATCCCCGTACTCAGGAGAAGCAGCTAAATGTATTTTGGGGTGCAATTCCACATATGCCCATGGCCTGTGTGAGCAATATATCATTTAGTGACAACTTTTTGTAATTTTTTTTTTTTTTTTTGTCATTATTCAATCACTTGGGACAAAAAAAATGAATATTCAATGGGCTCAACATGCCTCTCAGCAAATTCCTTGGGGTGTCTACTTTCCAAAATGGGGTCATTTGTGGGGGTTTTGTACTGCCCTGCCATTTTAGCACCTCAAGAATCGACATAGGCAGTCATAAATTAAAGGCTGTGTAAATTCCAGAAAATGTACCCTAGTTTGTAGACGCTATAACTTTTGCGCAAACCAATAAATATACACTTAT
The DNA here is from genome assembly GCA_037952925.1 of Lithobates clamitans. Classification (NCBI taxonomy): domain Eukaryota; kingdom Metazoa; phylum Chordata; class Amphibia; order Anura; family Ranidae; genus Lithobates; species Lithobates clamitans. The sequence goes on along the minus strand of JBBGZY010000057.1, from coordinate 379,012 downwards.
TGACATTTTTTTTACCAAAGACATGTGGCCGAATACATTTTGGCCTAAATGTATGACTAAAATTGAGTTTATTGGATTTTTTTTAGAACAAAAAGTAGAAAATATCATTTTTTTTCAAAATTTTCGGTCTTTTTCCGTGTATAGCGCAAAAAATAAAAACGGCAGAGGTGATCAAATACCATCAAAAGAAAGCTCTATTTGTGGGAAGAAAAGGACGCAAATTTCGTTTGGGTACAGCATTGCATGACCGCGCAATTAGCAGTTAAAGCGACGCAGTGCCGAATTGTAAAAAGTGCTCTGGTCAGGAAGGGGGTAAATCCTTCCGGGGCTGAAGTGGTTAATAATATCTGGAGGTCCTGCCATAAAGATTCTTGTTTAGGCACTATCTGCGATAGAGTGACACTGGATTCTGTCTGACGCATGTGCTCCTGCGTTGTCACTGTCATATGAACTGCTTTACACATTATGCGGGTGCGCAGCGATCACATGCGAGTGATCAGCTGATCAACCATGGATGCAGACTGCATCCAGGGCCAATCACTCGCATATGATTGCTGCATGCGAAAACTGGCAGCCACCCATTGCTTTCAATAGAGCTGCTTCCTGCAGCTAACTGCAGGGAACCTCTGCTGGGGTTTTTACATGTAATCAGAGTCAGGTGCATTCGCAGGTATGATAAAAAGAAAGTAAGGTAAGTAAAAAATAAAAAATATATTAAAAAAAAATACCACAATGCCAAATTATGAATCATTCCCCCTCCCTTCCTAGCAAACTCTTACGAGAGTGAGAGAGAGATCTGTGCATGATGTCATAAGCCTAGGCTAATGACCAGACAAGAAACAGAAAGTAGGCTGTATAAGGTGTTTACTGGCAGAAAAAAAAAATGTTTTACTATCCAAAGTTAAAACAACAAGGACACAAGATTTAATAGTTGTAAAGTTGAAAAAATGACTGAAGGTCTGCTTTAAGCAGCCCATAGGTGATTTGATTTTCTTTCCTTCCACCATGAGTGGAAGGAAAGAAAATCACTTGATTTCCCCATCAAAGCAGTCAGTGTTGATGGAGGAATGATACCGCAGAACTACTGTGTTCTGCCAGGGGCAAGGGACACAATGATTACTGCTAGCGGATATAGCTGCCTGCAGTAATCGCAAGTAAAAAAATCTGACAGGCTTATTGTACCCAAGTCGATCAATGGACACAATCAGCCTGCCCATAGATGCATCCAATCTCAGACAGTCCCTGCTGAACCAGTCACATTTTGATCCATTGATGGCCGGCTTAAAATGGTTTTACTTTACTTCAAACATGAAATATGAACAAAGCCGGATGTGCCTGGGCACATAGAAAACAACTGTTGAAAACAATTGGCGATGGTGTTCATCCAGTGTGGAAGAATGCAGGTCATTGCACCTACTGAGAACAAGCTTTTTCTGCACATCCAGCATTGTAAAATAGTATCAGTATGTAGATGGATACTTTATTAAACATGCCAAGATTAAAAATACCAGCAGAATCTGTCCCGTGATGAGCTGCATAGGAGATGGCACCTTGCCACCAGCTGGCTCAGTACAGTGTAAACTCTTATTAGGTGTCCTATATAGACAACTAACGTTGGGATTATTTAGTCTCCTATTAGGAGGTCCTAACTGTCAGAAAAATAAAATGCTATTGAAGGCTATGGATAGTGTAATAGTTCCCTTGGCTCTGCTTGGAACATTATATGCACTCTATAGGGTCACCAGAATTCCTACTGCATAAAAAGAGACAGTTGGGTGTAATTGATCATTATCTTTAATATTATAATTATTATTATTATTATTATAATTATTTTATTTACATTAATTATTTTTTGCTTATCAGGACATTTTGAGAACATTTACCACTTTATTCTTTAAAAATAAAGGAAAATCCCTGCTAATAAAAGACGCTGATCCCCCTATGCTCAGTTCAATGCAAGGCCGATGCCACACTTGCGATCCTCTCACTGGTGAGAACTCACCATCAAAAGGATCACTAAAAACGTGCTAAAAGAAGACACCTTCTTATATGTGTCGCTCCATTGCCGGCTGAAGGAGCGCAGTAGTTGCTGCGTAGTGTAAGTTGTCGGCAAGAGAGCGACACCTCGCTTGTACAGGCGGTGAGGGAAAGACAGATGGCAAGTGTTTCATCAGCGTGTCCTTCACAATGATCCTGCCTTTGGCAAGTGCAAGTATGCCTGTGGCCTAACTGTGGTGGGGTGATTTTTATTTAGTAGCCCTATACCACTAACAAACCACAAACATGTTCATCTGAAACATATTAGTGGATCTAATCTGTTTCTATGCTACATAGTGTGTCTTTACTGCAGAGAAACACAGACGTGGCGTGAACAACCCTGAAAAGAAATGAAGGAAGACACCCGTCTGACCAGGTCCTCAGTATAGGGTCATGTATGAGCTTTTCCTGTGTTTAATATTTTACACTGGAAGTGTGACATGATTCAGATGAGCTGATTATCATGTCATGTCAACAGGAAATTCTACAATCTTGTCATGTGTATATCGTTTTTTTAGTGAAGATCCTCTCGCCAGATATCAAAAGTTCTTATTCTATTCTTAGTCTTACAACTTCATCAGATTTTGGCCCTGAAAACCACAGAAAACCATCAGAAAATAACTGCAATATTCAGAGCAGTGAAAGCTGCAGACATGCAACAGGAGATGGTCGGAGACAACAGGCCTGCTAGAAAGAGATGATCAGAGACTGCAGACATGCTACAGGTAATGGTCAGAGACAACAGGCATGCTACAAAGAGATGGTTAGAGAGGCCACAGGCATGCTACAGGAGATGGTCAGAGACAACAGGCCTGCTAGAAAGAGATGGTCAGAGACTGCAGACATGCTACAGGAGATGGTCAGAGACAACAGGCATGCTACAAAGAGATGGTTAGAGAGGCCACAGGCATGCTACAGGAGATGGTCAGAGACAACAGGTATGTTACAAAGAAATGGTCAGAGACTGCAGCCATGCAGCAGGATATGGTTAGAGACAACAGGCTTGCTAGAAAGAGATGGTCAGAGACTGCAGACATGCTACAGGTAATAGTCAGAGACAACAGGCCTGCTAGAAAGAGATGATCAGAGACTGCAGACATGCTACAGGAGATGGTCAGAGACAACAGGCCTGCTAGAAAGAGATGGTCAGAGACTGCAGACATGCTACATGTAATGGTCAGAGACAACAGGCCTGCTAGAAAGAGATGATCAGAGACTGCAGACATGCTACAGGAGATGGTCAGAGACAACAGGCCTGCTAGAAAGAGATGGTCAGAGACTGCAGACATGCTACATGTAATGGTCAGAGACAACAGGCCTGCTAGAAAGAGATGATCAGAGACTGCAGACATGCTACAGGAGATGGTCAGAGACAACAGGCATGCTACAAAGAGATGGTTAGAGAGGCCACAGGCATGCTACAGGAGATGGTCAGAGACAACAGGTATGTTACAAAGAAATGGTCAGAGACTGCAGCCATGCAGCAGGATATGGTTAGAGACAACAGGCCTGCTAGAAAGAGATGGTTAGAGACAACAGGCCTGCTAGAAAGAGATGGTTAGAGACAACAGGCCTGCTAGAAAGAGATGGTTAAAGACTGCACACATGTTACAGGAAATGGTCGGAGACAACAGATATGCTACAAAGAGATGGCCAGAGACTGCAGACATACAGCAGGAGATGGTTATAGACAATAGGTCTGCTAGAAAGAGATGGTCATAGACTGCACACATGCTACAGGAGATGGTAAGAGACACCAAACATGCTACAAAGAGATGGTTAGAGACTGCAAACATGCAACTGGATATGGTTAGAGACGACAGACATCCTAGAAAGAGATGGTCAAAGACTGTAGACATGCAACAAGAGATGGTCAGAGACAAGCATGCTAGAAAGAGAAGAAAGAGATGGTCAGAGACAACAGACATGCTACAAAGAGATGGTCAGAGACTTCAGACATGCAAAAAAGAGATGGTCAGAATCTATGTGCATTCTACAAGAGATGGTCAGAGACTAGGGAGTTACCAGCGGTGGGACTTGTATTATTAATGTGCTTTAACAAGCTTTTTTTTTTTTTTTCTAATGACAGAGTTGTCTTCAGAATGTTGGGGTCACAGAAAGAATAGGGAAGTAGCCTCATGGGATTATCACTCCTGCTACTTTCTTTTATTCAATTTATAAGTCAATGTACTGATTACATCACTATAACTATATTACATATTTAGTGTTGATGCTTCTTTTTCAGGTAGCAGGCTGTTTGGAGTTAATGGGTAGGAGTGCTGTTGCTGGGCAGATTCTGGGCTATCAATAAACAGAGTGGTATTCTGCTGACCGGGAGATTGGTGAATAATGTTTTGGAGGGAAAACAGATATCCAATCTCTGTGATCCTTACCCATTATATGTCTTGTCCCTGTCAGCAGTTTATTTTTCTACTGCTTCATCAGACCACTGGATCGCTTTTTCTGCCCAACCCTTTTCTTTTTTTGTTTGTTGCTGTTGAACTTTATGGGGTAATGTCACCCACTTTATGGGTGGACACTGTCTGAGACAGTATGGTTATTATTGTTAAAGTGGTTCTAAAGCCTTTTTTTTACCTTAATGCATTCCTGCTGAACTGGACGAGATTCAAACCATCTATGGCCGGCAGGTTATAAGGGAGGGTTATAACCTCTGTCACATTTTTGTTTTGCCATCTGTGTCCTATTTGGGGAGATTTCCCTTCACTTCCTGTCCCATAGCCAAAACAGGAAGTGAGAGAAAATCCCTCCAAAGCTCTATTCATATACCTGGGTATACAAAGTGGAAGTGTAATACCGCTCTGTCCCTTGCGGAAATGTAATTCAGTGATCGCTTCCTGTAACACCAAGATGGCGACATGCCGTGCGTTGCAAGCCTTACTATAGAAAGTGGGTCCCTTCCTGTCATAGCCGGAAGATTTAAGAGCACGCGCGTCACGCCTTGCTCTGAGGAGAGGATCTTAGACGTGGTACAGACGTCATCCATTGGACGCACTGTTGGCAAACAAGCCAAGCCTCGTTTTCAGATGTCTAAAACAAAGATCAAACCTCATTTTGAATTTACACAGACCACCCTATGGGACCGATCATGAATGGTAAACAACCAGTAACCCACAGCAGCGCGTCATCAGTCACAAAGGATGGATGGCCAAAGGTGTGATCTAACGGCAACATCATAAATAGAGGCCAAAAAAGCATATGGGACAAAAATCCTATGCTGAGTGAAAAATAATGGAAAATTAGAGCTGCACGATTCTGGCTAAAATGAGAATCACAATTTTTTTGCTTAGAATAAAAATCACAATTCTCGTGGTGTAACATCATCTTTCACAGTATACAAAAAAAAAATTGGGCTAACTTTACTGTTTAGTTTTTTTTTTTTTTAAGTTAATTAAAGTGTATTTTTTTTTTTTAAATTGCATTTGAAAAACCGCTGCGCAAATACGGTGTGACATAAAATATTGCAACAACCACCATTTAATTCTCTAGGGTCTCTGCTAAAAAAAAAATATATCGTGTTTGGGTACTCCAAGTAATTTTCTAGCAGAAAATAATGATTTTTACTTGTAAGCAACAAATATCAGAAAAGGCTTGGTCTTTAAATGGTTAAACTTCCCTCATCTACACTGGTGTTCTTTCCTTTGATAAAAGAATGAAAAGATACTTTGTTTCTACTTATTTGCTTGTTGTAATAAAACTTGGCAGGCTGCCTGGATTTTGTTTTCCAGCTGTGAGGACCCTTGTTAGAAAGATTGTGACATGCTGAAGATCGGGAAGGGAAAAAGATTGCGATTTCCATTTTTAACGATTAATCGTGCAGCTCTGTCGAAAATACATGAAAAATTCTAAGAATTAAGCAGATTCCAAAACAATCTAATAGAAATGGAAAAAATAAAAAAAAATGAACTATCTTAATGATAATTTTTAAATATAGTTTGTGACGGTCCAGCGGGGCTGACACTCGTCTGGGGTCAACAACCATACATGTCCATAATGGATGAACAATAACAAACATAATAAAAAATTATATAATTATGATAAAAATAGATTCCATAGAGTTAAAAATGAATAAATTGTGAAAACCCAGATTTACCAATTAGTTGGTTTGTGCCATATTTTTTGTTTGTTGCTGTTGAACTTTATGGTGAGACAGTATAGTTGGTATTGTTAAAGTGGTTCTAAAGCCTTTTTTTTTTTTTGCTTAATACATTCCTACTGAACTGGACGAGATTCGAACCATCTATGGCTGGCTTTAGGGAGGGTTATAACCTCTGTCACATTTTTGTTTTACCATCTGTGTCCCATTTGGGGAGATTTCCCTTCACTTCCTGTCCCATAGCCAAAACAGGAAGTGAGGGAAAATCCCTCCAAAGCTCTATTCATATAACTGGGTATATGTGCAATAAAAGAAACCTAATTGTCTGTTCAAGGTCTTCTCTACAATGTACTCTGAGCTGTGCATGTGTAAGAGGCATGGAGGAGCTCAGCTATGAGGAAAGATTAGAGGAACTGAATCTATTCCCTCTTGAGAAGAAGAGAATAAAGGGGGATATGATCCACATGTACAAATATATAAGGGGTCCATATTGTGAACTTGGTGTTGAGGTATTCACTTTAAGGTCATCACTCTTTATGTCTAGAGGAAAAAAGATTTAATCTCCAAATACGGAAAGGTTTCTTCACAGTAAGAGCTGTGGAAATGTGACTCCCTCCAGAGGTGGTTCTGGAAAGCTAAGTAGATTGCTTTAAAAAAGGCCTGGATTCTTTCCTAAATGTACATAATATAACTGGGTAGTAACATTTATAAGTAAAGTTGATCCAGGGAAATCCGATTGCCTCTCAGGGGATCTGGAAGGATCTTTTTCTCCTGCAGTAGCAAATTGGAGCATGCTTTGCTTGGATTTTTTGCCTTCCTCTGGATCAACTGTGGGTATATACTGTTTTTTTTTTGGGGGGGGGGGGGGGTTTGAACTGGATGGACTTTTTCAACCTGACTAACTATGTAACTATGTAAGGGTTAAACGTTTAAGTCTAGGAGGGTGCAGGAGATTCTGTATTACTTACCAGTCTGTAAGTGGCCACTCTGTATCATTAGGTACAGTGCAGGGCTATTAAAGTGGTTGTAAACCCTTATGCCACGTACACGCGAGCAGACTTTCTGGCAGACTTGGTCCGGCGGACCGGACTCCGTCGGACAATTCGATCGTGTGTGAGCGCCAGCGAACTTTCCCACAAGTCCGACGGACCTAGAAATAAAACATGTTTCAAATCTTGCGGACAGACTTGAGTCCGAGTGAAAAATCTGCTCGTTTGTATGCTAGTCCGACAGGCCAAAACCGACGCTAGGGCAGCTATTGGCTACTGGCTATCAACTTTCTTATTTTAGTCCGGTTGTACGTCATCACATACGAATCCGTCGGGCTTTGGTGTGATCGTGTGTAGGCAAGACCGTTCATTCAGAAAGTCCGTTGGAAGTCTGTCGAAAGTCCATTGGATCAGTCTGGTCGAAAAGCCCGCTTGTGTGTACGTGGCATAACAGACCACTTTTACCTACAGGTAAGCCTAGATTAGGGCTTACCTGCAGGTGCAAGAAATATCTCCTACACCTACACAGTTTAGGAGGTATTTGCAAAAGACAGGCACTGATGTCTACGGCGCAACGGCGCGCAGGCGCACTGAGCGTGCCGTTTCTAACGGCGATCATGCCATTAGTGGCGGCTCCCGCGCGCATGCGCGGGAGTGACGTCATCGCGGCTCCGGCCAATCACAGCGCTGGAACTGCGATACCCGGAAGGAAGATGGACGCTTCGTGGAAGAGGAGATAGCGGTGACATCCCAGGCTCCTGTGTCAGGTAAGTGACACGAAATGGGCTACTATGCGATGCATAGTAGCCCATTATGTTTTACCTTTGCAGGGAAACAAAGAGGAAGTAAAACCCATCAGGGTTTAATTCCTCTTTAACCATGTATTGTACATGGTGGGGGCTAGCATGTGACCACAAGATCCACCCAGACGGAGGGTGTTTTTTCCAGATCAGATTGGAGGTAGACAGGTGTAAACCCGTCAATCTGTAGAGGAGAATGAAGGGCTTGATCAGACTGCTCATGTGAAAGGGGCCTTAAATTTATGGCTTTAATTCTATTTTTACAAGCATTTAAGCCTTGCAGTGTGCGTGTGGGGGTGAGGGCTTTATAGTAACACTAAATTATAGCTTTACTCTCCAAAAAATATAATCTATACACATCTGCTGTCTAATGATCCTGTAACCTAATTTTCAGAAAAGTGTTTCTTACTGTGTTCTTCTGTCTTCTTGTAATATCCTCTGTAAGCTCCTTTTTTTTTGGTAGTTTGATTTTTGTTGATTTTCAATCAATATTATTTATTCTATGCGGCATTTTCATAGGATTGTACGTTTTTTTAGAGCAGTGGTGGCCAAACTTTTGGACCCCACGGACTACTAAACTCACAATTTTGAATCCTGCAGATCACTAACATGAGTTTGACATGCCTATATATTCACAATGCTCCGGCTCTCTGCCCCTCTCCCCGTGGATCACACTGCTGCCCTATACTCACAATGCTCCAGCTCTCTGCCCCTCTCCTCCAGGATCACACTGCTGCCTTATACACACAATGCTCCGGCTCTCTGCCCCTCTCCCTGTGGATCACACTGCTGCCTTATACTCACAATGCTCCGGCTCTCTGCCCCTCTCCCCGTGGATCACACTGCTGCCTTATACTCACCATGCCCTGGCTCTCTGCCCCTCTCCTCCTGGATCACACTGCTGCCTTATACTCACAATGCTACGGCCCTCTGCCCCTCTCCCCCTGGATCACACTGCTGCCTTATATACACAATCCTCTGGCTCTCTGCCCCTCTCCCCATGGATCACACTGCTGCCTTATACTCACAATGCCCTGGCTCTCTGTCCCTCTCCCCATGGATCACACTGCTGCCTTATACTCACAATGCCCAGGCTCTCTGCCCCTCTCCTCCTGGATCACACTGCTGCACTTATACACACAATGCTCCGGCTCTCTGCCCCTCTCCCCCTGAATCACACTGCTGCCTTATATAAACAATGCTCTGGCTCTCTGCCCCTCTCCCCATGGATCACACTGTTGCCTTATACACACAATGCTCCGGCTCTCTGCCCCTCTCCCCCTGGATCACACTGCTGCCTTATATACACAATGCTCTGGCTCTCTGCCCCTCTCCCCATGGATCACACTGTTGCCTTATAGTTGCAATGCCCTGGCTCTCTGCCCCTCTCCCCATGGATCACACTGCTGCCTTATACTCACAATGCTCCGGCTCTCTGCCCCTCTCCCCCTGGATCACACTGCTGCCTTATACTCACAATGCTCCGGCTCTCTGCCCCTCTCCCCCTGAATCACACTGCTGCCTCCTACACACAATGCTCCGGCTCTCTGCCCCTCTCCCCCTGGATCACACTGCTGCCTTATACATGCAATGCTCCGGCTCTCTGCCCCTCTGCCCCTGGATCACACTGCTGCCTTATACTCACAATGCTCTGGCTCTCTGCCCCTCTCCTCCTGGATCACACTGCTGCCTTATACACACATTGCTCTGGCTCTCTACCCCCCCCCTAATCACTATTCATCACACTGCTGCCTTACACAGACATCATTGGATCTCACCTCTATATCCAGCTATGTGCTCAAGCTCCAAGCTCCCTCCCACAGTCTGTGATCAGACCTGCCATTTGAAGTCCCCTCCTTCTTCACCTCCTGCTCTCTGCACTACTCCTGGCATCTCCCTCTGAGTTCACAAGAGCCACAACTACAGAGTTAGCATCGGGTATCAATGCATATTGACTGTCAGTGTGCATTGAAAACAACACTGGACACAATATTGAGCGGTATACATTTGCTACAATGTTGATTTGCAGCAGAACCCCCGGGGACCACCAAAATGTTCTTGTGGACCATTAGTGCCGCACAGACCACTGGTTTGTGACTGCTGTATTAGAGTAGAGTATTAGTTTAATTTTTTTTTTATTAATTGCTGTTATTGGTAATTTTATTGTTGTTATTGTGTCTTGTTTCCATTCATTATTGTGTGTTGTCTTCATTGAATGTAACTGTATCTTAATAATTTCCCTATGGGATTAATAAAGTATTCTGAATCTGAACCTCTCTATTTCCTCCTTACTTGTTTGGAATGTTCAGTTAGTTACCTGTGGCCATGTGCACTGCTCTGTACACACTACACATCCCATAGTCCATCTTGGGAGCCAGCAAGAGAGGGTGGCTGCATTCCTACATACAGTGGGACCATGGAGAATGAACGTAGCCATGACCATGGAGAACGAACGTAGCCATGACTATGGAGAACAAATGTTGCCATGACCATGGAGAAGGAAAGTAGCCATGACCATGGAGAACAAACGTAGCCATGACCATGGAGACTGGACGTAGCCATGACCACGGACAACGAATGTAGCCATGACCATGTAGAATGAACGTAGCCATGACCAGGGAGAATGAAAATGGCCATGACCACAGAGAAAGAACGTAGCCATGACCATGGAGAATGAAGGTAGCCATGACCATGGAGAATGAACGTAGCCATGACCAGGGAGAATGAAAATGGCCATGACCACAGAGAAAGAACGTAGCCATGACCATGGAGAATGAAGGTAGCCATGACCATGGAGAATGAACGTAGCCATGAACATGGAGACTGAACGTAGCCATGACCATAGAGAATGAACGTAGCCATGACCATGGAGAATGAACGTAGCCATGACCATTGGAGAATGAACGTAGCCATGAACATGGAGACTGAACGTAGCCATGACCATGGAGAATCAACGTAGCCATGATCATGGAGAATGAACGTAGCCATGACCATGGAGAATGAACGTAGCCATGACCATGGAGAATGAACGTAGCCATGACCATGGAGAATGAACGTAGCCATAACCATGGAGAATGAACATAGCCATGACCATGGAGAATGAACGTAGCCATAACCATGGAGAATGAACATAGCCATGACCATGGAGAATGAACGTAGCCATGACCATGGAGAATGAACATAGCCACTCTTTTTTTATTAATTGCTGTTATTGGTAATTTTATTGTTGTTATTGTGTCTTGTTTCCATTCATTATTGTGTGTTGTCTTCATTGAATGTAACTGTATCTTAATAATTTCCCTATGGGATTAATAAAGTATTCTGAATCTGAACCTCTCTATTTCCTCCTTACTTGTTTGGAATGTTCAGTTAGTTACCTGTGGCCATGTGCACTGCTCTGTACACACTACACATCCCATAGTCCATCTTGGGAGCCAGCAAGAGAGGGTGGCTGCATTCCTACATACAGTGGGACCATGGAGAATGAACGTAGCCATGACCATGGAGAACGAACGTAGCCATGACTATGGAGAACAAATGTTGCCATGACCATGGAGAAGGAAAGTAGCCATGACCATGGAGAACAAACGTAGCCATGACCATGGAGACTGGACGTAGCCATGACCACGGACAACGAATGTAGCCATGACCATGTAGAATGAACGTAGCCATGACCAGGGAGAATGAAAATGGCCATGACCACAGAGAAAGAACGTAGCCATGACCATGGAGAATGAAGGTAGCCATGACCATGGAGAATGAACGTAGCCATGACCAGGGAGAATGAAAATGGCCATGACCACAGAGAAAGAACGTAGCCATGACCCTGGAGAATGAAGGTAGCCATGACCATGGAGAATGAACGTAGCCATGAACATGGAGACTGAACGTAGCCATGACCATAGAGAATGAACGTAGCCATGACCATGGAGAATGAACGTAGCCATGACCATTGGAGAATGAACGTAGCCATGAACATGGAGACTGAACGTAGCCATGACCATGGAGAATCAACGTAGCCATGATCATGGAGAATGAACGTAGCCATGACCATGGAGAATGAACGTAGCCATGACCATGGAGAATGAACGTAGCCATGACCATGGAGAATGAACGTAGCCATAACCATGGAGAATGAACATAGCCATGACCATGGAGAATGAACGTAGCCATAACCATGGAGAATGAACATAGCCATGACCATGGAGAATGAACGTAGCCATGACCATGGAGAATGAACATAGCCACTCTCTAACAGGAAGTCAGATCACAGCAGCAAAATAAAAGGTATTTGGAGATTTGGAGGAGGCTGAGAGCAATAAAAAGTACCTTTCTGAGTTCAGAATAGGTACTATAGAACTTGTGTTTTAAAAAAAACAGAGCTTGGTGTAATTTTAAGTCTACTTTAACCTACCAGCACATCTTTGGAACGTGGGAGGAAAGCCAAGAGAACACGGGGAAGATGCAAACTCCATGCAGATAGTGTCCTGGTCAAGATTTAAATGAAGGGCCCCGGTGCTGCAAGGCATAAGTACTAATCACTAAGCTATTGTGTAATGGGATAAACGCTGCTCGTAGCCACAAACAGCTCCATGTTACGTTACTGTCTACAAAGGTGTCACATTTTTAATCAAGTCACCGCCGCAGTCCCATGAAAGGGACCAGAGCTCCCTAAGATGACCCCCACCCCTCCTCTCCAGAGCCCAGCACAGAGAGCCCCCCATCCCTGACTCTCCAGGCACCCACAGCTCCTCTCCTCTTCTTCTCACCAGTCTCTAGGCTGGCCTCGTCTCCATGGCAACAGCGGGGCTGATTCCAAATGTGTTTTTTTTTTTCTAAGAAGGAAGGGGGGGAGGAGGGGGACAGATGGAGCTCGGGGTGAGGGGAGGGGATAAGAAAGGAGGGGTTGAGGGTGCAAGGAGGAGGGATGGCAAGTTAAGGGGAAAAAAAAAAAAAAAGAGGACAATAGGGCACAGCCCTAAAGCAACGTGGACGAGGAAGGAGAGTGCTGGGTTCGGTGTTGCTGGGTAGAAGAAGAGTGTAGAGCAATGTGTCCCCTCCCTAGCCTTGTGTGGGCTGTCTGCTGAGAGAAGAGGGGGGGGGGTCCCAGAAAAGAGTGGGTGCTGCTGCTGCAGAGGGTGTCTAGTAGAGGGGGATGGGAGGAAGCATTGATGTCTGGATGTAGAGAAATAAAAAGGCTGCAGCCTGGTGTTGTTGTCAGCAGACGATCCGGATTGTGTATTGTCTGCTCCCAGCTCCAGCCCTCCACCTCTCCTAGGAGTCTGTGTTACTGTCATTGCACTGACTGGGGAAGCAGATGCTTGCTGTACAGGCTGGCATCCCACAATAGGCACATGCCAAGTGCTGCTTCTAGGAAGGAGGCTTGTCACTAGAAAATCTACTACTAGAGAGGTTATTATTATTATTATACAGGATTTATATGGCGCCAACAGTTTACACAGAGCTTTACAATATAAAAGGGAGACGATACAGTTATAATACAATGGAGATTAACCGGGCCCTGCTCAGAAGAGCTTACAATCTAATAGGGTGGGGCAGGTGGTACACCCTATGTAGACTCTACTACACTCAGCCACCTGGGGCCATTGAGATCAGCAGGGGGCACATTCTTCTCTTATATAGAAGGGCTAATTCGCTACATCTAAACACAGAGCTATAGGAATCAACAGGGCAATACACATAGCAAAATGTGCAAAGCAGCATATAAAAAACAGGACACAGCTGCACCTGGGGCAGTACATATCGGCAGATTTTACACATAGAAATGTGTATTAATATTTGTAAATGCATATGCGCATACGTACATAAAGCCACGCATATAGACACTTTACATGTTTAAGCCCTCATTCACACAGACACAGGGGTGTACGTACAGTGGTCGCCATTGCGAACTGGCCCATGCTCCTAAGTGCCCGTGTGGCCCCATGTTTGCCCGGATATGAGGGCGATGGAGGTTGCAGCATGTAGAGGAACTGATCCCTCCATGCAGCTGCTGAATGCCGCTTCTCCTCCTTTCCCACAAAGACATTCAGCTGTTGTAGGAGGGAAATGGAGAGATTGGTTCCTCCACGTGCCACTCCTGTCTCTTCCTTATCCCTGTCCTGCTGCCCCGGGCCCATGTGTGCTCCCCTGGTCCCCCCTGCTGCCCGGGCCCCTGTGTGCTTCCCTTGCCCCCCCCACCTCCCCCCCAGCACTGCTGGGTTTCTCCCTCCTACCAAGGAAGAGAATAGAAAAAAGAGGGCGCACCAGCCTTGTGCAGTATCCTTTGATACTTTTATTAGAAGAAAAAGTATTAAAAACTACTCACAAAGATGGAAAGAAAACCAGACTGTAACAATCTTTGGCCTGTGACAATCCGTCTACTGATAGCAGTCTCCAGATCCTGAAGAGAGGACGTATGAATCACTGTTGGCTGACGCTTTTCGAAGGATTAGGTAATTGGGTAATCCTTCGAAACGCGTCAGCCAGCAGTGGTCCGCACGTCCTCTCTTCAGGATCTGGAGACTGCTATCAGTAAACGGATTCTGCACTGCTTGATTTCAGGCGTGACTTGCACCTGAAGTCGCACTGACATGTGGCTTTGAAATAGAGCGATTTCAACTGAAGTCACACTATTTCAAAGCCGCCTTCAGTATGAACCTACTTAAGTGTTACTAAAGTTTTTTCTTTTTTATTAGAAAAATAAACATGCTATACTGACCTGCTCTGTGCAATGGTATTGCACAGAGCAGCCTCGAACCTCCTCTTCTGAGGTCCTCCACTGGCAATCTTGGCTCCTCTTCTTCTCCTTATGCCCCCATGGCAAGCCGCTTTTGGTATAGTGGCATACATCGAGCTGTGTGTGTGTCTATGGAACCTGAGCTTGCTCTTGTGCCTTCTAAAGCCATAGAAGAGGATACCCTGGGTCACTTCCTCTGGACGCAAGGTGCCCATGGGATTATATTTGCCATGAGGACTGTGCCTTTGGGCAGACTCATCTAAACTGTTGGGGACGCAGTGGCCATTGATTGTTATCAGTGATGACAAGGCTAATAACCCTCCTCAACTTGTATGACGAGGCAGTAATGTAGCCCATGTGGCTATAACTCTTTACAGGGTGACAATACTGCAGTGAATTCACAGCATCTCATTGTATGTTGGAGAAGGAAACTCTGTAGGATCACAAGGTATTTATAAACAGATAACAGAAACAAAGTGCTGTAAGATTATTTTAGATACAATGTTTGCATTTTTTTTTTTAGTTATGTTTTAAAAATGTAACCAATTGATAATATAAAAACAAAGTTCTCCTTTAACCACTTCAGCTTCAGTATGGGTACATCACTGGCATTTGAGAAGTTATACCTGCTGCAGGAATCATCTCAGTATAGTTTTTTAGGCTGGGTTCACACTGGTGCGATCGCATGTGATTTGCACGAATTCAGCCATGCAAACTGTTTGGTCCACACTGGAATCGAATCGCATATATGTTTTGATTCCTGTACCATTTCACAGTTCGCACTGCGATCTGTGAACCCATTTGGGGGTGCAATGACACCCACAGCAGTTCGCAGATGTCAGTGTGAACCAATGTGTGATTCAGGTGCGATGCGGGAACCCGCACAGGAATCGCAGGTTTTGCCGCATTGCACCAGTGTGAACCAAGCCTTATCCCGTGTACACTTTTGGGCATCAAAGGTCCGACGGTCTTTCTGATGGACTTTCGATGGACGTTTGACGGACTTCCGACGGACTTTCGAACGAACGGACTTGCCTACACACGATCACACCAAAGTCCAACAGATTTGTACATGATGACGTACGACCGGACTAAAATAAAGAAGTTGATAGCCAGTAGCCAATAGCTGCCCTAGCGTCGGTTTTCATCTGTCGGACTAGCATACAGACGAGCGGATTTTTCAACCGGACTCGAGTCCATCGAAAAGATTTGAAACATGTTTCAAATCTAAAGTCCGTCTGATTTTTACCCGAAAAAGTCCGCCCACACATGGTCGGATTGTCCGACAGATTCGTCCCGTCGGACCAGTCTGGTCAAAAAGTCCGCCCGTGTGTACACGGCATTAGTGCCGATGGTCAGCTCTTTTGTAAAAGCAGCACTTCTGATGGCTGATCATAGAGCCTAACAAAGACCAGATCGGCTTTGTTGGACTCTATAATATAGTAACCCAGAAGCAATGACGTCACATCACTTCTGGGTTATCCTGATGTAAACAGCACCATTTTCAAAAATCAAAAGCATTTGATCCCAGTGATCTTGGCGTGATCAAATACTTTTAAGGGCAGAGGAGGGATTTGGGGTCTTATAGGCACCAGATCTCTCCATAAAGAGTACCTGTCACATGCCTTTTTCTGTCACAGGGGATGTTTACCTTCCTTGTGACAGCAATAAAAGTGATAAAAAGAAATAACAAAAATAAAAAATAAAAGTCCCCCCCTCCTTCGCACACACATACTAACAGCGATTGTCCCACACATGGGAGGTAACACCACAAACGTTAGATCATGGGCAGTAATTCTAGAACCAGACCCTGTGTGTAAATATAAATTGGTAAACTGTATTGGCTTTTGAAGTGTTGCCTATTGATAGTAAAAAATACGTTGTTTGTCACCATTGCACGGGCATGTGCAATTTTAAAGCGTGACATGTTTGATATCTATTTACTCAGTGTAACATCATCTTTTATATTTTACCAAAAATTGGGTTATGTATTGTGTTTTTGTGGATTCAATTTCAAAAAAGTGTATTTTTTCAGGAAAAAAATGCTTTTGAAAAAACGCTGTGCAAATACTATGTGACAGAAAAAACACCAATTCATTCTCTAGGGCTTCTGCTTTAAAAAAAAATATGTATATAATGTTTGGGGGTTCTAACAAATTTTCTAGCAAAAAATACTGATTGTTAAATATGATGTGAACAAAAAGTGCCACAAAAGGCTTGGTCTTCAAATAGTTAAATTGCTAATAAAGGCCCCCTGCCAAGTAAAGGGCTGATACTCACCCTTTCTGGTGCCCATGCAGCCAATATCCACTGTCTGAAGGAACTTCACTGGCTTAAAAATCTTCAGAATTATTATTATACAGGATTTATATAGTGCAACAGGTTACACAGTACTTTACAATATAAAAGGGAGGCAGTACAGTTACAATACAATAAAATAAAAAAAAGGGTTAAGAGGGCCCTGCTCATAAGAGCTTACAATCTAATAGGGTGGGGATCTGACTTTCCCAGGAGTGTGGAAATCCTAGTCCCCCTCTGCACACTGGGCCTCTTTCCTCTGACCTCTATGCCATCACAGGACACAATGGCACCCAGCAGGTGACCAGGCATCTGACCCAGCTGATAGTGTGCATGATGCTGAAAATGTTTTAGCCAGCGAAGCTCCTGCAGCCAGCAAGTACCAGTGGGGCAGATGTTGGAAAGGTATTAAGCCTTTACTTGGCTGGGAGACCTTTAGCAGATTTCTTTTTGAGATTTAAAAAAATGACAGCGTTACTTCAAGGGCTTACATACACGGGTGTATCATTTTTTTCTTAATGGCAGAAAGATTCTGCTTAAAAAATTGTGCATTGTAGGCATGTAATGTTTGTACTAACATTTACTTGCGCACAGCATACATGGCAAGCACCAAGGATTACACACAATTAATGTTTACATCTCCCCCTAAATGAATCTCTTATGCAGTGCCAATTCATGTGCACAATGGTCTGTGTGCATGAGCCCTTAGGCATCATTTAGAGCAGTGGTCTCTAAACTACAGCCCACACGCGGGCCACATGCAGCCCTTTGTTTGCCTACTACATATGGCCCTTGAGGCACTGTTCCTCTCACTGATACAAGGCATACTATTCCTCCCACTGACACCAACGATAGGGCATTATTCTTTCCACTGACACCTACCGCGGGGCACTATTTTTTCCACTGATGCCAATGATGGGGCACCATTTCTTCTAGGGATGCACTGATACCAGTTTTTTAAGATCAAGTATGAAGACCGATCAGTGATGGCTGGTGTTTTTTTTGGGGGGGCAGCAAACAACAACCCCCCCCGGCATCCGGCGGCGGCACTGAAATCGGACCTGAAACAGTGAACCAGGACGCACCGGACTCCTGCTGGGAGCCGCATGCGGCGATGTTGTGAACCCAGTATGAAGGTATCAGTTTTAGTATTGGAGCATTTGCAAGTACTGGTGCAAATGCTTAGTATCCGCCGATATTAGTATTGGTGCAACGCTAACTTCTTCCACTAACACTAATGATGAGGCACCATTTCTTCCACTGACACCAATGATCTGGCACTATTCTTCTAACATACACCAATGATGGGGAACTATCCCTCCCACTGACACCAATAATGTGGCACTATTCCTCTCACAGACATCAACGATGAGGCATTATTCCTCCCACTGCCACCAGTGATGGGACGCTATTCACCCCACTGACACCAAAGATGGGGTACTATTCCTCCCACTGCCGCAAATGATGGGGTGCTATTTACCCCACTAACACCAATGATGAGGCACTATTTTTCCTTTTGCCACCAATAATCGGGCGCTATTCACCCCACTGACACCAATGACGGTACACTATTCCTCTCACTGCCACAAATGATGGGGCACTATTTAGCTCACTGACCACAACGATGAGGCACTATTCCTCCCAATGCCACCAATGATGAGATGCTATTCACCCCACTGAAACCAATGATGGGGCAATATTCCTCCTATGGACACCAACATTGGGGCATTATTCCTTCCATTGACCCCAGCAATGGGGCATTGCCACCAATGATGGGATGCTATTCCTCCTCCTACTGACCACAGGTGCTATGTAATATTATTACTCCCACTGACCACCTAGCCTGAGGCATTGTTTACTCCCTCTGAGGCATTTTCTACTCCCACTGACCACATTCTATTCCACCAAAGTTTGAAGGACAGCAATTAGGCCCTTTGTTTATAAAGTTTGGAGACCCCTAATATAGAGGAATATGTATTTATGCAGTTTCCCTTTCCTCTTTGCTGCCAGCTGTGGATTTGATGTCAGATAACCTGTATGCTCACTGTCACTTTATCCTCTGATCAGAGAAAGAAGCTAACCTGATCTTCTCATCAGACATCGAAGGAAGTCTTTCTGTGAGAAATCTGAAGAAAAATGCTGTATTGCTTTCCTGGGTATGGAAAATACCCCATTGTTTATGCGGGTTTTGTTTTACTTCTTAATTTCTGTGTTTTTCACTTCTTAATTTCTGTTACTTCTTGTTTTGGTTACACTCCTGCCCTTCATATCAAAGGATGTCAAATCAAGGAATATTTATTAGAATAATGAATTCATTTCAGATATTAAAGAAAAAATGAATAACTAGATGAACTCAAGAGGGTCATAGATTTTTGATAGTTGCTGGAAATGACTGGAAATGTAAGCATAGTTCATCTACCTGAAGCTTTTTTTTTTCATGTAAAATTTTTGCTTAATATTAAATGCATGTAAAGGGCTGTGGGCTGAACAACTGAAAATCAAATCACTGCCAGTTATTATTTTCAAGCAGCATCTGCAGCTGCCTGAATACCTGCACACTAACCAGTGGCGACTGGTGGTATATTTTTTTTGGGGGGGGGGTGGAGAATCAGGTCACCCCCCCCCCGATCGGTCATCAGCCCCGCACTTACCCCAGGCAGTGCTTTCTCTGGGCGGTGGCTTCCCCTGCGTCCTCCACCTTGGCATCACGGCGGCTTCCACTGTACATCTCCTTCCTCCTCCTCCCTTCTCCTCCTAGATGGCCAATAGGATCGCTTCTCCTCTCAGCCAATCAGGTGATGGGTGGAGAATCAGGAAGACAATAACGAATATTCATTTGTTATTGTCACACAACTGGGTGGTCTCGGGGCACAGTGTTCTGCGCCCCGAGTCCACCCTTTTTTAAAGCCTATTAAGGCCCGTACACACGATCGGACTTTTTGACAACAAACATGCAAATGAGCAGTTTTGGAGCAACATCCGACCATGTGTATGCTCCATCGGACAAACTTTTTCTGTTTCCATCGGACTTTTGTTGGCTGTGCGAACGGACAAACTTTCCGACAACAAAAGTCCGATGGAGCAAAGTCCGATCGTGTGTACACAAAAGCATCGGACTTTTATACAAACTACAGTATGCGGCTGCGAGAATGTTTCCAGCTCAAACCCATCGCGCTGGTTCTCGGCGACAGGGTACTGTACATCTCGCGCTGGCTGCAATAGGAAAAACACATTTTCCTACTGTGGCCAGCGCGAGAGGAAATTCCCCTCTGGGGACATACCAGGCCCTTAGGTCTGGTATGGATTTTAAGGGGAACCCCCTACGCCGAAAAAGCCAGCATGGGGGTCCCCCCAAAATCCATACCAGACCCTTGTACAAGAGGGTATTCCTGCGCTATCAGATATGGAATTGGCTAAAAATGGAACAGCTGCATGCACCTAATAGGTATCACTTGGCCTAAATGAATGTTATATGAATAGATGGTGCCGCGCTAATCCTATTATATGAATTTCTACTTGTTACATTAAATAAAGAAACCGGCCTGAAGGGCCAGTGATGTATATAAACAGGTGATAAAACCCACTGTGCAGACTAAAATAAATGGAAATAAATAAGAAAAAATATGTGGGTGTGAGCAATAAATAAATAAACAGCCTAAAAGCTTAAGAGATATATACCAATCGTGACTGACCATAGGTATAAATGTTGTGATATTGTGACAAAAGACGGTAAAATTGAGTAACATATATTATATTACATAATTAGCAATCACAAACCAGCAAAGTGCCTGGTGCCAACACTGTGCAACCTAAATAACTGAATCATAAAGTAACTAAATAGTGTGAACCAACAAGTTTTCCATAAGGTGCAAACGTGCAAACAAACATAAATTGATGTGTAAACTCCAAACTGAATGGTAATAAATTGAATGTCCCAACAGATTGAATAAAACGAAGTAAAATCACACAGGAAAAAACGTCCTTAATCTTAGATAAAATCTTGTGACATATGGTGCTGGCATGCGCATGTAGCAGTTAAAGTGCCTGGTGACTCAAGGTTTCATGCAGCTTCGTGTGTGAACACTCCAGTGAGCAGTGGCCCCTTACCTCACAGAAATGGGGCAACAGCATATGACCAAACTGGTTCTTTAACCTTTTCCACCTGGCGGCTCCTACGTATTTCTCACCGTCCTCACCCACTTCATGGATGTTTAAAAACCCTGCTCTATTACTTCTGCTGTACTTCCTGAAAATACTTTAGGTCTGGACACAGGAAGGAGTTGACCAGCTGGTTTCTTTATTTAATGTAACAAGTAGAAATTCATATAATAGGATTAGCGCGGCACCATCTATTCATATAACATACCAGACCCTTATCCGAGCACGCAGCCCGGCCGGTCAGGAAAGGAGGTGGGGACGAGCAAGTGTCCCCCCTCCTGAGCCGTACCAGCCTGCATGCCCTTAACATGGGGGGTGGGTGCTTTGGGGGAGGAGGCGCCCTGCGGCCCCCCCACCCCAAAGCACCTTGTCCCCATGTTGATGAGGACAAGGGCCTCTTCCCGACAACCCTGGCCGTTGGTTGTCGGGGTCTGCAGGCTGGGGGCTTATCGGAATCCGGGAGCCCCCCTTAATAAGGGGGCCCCCAGATCCCGGCCCCCCACCCTATGTGAATGAGTATGGGGTACAGCGTACCCCTACCCATTCACCTAGGGAAAAAAGTGTCAATAAATAAAACACACTACACAGGTTTTAAAATTAATTTATTAGGCAGCTCCGGGGGTCTTCTTCCGACTTCGGGGGTCTCTCCGGCGTCTTCTCCCTCTCTCCGATGTCGTCTCCGCGCTCTCTGGTTCTTCTTCTGTGCCTTCTTCCTTCTGCCGGGCTCCTCCGCTATCTTCTGCTCTTTTGCTGCTCTTTTGCTAGCAGAGGAGCCCGGACATCTGGCTCGTCTTCTTCCCTCTTCTCTTCAAGAGATGTTGACACGACGCTCTCTCCGGCTGTAATGCTGTCTGTGCGCTCTGCTATGACTTATATAGGCTGTGACCCCGCCCCCCTATGACATCACAGTCCCAGGGCATGCTGGGACTGTGAGGTCATAAGGGGCGTGGTCATAGGATGACGTAACCACGCCCCACTTTTGTGAGTTACGTATCTATCTACATAATGTAAAATCCTATATTAATTTCCACATTATATTTCAATTATTTCTAGCCTACTCCTATTAATCTGAACAATCTTGAAGTTTGTAAACTTACTTTGTGCAGATCCCCACACATTTACTTCTGGGAATTATGTAACACATATAAACTATGCCCTGTGAGTAGGCCCTGCTGTGCCAAAAATTTCACAGAGTCTGTTTTTGTGAATTACAGAGGTGCTGAGAGGAGGAGTTTCAGAAGATGGAGTCAAATAAACAGCTTAGCTGCTTTTTTAAGACTCCCCTTCCCCCACACACACAAAAGCAGATGTATAGGGGTATACACATGCAGTGGCCACAATGCACAGCAAAAAATATTCCCTTTGTTGCATTCAGCAGTCAGTAGCGCCCACTGAACATGACCTATTTATCCCCTTCGAGGCCCTTTCAGAGCTTCTAAATTCCAGGAGGCGGAGGCGGGTATTCGGGTCATGTGACTACTGTGATTGCCTGTTGCAGCGGTCACATGATCAGAAAGCTCCCGATCGCCAGTATGCATAGAAAGGACGGGCAAAGTTGTCACTTTTGATGAGCACCTGTCACAGATGCAGATGCTAGTATTAAGTCCCCAGCACCAAAAGATCACAGCCATGGGGGTATTTAGAGGCTAAAGGAATGAAGATTCCACTTTTCATTTATTCTAAGTACCATCCCTGGTGCTGCTTTTTAAAAAAAAAAATCACTAAACTTCAGCTTAAGGATCGGTTCACACTAGAATACTGTGCAGGAAAGGTGAGTTCCATGCGTGTTCCCTGCACCGCATTTGAACTCACTGCCCTTGCATGCAGGTGCCAATGTATTGTTATCGGCACCTCAAATGCAGTGTGTTTGTGGGCACCAAATCGAATGGTACTGCATGCAATTTGGCCGGTGTGTCTTTTAAAAGTAGTGTAAGCACTCATTTTTGCGTGGTAGGGTACATTTTGCAGTCCATTCAAATGAATGGGCCATCAAAATGCACCACACAGGAATCACATGGGAACACGCAGGTTCGAATCTGCCCATTTCAGTACGATCCTGGTGTCACCAGAATAGCTTTCCCCATTGGAAAATTTCCCCTCAGCTCCTAATACTGTGACAACTCAAAATTTTGAGTTTCCGTATCCATATGTCAGAGGTTTCAATCTTTCCACATTCCTTTTAAATTAAAAAAATCTTTTGTCTGTACATACTGTACACTAAGGAAGCAGCAAAATGACGGAGGTTCCATTTTCTAAATGTAAAAAAAAGAATTCCGCTTTGTCCAGCTGACTTTTTGAAAAAATACCTTTCCTCTAATGATGTATCTGCTGATTGTGCCAAGGCAATGTAGGATCTAGTTTCTGGAGTTGTTGCAAGATTTAAGGATCTGTGTCCTGTGTCAAGGGGTTGAGCAACAGTTCAGAGGAAAATGTAAACCATTACTGGGTGACATTTAGGTTTCAGAAACACTGTGCACCATATACAATACCATTTGTTTCAATAAAATATCGTTTCACCTTTTTTTTCATCCTTTGTTACACTTCGGTGCTGCTGAGCAGGGATGAGCTTAGGTTTAGTTCTTGGTTGAACCCAAGTTCACCGAACCCGGAAGTCACGTGTCAGTGTCGGGCCAATATGTTGTGGACAGTAAATTCCCTGTCTCACAGGTGTACACAAAGGGATGGGATGCTTGTGACATCATTGACCTAATATGGCCACATAGCCATCTTGATTAGCCATTGCAGGATGTGCAAGAGTCCATTCATCCCGGCACACAGGCACCTTACCTAGAATTTAAAGAAGATTAACTACAGTATTTTTTTTTGTGTTTTTTTTTGCAGAAGAGACAAAGCAAGCGACAAAGCATGTCTCTTCTGCAATAAATTACTTGCCTGCTTACAGGGGTTTTTATCCCTTTCATTCCACTTTAACCACTTGCCGACCACTGCATGCCGATATACGTCGGCACAATGGCAGCGGCGAGCAAATGGGTGTACCTGTACGTCCCCTTTAAGAGCCAGGGATAGCAGGCGCGCTTGCACGCACGCGCCCTCCGCGCCCGCCGCGTACAGCGTGACCGTGCCCGCGGGACCGGCGGACTCGATGTCGGCCGGTCTCCCGGCGATCATGTCACGGAGCCTCAGAACGGGAAAGTGGTTATGTAAACAAGGTATTTCCCTGTTCTGCCTAGTGACATGACAGAGATCACCGCTCCCTGTCATCAGGCCCACCCCCCCGCAGTTAGAATCACTCCCTAGGACACACTTAACCCCTTCATCGCCCCCTAGTGGTTAACCCCTTTACTGCCAATGTCATTTACACAGTAATCAATGCATTTTAATAGCACAGATCGCTGTAAAAATGACAATGGTCCCAAAATAGTGTCAAAATTGTCTGATGTGTCCGCCATAATGTCGCAGTCCTGATAAAAATCGCAGATCGCCAACCATTACTAATAAACAAAAATTAAAAATAAAAATGCCATAAAACTAGCTCCTATTTTGTAGACGCTATAACTTTTGCGCAAACCAATCAATATACGCTTATTGCAATTTTTTTATCCAAAATATGTAGAAGAATACATATCGGCCTAAACTGAGGAAAAAAAAATATTTTTTATATATTTTTGGGGGATATTTGTTATAGCAAAATGTAAAAAATTGTGTTTTTTTTCAAAATTGTTGCTCTTTTTTTGTTTATAGCGCAAAAAATAAAAACCGCAGAAGTGATCAAATGCCACCAAAAGAAAGCTCTATTTGTGGGAAAAAAAGAACGTCAATTTTGTTTGGGTGCAATGTTGCACAACCGCAATTAAAGCGACGCAGTGCCGAATGGCAAAAAGTGCTCTTGTCAGGAAGGGGGTAAAATCTTCTGGGGCTGAAGTGGTTAATATGGATTAGCTGCTCCAAAACATTTTATGCTTCTTCCTGTATGAAGTGTATTAATGGGAGACCCCCAGTCAGGAAGCAACTATTATTTCGCTAATACAAATTTCAAAAAAGCTTGATTTCTTTTCTGATTGATCTCTTCCAATAGAAATAATCGATCTATAGTTGACAACCCATTTCATCGACCTGTCATGACTCATGAGGAAGCGGATTTGCATTGCCAATAAAGATATGATTGCGACTGAGGATCGTTAGTTATTAATCGCATCTCAGTTTCCACCAAGTAATCTCATAATCTGAATGAAACTACGATAGGTATTCATGAGCAAAGTACCTTATCTGTAATACGCAAATCATGCAACCATGCTGACCAATAGGAAGCACTGTTTTCTGGGATACCTTACTAGAAAAAGAAGCCTTATGCCACGTACACACGAGTGGTCTTCTTGTCCGCCTGAACTCCAAAGGACTTTTCAACGGAGTTCCGATGGAGTTCCAACAGAGTTCCGATGGAGTTCCAACGAAACGGACTTGCCTACACACAATCACACCAAAGTCCGATTATTTCGAACGTGATGACGTACGACCGGACTAGAATAAGGAAGTTCATAACCAGTAGCCAATAACTGCCCTTGCATCGTTTTTGGTCCGTCGGACTAGCATACAGATGAACGTATTTTTTGGATAGGGATCGAGTCTGTCGGAAAGATTTGAAACATGTTCTATTTCTAGGTCCGTCGGAATTTTCGACAGAAAAGGTCCGATGAAGGTCCGATGAAGCCCACACATGATCGGAATGTCCGACTGAATCGTTCCGTCCGCTCGTGTGTATGCAGCATTAGCTATACTTCTCATTGGTCAGCATGGTCAGTGCTATATGGTCAGCACAGACAGGGCTGTTGATAGAAAACACGGGGCCCTGTACAGCCTAATTGACAGGGCCCCCCCCTCCTCTGAAAATATCAAATGATATTTTTGCTAAAATGCAACGCCCACAATGCTAGGCTTTGCAGCCATGGCAGAAATTATTCCCCCATCGAACAAGACCTATTCAAGAGAATCTGCTCCCCCACAGTGAGCGATCGATACAAGATCGATCACTGTGTTCATTCAGGGTGGTGTGTTCATTCAGGATGATGAGCCACCTGTGTGCTCTCAGCAGCTGCCAGTGGGAGAGGAGAAGAGAGAAAACAGCAGCACTGCTGGCAAAAAGGGGCACACAGGGGTCCCAGGCAGCAGGGGTTAGGGGCGCAGATACTAGAACCGATCCCCCTGCAGTGCAGCCGGTGGAAGAAAGGAAAAGTAGAAGCCAGCAGCACTGCACAGGACTCACAAGTGTCAGCAATAAAGCAGTACTGCTGGCAGTACTGCTGGCCCTCCAGCTTGGCAGGTGCCCAGGCCCCTCTTTGGAACTGATGAGCCTTGGGCCAGTACTGGGTGGTTAGCTGTACTGCTATATCAGCGGCCCTCAGCACAGAGCATTACAGGTGGTATGTGTAGCGGGATCCATGATGTTTGGAGTTAGTCCACCTTTTTATTTTTCATGAAAAGGTAAACCTACCTTTTAAGAAAATATATTTTTGATGTTTTACAAATACCCAGAACCTTTATACTGTATATAGACAGTTTAGACTGACTAAATGAAAGAGCGTGCTTTGGATATTTAATGCATTCTAAGACGTTGTTAATGTGATTTTCTTCTGCTGAAGTATAACGTAAAATATGGCTAAAATTAACACACATTGTAAGACATTTCATGCATTTCCTGTGCACACCATTGTTCGCCGAATATGCATTAACAGATGAAATGTAGAATCTATTATTTCCAAATGTTAGCCCCATTATTACGATTATGAATTGTGAAATGAAACTAGATTGTACTTCAAATAACAGAGTAGATATTGCATTGTTAGAGTAGAAATCGTTGACTACTTTTTAACTACAGCTGGTGAAGATAAAAGCCAACAATGAACTATACATATAAGAATTTGCAAAGCTTAATGTTTATCTAAACCCAAGAACACACATGTGGGGGAGATTTACTAAAGTTGGAGAGTGCAAAATCTGGTACAGCTCTGCATAGAAACCAATCAGCTTCCAGATTTTATTGTCAAAGCTTAATTGAACTAGCTGAAGTTAGAAGATGATTGGCCACCATGCACGGCTGCACCAGATTCTGAGTACTCCAGTTTTTGTAAATCTGCCCCACAATGTATGTCAGCTTTCCCTTTCTGAAATATGAAGGCTGCGGTCGTTTTTTTTTTTTCATTTTTTTTTTCAACAAGAACAGAAAAATACCTGTAGATCTTGATAGAAATTCAGTATCCTTGTAAATCAAAGCGTAACAAAACCCATTAAATGGACGTTTTCAAGAAAGAGTTAAAAAAGGGTAAGGCCTTGTTCACACTATGTGAAGAGACATCAGTTTTTCTGCATGCGTTCTGCAAGGAAACAAAGAAAACAATTGTTCTCTATGTGCCCTGTTCACACCACAGCACTGTTATCATGTGCAGATTTTTTCTGCACAAGAACGCAACGTGTATGCAGTTTACTGCGCAAAAAGAAAAACTGACGTGACATTAACATGGTGGTGTGAACAGGACAGAAGAGAAAGTGATGACACACGGTGTGATATCTACCTGTGCATACATAAACGCACATGAAAACGGATGTCAACGTGCATATAAATTCACTGAAACACGCATGAAAACTGATGTAATCTCATGTCTCTGCGGTTTTTCCATCAGTTTTTATGGATGTATGGCATGAACGAGGTCTTACATTGCTGGCATACTAGAATTGCTAACTGTCACAATTGCTTGTGTTTTCAACCAAACTGTCAAACTATCACATGTCTGGTGTCATAACTGATCACATGTGCAGCACCATGACAGTTGCAGATCAAACAGAGGCCAAGATAGCAGCTTCCTTGGCTAGGATAGGAGGGTTTAGTTCCACTTTAAAGTGGTTGTAAACCTCTGATATGATATATGAACAAATCAAATCCCTCTATAGTGTGTACTTGTCACTATAAGAGCCGGTTCACACAGGGGCGACTTGTCAGGTGACCTAGCCGCCTGACAAGTCGCCTCCCGTTCTGTACAATGGAACAGTTCTAAAAGGAGCGACGAAAGTCGCTCCGACTTAGAAAAAAGTTCATGTACTACTTCGGGGGTGACTTGGGGCGACTTGCATAGACTTCTATACAGAAGTCGTTTTGCAAGTCGCAGCGGAAGTTGTTTGCAGGTCGCCCCGCTGAGGCGACCTGCAAGTCGTGCCGCCCCTAGTGTGAACTGAGCCCTAAAAGCACTAAATGTCAATTCTGTCTGCTGCTTTGTTCCTCTGCTATCAGCAGGAATCACTTCTGACAAGTTTTCCTGACACCAAGACAAAAATGGTGACAGGGGAGGGACCTCCAGCTGATTGACAGCCTCAGCTCTGTTTCTGTGAGCTGTGAGAAGGGGGTTATCTCCCTTCCCTCCAATCAGCTCACAGAGATCTCCACACTTAGCTCTCTGTCCCCTTTTTTCTGAACTTGCAGACAAGCTTATAAATTCAGCAGTTTCAATGAATGTAGAGGAGAGAAGACTGCAGATAAGCGAGAAGACTGCAGATAAGCAAGTACAACTTATGTAGGAGGATCTGTTTAATCTCTGTGTATCCCCTGAGGCCAGTCAATTAAATGGGTATATGTAAGGGTTTACAACCACTTTAAGCTGGCCATACACTGGTATGATGTAGCACCACATCTAAGGACTGGTAAGCTGCAAAATAATACATTTTTGGGGGTTTAGTAAATACAGAAAGGCATTGAGATCTTAATTCATGGGTGTTGTCCATGAACAGACCACGTTTGTACAGTCTGTCCAGGTAAAAATGACTTCCATGCACACCTTTGCAAAACACAGCAAGGGCAAACAAAGGGTAGCTTTATTGACTTTCTGTAAGTCTGTGACAGTTAAAGTGACACTAAATTCTGTCTAACCACTTCCCCTCTCACACCTGTTCACCCCCTATGGACCAGAGCGATTTGTACATTTCTGCTATGGACCTGTTTATCCAGCAATAACTTAGTCATTACTAAAGATAACAAGGTAATGAATATATATTTTTAAAGAAAAACAATGCTTTCTTTTTGTGACATTGTCTTGCAACAATTATTTTTTTTCACAATCCTTAGAAAATAAAACGCAGCAAAACACACTTTTTCTTTTTCTTTTTTTGAGCACCATTTTTTGAAAAATAAATAGTATTGCTGCACATAAAAGGTGTGCATGTTGTTCTGTAATTTGTTCTGTTTAAAATGACACTAAAATTATGATTCTGGTACAAAGCAATACAAAGATTTATACAAATTATATAAAGTGTGTTTTTTTAAAAGTGATACTAAAGTCTTGTTTTTTTTGTTTAAAAATAACAAACATGTTATACTTACCTGCTCTGTGCAGTGGTTTTGCACAGAGCAGTCCCGATCCTCCTCTTCTCTTCTGGGGTCCCTCTCTTGTGCTCCTGGCCTCTCTCTCCTGCCGAGTGCCCCCACAGCAAGCAGCTTGCTATGAGGGCACCTGAGCCGAGCCGCTGCACTGTGTGTCCATTCAGACACAGAGCTGTGGCTCGGCCCACCCCTCGCTCTCCCCATTGGCTCACTGAAGTTGATTGAGAGCAGCAGGAGACAATGGCGCCTGCTGTGTGTCTCTGTCAATCAGGAGGGAGAATCCCAGACAGCTGAGTCTCTCATGCAACATAGCTGGATCGAGATGGGGCTCAGGTAGGTATTAGGGGGGCTGAGGGGCTCCCGCACACAAAAGGTTTTTTATCTTAAATGCATTAAGATAAAAAAAAACCTTCTGCCTTTAGAACCACTTTATTTTGCAGGGCTTTTTTTTATATGGAAAATGTGTAAATGTATGTTAAAAGTGTAAAAAATGTAACAAACAAAACAAACACAAAAAAAAGTTTAAATATTAGCATATATATATATATATATATATATATATATATATATATATATATATATATATATATATATATATATATATATATTAGCAAGCAGGCTGAAAAACAAAAAAAAAGATTTCTGAATGGAGGAAACACCCCACACTGGAACATTGTATTCTGACAGCAGCTCCCTGGCTGTCAGAATATACTGATC
Organism: Lithobates clamitans; assembly: GCA_037952925.1. NCBI lineage: Eukaryota > Metazoa > Chordata > Amphibia > Anura > Ranidae > Lithobates > Lithobates clamitans. The sequence continues at coordinate 348,837 of JBBGZY010000057.1, read as the reverse complement.
AGCAGCTATAGCTGATTGGCTGCAGCTGCTTATGGAAGGAAAAATTTCCAACATGTTCCTTCGTCAGAAGTTGATTAAAAAATCGACTTCTGTCCAGCGGGGCAGTCTCTGATCGAAATTCGGCTGGTCCCTGCTGTATTTCCAGGGCCGGCGCTAACACTAGGCGAACTAGGCCGCCGCCTAGAGCGCACTACCACCTGGGGCACAGCCATGACCTCTGTCCCGGTGAAGCTCCAGGCTTGTGTGTGTGAGCTCAGCTCACCTCTCCTGATCACTCACCCCGTTCAGTGCTGGGCCAGTGGTCCCGGAAACACTATCCCCCGATGTGTCCTGCTGAGCACCCTGCTGTCACATCTCCTCACACAGTAATACTTGACAGCGCCGCTTCGTGAGTCCTCTGCTTCAACCTGTCTCTCTGGTGTGGCCTGTGTCTGTGTGAGTGCAGCGGAGGGGGCGGGGCTTGGTGGAGATCATGTTTGCATTGAGAGGTGCAGCGCCTATTAGCTTACCTCCCTGCCGGCGGCAGCGGGGACACCACAGAGCGGCTGAATGGCAGCGCTGTCAGGTAGGTCAATGTATGTGTCAGGTAAGTCAGTGTATGTGTCAGGTAAGTCAGTGTATGTGTCAGGTAGGTCAGTGTATGTGTCGGGTAGGTCAGTGTAGGGGTCAGGTAGGTCAGAGTAATGGTCAGGTGGGTCAGGTAGGTCAGTGTATGTGTCAGGTAGGTCAGTGTAGGGGTCAGGTAGGTCAGTTTATGTGTCAGGTAGGTCAATGTATGTGTCAGGTAAGTCACTGTATATGTCAGGTAAGTCAGTGTATGTGTGAGGTAGGCATAGGCGTGCACACAGGGTGTGCCAGGTGTGCCTGGGCACACCCTAATCACCCCATGTACATTAGCATTGTCCAGGGACAGCACCCGGTGGGTGGTTGGGTGTGCCAGTGGCCAGTGTAAATGCCCCCATTATATTAAAGGCTAGGTTCAACAATAGGAAAACGTTACACCCGTATTTAGGGCATAACGTAATATGCTCCCAATCAACTGTCTCCCACCACCAGAGCCTCCTTTTTGTGACAGCAGGTGGTGTTCATGTGTGTTTGAGATTTGGGTGCACACACTAATGCAATAGGCTGCGCACACCTATGCAGGTAGGTCAGTGTATGTGTCAGGTAGGTCAGTGTAGGGGTCAGGTAGGTCAGAGTAATGGTCAAGTGGGTCAGGTAGGTCAGTGTAATAGTCAGGAAGGTCAGTGTATGTGTCAGATAGGTCAGTGTAGGGGTCAGGTAGGTCAGTGCATGTGTCAGGTAGGTCAGTGTAATGGTCAGGTAGGTCACATGTGTTACAAGGGCAGGGCAAAGGGGGTGGAGTTAGGGGTGGAGCCGGGGGGGTATAAATTAGGTTTTGTCTAGGGTGTCAAAAAATCCCTGTACCAGCCCTGTGTATTTCAATCAGTGTATAGTCAGCTTTATTATTTTGGCTATGATTGTGGACATCCAGGAGTTTCCATAACCATCTATGACTGATCATGGACAAGTGTGTCATTGTGCTGCTTAACGTGAAGCTTGAGGGATGTTCAGGGGCAATTACAGAAATCCTGGAGGATGATCCCCGACTGATTGCAGCAAATTGCAGAAGGCTCATGTGACTTAACGTACAGTGATCTCCTATGTAGTTTAGAAATTTCACCACACCTGTAATTTTGTAATTAACATGATGCTGTGAAGGAGGATGGTAGCTGTGTAAATGTACTTTTGTTGTTGTCTGTGTCCCTATTGAGGAGATAAACCTTCACTTCATGTACCAAAAACACAAGCAGATAGGAAATAGACAGTTTGAATCTTGGCAGCAAGAACTGGCCGAGATTTGAAACATGTATGGGCAAGCTTAATGTACCCAAGTTGACAGATCGATCAACTTGAGTACAACCAGCCTGCGGGATTTTACATGCGATTATTGCTAGAGGCTGTTATAGCTGCTAGCAATAATCACTGTGGACAGTTTCCCCCCCACCGGGTGAACACAATGGCTCTGTAGGAGGGATTCCCCATTAACACTGACTGTGTTGATGGGGGAATCGATCAATTTTCTTTCCGTGGTTGCAGGAAAGAAATTCTCCCTGTCTATGGTCAGCTTAACAGTGGTTCTTACTCTTCCCATTTCCATCCAAAACTAATAGAAATGTTTTGGCTTAAGATCAACAGTAAGGAAGAAGTTACAACTCCAATGTATCTTAGGAAAACAATCTTTTGTAATAAAAAAAAAATACATTCTTTTGAGGTCTCCATACATCTGTCATTTGAAACTATAAATATATTTATACAGTGTGTTTCAAAAAGAATGACCCGATTTTAAAACCTTATATCTGTACAACCACACACTGCCAATGAATGAAACCCGTACCACTTGAACGGCCGTGGCCTAGAATTTCAAATGACAACCGCTAGATACCACTACTACGGTAGCACCCAAATAGATGCCTCAGTCGTTAACAGGATGGCAAACTGAGATTCACCAAAAATGTATGTGTTTTGTGCAATTTCATTTACAAAGATTTAGGAACCTTTCTTTTTTGAGAAAAACACTTACGGGACTTTCCTTTGCTGAAATGCTGGACTGGCTTTTCCCATAACTTAATGAAGACTTTGAAGATTTCATTTTTCAGCAAGATGGAGCACCACCACCTTGGCACAACCAAGTTCATCGGTTTCTAAATTAAACATTGCCTCAAAGTTGGAGGTCTCTTGGGACCCCAAGAACTGACACTACACTACACACTACACTCTTGGCCTCCAAGATATTCAGACATTACACCCTGTGACTTTTTTTTGTGAGAATATGTAAAACAATGTGTTTATGTTCCACCATTACCTGCTGACTTGGAGCTCAAAAACAGAATCATGGCTGCAGTAACTTTTATGGAAGAAGACACTCTCGGACGCCTTGGGAACGAATTTGGCTATCGTCTTGATGTTATCTGAGCAGCAGGTGAAGTGAAAAATAGAGCATTTATAACATGGTGACTGAAACTTGAGGACTTACTTAATAGTTTGTAATTTGGTATGTAACTGTAACACATTTTCATTATTAAATATAACTATTTGAAATCGGGTCATTCTTTTTGAAACACACTGTATTTTATCAGATCTTGAGGGCGAAAATGAGGCAGAATATTTGTTTACTGATTATGTACGAGTGAATTGTTTAAAAGTTGAAAAGTTTATATGACAGGTTTTTAAACAGTAACATTTTTCAAAAAAACTGTATATTTATTCATTAGAAGATGTCCTTGAGCTCCAGCCACATGACTTTGCCTTTGGTTGAGGGGATGTTACCGCTCCTTTACCATCGTGATCATACTGCAATATTGTAACTTTGTAGCAAAACTCAAGGCCAGAGGCAACGGCAAGGTGCCAATCTATTTCAGACTTTTGTGAAAACAGCCCAAGACCTGTAACAGGCCCCAGGAATTACATAATTGTGTAATCAAGGTCAGCATATCGGTCCAGGAAGTAGATGGTGACCCTGGACTATTCCATTTTTTGCTGAAGTTGGAAAGCAACAGAAGATATATACGAAGGAGATGGGATCAAAATTGCCTCGTTCAAACCCTGCAGAAAAAGCAGATTGCTTTTGCTAAAATTGCTGTAGTTTTTTTGCAGTTGTAAGTCACTCTAAAAATAAACTGTATTAAAGCTGTCAATTTATCATCCAGTTTTAATTTCACAATCAACCAAGTTCTTAGGGTTGACCAAGCTTGTATTTTATGTGTGACTTCTGGTGAATGGAAGGTGGTAGAAATTGATTGGTCATTTCCACATGTATGGCTAGCTTTACACATTACCCTACATGCTATAAACATCTAAAAACAAATCTGATACTAGATAAACTGTAACAGTTCTTAGAGATATATACATGTATAGGTACAGCGGGAAAAACATGAAAAGTATAGCAGCACTAGGGTTGTTGATTAGAATCCCAACCATGACCCTAACTGCCTAAAGTTTGCATGTTCTGCATGTGTCTGTGTGGGTTTCCTCCAATGACTTCTGTTTCCTCCCACACTCCAAAGACATGCTGGTAGGCTAACTGGCTCCTGTCTAAATTGGCCCTAGCATGTGTATGTATGAATGTAAGTTAGGGGCCTTAGGTTGTAAGCTCCTTGAGGGCAGGGACTGATGTGAATGTGCATTATATATGTAAAGCACTGTATAAATTGATGGCAGTACATAAGTACCTGTAATAAATAAATAAAATAAATAAATAAAAGACTATCGTAGTACTGTGGAAACTGGAAGCACAGACAGACATGATACAGTAGTACTTGCCACCATCTTACCACCATGGAAGACAGATGTGTATCTTCTATTATTAAATAGTTTCTGCAAAGCAAATGTCACCCTTTTAGATGTGTCTAACGTTCACATTTACAGTGTGATACTGTCCTCCATTTTCTGTCCATTTGATCTCTCTGTTTTTCTTCTTGGTAAACTGACAAGGGGAAAGGCAGATGGTGATTTGGCAGATTCATATTATAGACAAAAGGTTAGGGCAGACAGTAAACAACCTACACAAGGAAAACCAGAAGACAGGCCAGGTAGTACTCAGAGTGGAGGTTGGGATTTTCAGGGCAAGAATTAAGCTTAAAACAGACTTTTGAACTGTGGAGCATCATGGTAAGAGGGTCGTTAAGGCTCACATTAATGCAATGCAAGTAATTGCACATTACTTGTATTAACATCAGTGGCGGCTGGTGGGTTTTCCTTTTTTTGGGGGGGGGCGGGTCACCCCCCGCTGGGTCGGTCGGGCGGTCGCCCCACACTTACCCCATCTATGGCACGGGCAGTGTTTCCTTCTGGGCGACGGGTGGTGGCTTCTCCCACGTCTCCTCATGGTGCCTGTGCCAATAGGATCGCTACTCCTTTCAGCCAATCAGGAAACGGAATTGGCCAGGAGGAGAATTAGTGTGACTATATTCATTCACTATTGTCACAAAACTGGGTGGGCTTGGGGCACAGTGCTCTATGCCCTGAGCCCACCCTTTTTTGAAGCCTATTAGAGCCTCAGGCTCTAATCACGTGCTTAAAAAAAACCCATTGGAATCCAATGCTTCCAACGCCCTGCATGTTGATTAGGGGGCCGGACGTATGGATAGGGGGCGCCCTGCATTACAGGCCGACACTGATTAACATGTTGCAGTGACTTTCATTTTGAAAGTCACCCGAATGCACTAAGGCAATGCAGACAAAAACGTACATGTGCTGCAGCACTCACATGGTAATGCACTGTTGTCTGTTGTTGTGCATTGCATTGCTAAAAATAGTGGATGTACATAATTTTGGATGTTTTGATGCATTGCTAACCCATTCACCTTAATGTGTGCACCAGAACATAAGGCATGAATGGGTCCTAAAGCCTACAAGTACAAACAGGAACCTTCTGCTCAGTAACTGCAGAAACTGCACTTGTTACCTGTTGATGTCATTGTATGGACCTCAGCATTTCAGATGTGGTCCCATGGGCCTGCCTGATTCCCATATACTTTATTTGCTAGTGGTTTATTATGCCTGTTATGCTTTGGAGCAGTTTTTCTGGCCCTGTTTTTTTAACTTTTAGGTCATCTGAAGGGTCTTGGCACATCTGACAGCTTTGTTTGTTACCAAAGCAAGGTGGAACATTCTCCTCTCCAGTGACTGGCTGGATCCTTTTTCACTGGAAGAACTGTCGCCAGTAGTCCAGTACTTGTGTCTTTAAATATTTCTTCTCAGCAGAGATCATCAAAATTTTTTCTCACACCCACAAGACTGTGGAACTTGCCCTCCTCTCTTTTTTTTGTCTGTTGCGTTAAACTCTATGTGGGGAATCTCACTCAGTATGTGTGTAGACAGGTGATTATGGACAGGATTTATCTGTTGGTATTTGAGGCTTGGGCCTAAATGGCTGAGCCCTAACTGGCAATTTATTTATCGTTTGTTGGTGGACTTGAGCCTAAATTGCTAAGTCCAGTTTTTATTTTGGTTATTAAAGTTATTTTAATAAAGTTATTTCAAAGTTGTTGTGTTATAAAGTTATTTTTTGGCTAACTTTATGTCTGTTTGTTTCCTGATTTATATTTGTATGGTGTTTATGTAAGGGGGTTTAGTCCTGTGCAGTTCCATACCACACTGGTGTTCACTATTTAGGCCAACAGATCACCTGAGAACAGTATGGCCAATGCAAATGATAATCCTAAGTATTGGTGGCTGCCAAGATAAAGTGGTTATAAAACCTTACATATACCCACTGAAATGACTGGCCTCAGGTGATACAGAGAGATGAAACAAATCCTCCCACATATGTTCTCATTGTTTATCTGCAGTCTTCTCTATATCAGTTTAATGTGCAGAATTTACAGCTTGTCTGAGAGTTCCGAAAAAAGTGGGTGCAGAGCTTTGGTTACACTCTGAAGAGAGTTCTGAGAGCTGATTTGGGGGAAGAGACACACCCCCTCCACACAGCACACAGGAACAAAGCTGAAGCTGTCAATCAGCTGGAGGTCCCTTCCCTGACACCATTTTTCTCTTGGTGTCAGGAAAACTTGCCAGAAGTGATTTATGCTGATAGCAGAGGAATGAAGCAGCAGAGAGAAAAGACACTTAGTGCTCTTACTTGAGACAAGTACACACTATACAGGGATATGCTTTGTTTATATTTCATGTCTGAGGTATACAACCACTTTAATGAAAGCTGCTTGTTCTCTACACTCCTGCTAATCAAGAGATATAGTGGGGTCCATTATGAGAGAATGTGTTTTTAATTGCAGAAATAAGAGATTTAAAGCTAAACTCCAAAGAAAAAAATTAGGGGGTCCACTACAAGGGTTAAGTTTTGCTTAAGTTTTGCTAGTTTTCCCTAGGGTATTCCCTGATTCCTCAGCCTCCACTGCCCAATGCACTGGAATGGCATGATATCAGAGAGCTGCAACCCATGGCTTCGGGGGCCAGTTGGACAAAGAGAAAAAAGCCTTCGGTATTGAGAAATAATGCAAGAATATCACCCTGTTCATCAACCAGTCGTCAACGAAGGAGTGTGCATGCCCAGACTTAGAAATGCGCTGTGACCCGCCCCTCAGGTGACTCCATCTGCAAGCGCTGTGGTCCACCTTGTGGTCCAGCTTGATCCCCTCTTCGGCTTTGCCCAGGTACACAGACTGCTTGAGCTCTGGCCATTTGTCCCTAGGTATATACCGCCCTTAACATTAGTACCACTTGGCACACCATACAGCTGCACCAGCTTTCAGCCTCTCAGGCTCCATTCACACTTGTGCGACTTGTCATGTGACTTTGGGCAACAAAGTCACAGCCCATTCTTTTTAATGGCAGCCATTTAAATCGGTGCAACGTAAAGACACAGCGACTTTGAAAAGGTGCCTGAACTACTTTGATGCAACTTTGATCCAGAGAATGTAAGGTCGGATGAAAGTCAGACTCAAAGTCATATCAAAAGTACTGGAAATCATGCGACTTTGGAGTCGTGCAGGTGTGAATGGAATCTCACAGAGTATTATAAACTGCTGGCAGCTGGGCTAGACAGCGTGCCTGTGCCTTCAACCCACACCAAAACACCAGGATCCCATGCACCAGGGATAAACACCCAGTGTACATGAGGCCTTACATGGAGCTTCCGATCAGGTCCACCTAGGGTTGCCATCTCATCTCTTTAAAACGGAACACATATGAATTACACAGGTTCTGTGGCTGATTAAGGTGCTGATTAAACTCACTTGGTGCTTTATCTGCATTAAATTAGTCTCATAACCTGTGTAATTCATATGTGTTCGGGTTTAAAGGGATGAGGCGGCAACCCTAGGTCCACCTGAAAAATTGGTCATGTGAAAGGGCCTTTATTCTGTGCAGATCTGAGTCAGCTGTCCTATAATCTGCAAGATTCACTGACTGAAGTTTTTTGATCTTAAAGCGGGGTTCCACCCAAATTTTGAACAATATCTGTATGTATTCTCTTCCTTGCCTAGATGCTGACATGCCGTTTAAAAAAATTTAAATCGCCGTAATTACCTTTTATTTTTCTAATCTTCTTTGCACTTACTGGTTCTCCTCCCGTGGGAGTAGGCGTGTTTCTAGCCTCTCCCAGACTCCTGGGAGCTAGTCTCAGGCTTCCCAGGATGCCACTGAGCATGTGCGGGAACGAGCGGTGAATGCTGGGAGCACAGCATTCACCACATCCAGGAAATAAATGCTTGTGGGCTTCAAATGCCCACAATGAAGATGGAAACCGCCTGCAGTGAATAATATAAGTTATTCTTTCCGACGAAATCTGACACAGGCGGACTTATTACACACAATATGTGAGTATGTAATGCCGAGAAGAAAAGTTTGTGAATGAACTCAAAAAAAAAAAAAACGATAGATAGGTGGACCCCCGCTTTAAACTGTCATAGGTAAAAGTTTATACTTCCTATTGGGGTACACATTTTCAACGCAAATTGACGCCAAGAGAGCCAAAAGAAAATTTTAGGACACATAGCCAGAATAAGAGTTTCATTATTGTAGACAAAGGGAGCCTTAAAACAATACACCATACTGTGAGGCACCTGTAACTTGTCTTGGTTATGGAAAATTACATTCCAAGCAGTACATTCACTGGCGTTGTAGACAGTGGGAAAATGGTAATGTGAGCCTGTACTCATTTGCTTCAGTCCTTTATAGTTTCCTGACACGATGTAACCCCTTTTGTAATCAACTTTGTAAGTGTGTGATATGTCTCATTAGCTTTAAGGCAAAACAGTTAACAAGGGAGCTCTTGACTGTGTTACGACTTCATCACTGAACTCTTGAACATTCTCAGGCCAGCAGACATTGCGGGTTTATATTTCAGTCAGTGATATGTTAAATACAGCACCCATCCTTGGAGTCGCACAAACACTCTTTTGATAGATGCATGTCATATGCCCCAAGGCAGTCAATGATAATATTGTAGAAATGCACTGTGCTCCATTGTAAAAAAGTATAAAAGCTCTGAAAAGGATGGGGATTACTGGCATGTATATTGCCCAGACGCACACTCAGTACAAGCGATCTTTGTAATGAAGCTCCATTCTACAGAATGCTTCTGGTCAGGTGGCGCAGTGGGGGAGAGAGGGAAAAAGAGTGAACCAGAGTTACTTTTGTACCCCTCCCTCTGTAAACATGGCTGAATAGACACAAAAAGATGCACTGTGTTCACATAAAATGACATAATACAAAACTAAAGAGAAAGAGGAGAACTACTTGAATCATCTGTAAAAGAAATCTGGAGCTTTCATTCTGAAATGTATTTGCATTTTTTACAGTTTGTTGCTTCTTGTCTTCATTTTCTCTGACTGTATGTTCAATAGCAATAATAATTAGGCCAATGAAATGATTATACTCTTATTTGGGGCACAATACAGTATAACCCATTACAGTAAGATATTTCTGGGTACAGCAGTAAGTACTAAAAGGCCAATTCAATGCAAAGTAATATTGCGGTTTTGGATGGGTTCAACTATTTGCCTTTTCAGGGCTCATTTACACTTCTTCTTCGACTTCAACACACATTAAAGTGCCTACCACTTCAACATGTGTTTTTGATGCTTCGGTGGTGCTTCGACGATGCTTTTTTGAAGCTTTAATGAAGCTTGGCAGATGCCCTGTGTTTGTGTTGATATTTCATACCTGCAATTTTCTCCAAAACAAAGTGAAGCTAAAGCTGAATTAAAGCCTCTCAAAAGCTGCAGGTGCTTCAAGCAAGCTTTGTCATAGACTTCTATGGAGGCTTTGAAGAAGCTCTGAACAGTGGCGGCCCGTCTATTGGGTCGCAGGGGCGCCACCCCCCTAATCCATGCGCCCAGCCCCAAATCTACATGCAGGGTGCCAGATGCATGGATTTCAACTTTTTTTTTGAAGCACAGGATTAGTGCCCGAGGCTCTAATTGGCTTCAAAAAAGGGTGGGCTTGTGGGCGCACTGCCCGCCCACCCACACTCATGTGTACTTAGCGAATTAATATACTCCTGTGGGGGGGAGGCAGGTTTGTTTGCTTTACCCCAAAAATATTGTGCACCAGCCACCACTGTCTTTGAAACACCACTAACGCGACATGGGGTATCATTTTTGAAGTGAAGCCAAAGCACAGCAAAGCAAAAAAACGCAAGGTGTAAACAGGACTGTAAACTAACCATTTTATTTTGTGACAGGGGCTTTGCCTGGCGTTCAGAGAGCTTTATCAAAGCGTGTCCAAAGCCATGTTTTTCCATATTTTGAAATAAGTGTAATTGAGCCCTAGTGTCTCCAGTCAAGTTTGCATTTGAAGGAAAAGACTAAAAATTAAAGGTTCTCATCAGTGGCGGCTGGTGCTCCATATTGGGGGGGTGGCAAACAAACCACCCGACATCGCACCTCCTCCCCCCCAGTCAGTCGGTCGAACTGATCATATATCATATATGCCTTATATTTGTTACGTGTTCCCATTCACATAGGAAACATATTTAACAATTGCTGCTTACCATTTTACTCACTGAAAAATCCTACTTAACTTTTTATTCTTTGTAAGGTTAAAGTGGAACTAAAGGCAATTTTATTCTTCATTTTGGATAGAGTAAGAAAGGGTGTAACCCCTGTGAGTTTCTTTTTTGCCAACTGTTTACCGACGGGGAGATTTTTCTTCACTTAGTTTCCTATAGCCAATACCTCTTAAAGTGGTAATAAACACCGCTTGGTGAATTGTACCTACAGGTAAGCTTATACTAAAGCTTACCCATAGGCACAAGGAATATCTGGTAAACGTGCACTGTTTAGCAGATAATCACTATTTCTGCAGCCAGTGACATCACCAGCGCATGCACACTGCACTCCAAAGGAACGGCATACTGCGTATGCCATCCTTTCAGAGTGCTGTGCCTCAGCTATGACTTCTGTGCACATGTGTGGGAGTTACCTCATTGCAGCTCTGCATTTCAAATGGCCAGAGCCACCAACAAGCTCTGCCGTTACCTCAACGGGCCAACAAATCACACACACGTTGATATGCCATTGAGGAACATATCGCTTTAAGCGATTCCCCAACATGAGGAACCTCACTCTGTCTTTAGAGCTCTTTAGGATGTTTCTTTCTCCTACAGCACTGTAGTGCTTGTTAATCGGGAGAAACAGTCAGGTACTGCATATACCTGTTATTCTTCTTTTTCCATTTTGCTGATTGTAACTAGTTCTGGTTGCTGTGAAATTCTACGCTTCTATAACAGTTTGATCATAGTTCTCAAGAGATACCAACCTCACACTAAGCATCCAAATAAGATAACCTATATTAGCTGCCACTAAGCATAGACTATGGTGCTCCCCTAGTCGTCAACCTAACCTCCTCATCAAAGAGTGCCTAACAATGACCACAAAAATTTTATCACTAAAGGCCAATGGGTTTAACCACCCAGCGAAAAGATCATCACTATGGAAATTAGCAGCGAAATCCCGATGCGGTATTATATGTGTTTGAGACTCACTTCCATGCCTCTAACCCTCCTTCATGCTCCAACAGGAACTTTACCAACATATAAGCTAATGCTTCAGCTAAAAAGAAAGGCATCCTAGTTGCCATCAACAACTCTCTATCCTTTCAGATGCACTCCTGCATCAAAGATCCTAAGGGGCAATTTCTTATATTGGTTTGCTCCATTAACAACACATCCTACACAATCGTAAGAGCATACGCTCCTAACCACCACCAACTGCGATTCTTCTGCAAGCTTCATGAAAAAAGTTAGTGGAGTACAACAGGGATCTGTTGTGTGGTGCGGGGACTTTACATCCACAGCCCTCCCTAAAAGAGGTAAACCCGCTCTCATCCCACTGCTATCTACCCTCAGCCTCTATGATGTATGGAGGTGACAGCATGCAGAAGAAAATGATGTTATGTTTTTCTCCTCCTGCCATAACTCTTATGCCCTGTACGCACGATAGGATTTTCCGATGGAAAATGTGTGATAGGACCTTGTTTTCGGAAAATTACGACCGTGTGTGAGCTCCATCACACATTTTCCATAGGAATTTCCGACACAAAGTTTGAGAGCTTGCTATAAAATTTTCTGACAACAAAATCCGGAAATTCCGATCGTGTGTACACAAATCCGACACACAAAGTGCCACACATGCTCAGAATAAATTAAGAGACGAAAGCTATTGGCTACTGCCCCGTTTATAGTCCCGACATACGTGTTTTACATCACCACGTTCAGGACGATCGGATTTTCCGACAACTTTGTATGACCGTGTGTATGCAAGACAAGTTTGAGCCAACATCCGTCGGAAAAAATCCATGGATTTTGTTGTCGGAACGTCCGATCAATGTCTGACCGTGTGTACGGGGCATTACTCCTGCATCGACCTCTTCTTAACGGATCAATGGACATTGCAAAACATGTCTTCCTCGTGTATCCTCTCCATCACCTGGTCAGATTATTCTCCAATATGTATTACTATTGAGGACAGTTCCATAACCTCTCCAGCGTCCATGTGGTGGATGAACACCAGAATCTTGCAGACTGAGTCTTACTCGGAATCTCTTTGCACCCAAATTGAGTGTTTTTTCACAGTAAATAAGGACTTAGTGTCTGATCCTCATATGGTCTGGACCACACATATGGCATGTATGCAAGGTCCTTTTATTCAAATGGGGGCTATATTTAGGAGGCAGAGAAGGCAGCGCATTGATAATCTACTAAACGACATCCAAATAACTGACTCTCTTAACAAGCAATGCCCAAGTTCTGAACTAAGATCTAAAATCCTTAAGCTAAGACTTGAATTAGGATCCCTCCTTCTAGAAAACTGTGAAAAGACCCAGAAGCGCTTTAAAAGGCAAACTTATGTCACTGTGAACAAAGCAAGTAAACTGCTAGCACGTCAAATTAAAGGGAGTCATACCAAAACTCCCATCCCCTACATCCATCATCCCACTACAAAGCAAAAGATCCTTGACCCAAAAGAAATAGCTAATGCCTTTAGTACATATTACAGATCTCTTTACAATCTAAAAAATTATCCAACCTTAGTTCATCCTGATAATTCCTCTATCCAAGAATTTTTAGATACCATTAACCTTCCCAGCTTGTCTCTGGACCAACTAACTAAACTTAACGCCCCTTTCACAAAGGAAGAAATAGGGAAGGCCATTGATTCATTACCAAACAACAAAGCCTCAGGTCCTGATGGCTTTGTCGGGAAATACTATAAACAGTTTAAACCTATCCTCATTGACTATATAACACAAATCTTCAATGCTGCTGCTTCCTCTGCCTCATTCCCCCCCAGAAATGCTTAAAGTCCTGATCATTACTCTACCAAAGCCAGGTAAGGAACCAACTTCTCCCCAAATTTTAGACTCAAATCGTTACTGAATCACGACACAAAACAATATGGCAAAGTAATAGCAAACAGATTGCTCAACCTACTTCCAACCCTCATTCGTCCTGATCAATCAGGATTCATGAAAAGGGCGACAAACGTCAGATGTGACCCTCATCTACTGCGCTGAAAAACAAGGAATGCCTTCTCTGCTTCTGTCCTTGGATGCAGAGAAGGCATTTGATATAGTCCACTGGTCATATTTGGAACTGATGCTTAGGATTCGGAAATTCGGATTTCAAGACCACATCCTTTTGGCAAACATGGTACTATATTTATGCCCTTCTGCACAAGTCTATTGCTCATCCATATTATCTACATCCTTTGGCATTACCGATGGCACAAGGCAAGGGTGCCCCCTATCACCTTTAATTTTCAACCTAATTATGGAAACCCTAGCTGAGAAAATTAGGTCCCAAGCTAGCATTGAAAGTCTTACAGTAGGCGGTAAAGAGCACAAAAATAATTTATTCATTGATGACATCATTCTTATGCTATCTAATCCAAGTTCCTCCCTGGCTTTGGTAAACAAAACTTTAGATAACTTCAGTCATGTATCTTATTACAAGGTTAACGCCACCAAGTCCTTTAGTATACCCCTAGGAATATCAGTTGAACAACAAACCACCCTGAGCAAGATTTACCCTCGTGTTTGGGCTAAAGACTTAATCTCTTACCTAGGAATTAAGCTAACAATAACAGTGTCATCTCTAAATCGAGCAAACTTTATCCCATTTCTGAATAATCTCCAAAATGAGTTAGGGGGACTCTATACACAGGATTGTCTGCCAAAATGCAAAAGCCAGATGTGCCCGAGCAGTCCTAATCAAGCATAAAGCAGTCGGGTGAACAGGGTACATAGATTGTAAAGACTATTATATAGCCATGGTTTTATCACAGCTTAAAAATTGGTTTGTCATCGACTCTATGAACATGTGGAAGGATATTGAAGCATCACAGATTCCTGGCTAGGATCTCAGGACATGGGTTCTTAACAGTCACAAACTCAAATTAAATGACAAAACCTTATCCACTACTATAGCTGCTATGGTAAAAGCTTTTAACCACTTCATTTCCTACACACCTACAAAGGATAACTCACACAAAATCCCAATACCTGTCTCAGAAGTCTCCTTGCTGATCGCCAACTTAGCCACATGCTCCTGGCAAAAAACGCGGGTATATTACAGGTGGCAGACTTATGGAGCCTACTAAAACCATTCCCAACCTTACAAAAAATGTTTTTACTCCCTAATGCAGACTATTTTAAGTATATCCAAATAACCCACTGCCTATTAAACAAACCTCAACACTACACCTATATACATGAATCAGCGTGGGTGTACCTCTCAACGGATCATTCTAATTGTAAAAGCATAACCCTATTCTACAATTTACTACAAAATAAATCATCCTTTAGCAAACTACCCCAGATGGTGAAGTGGGAAAGAGACTTAGGCCAAACCTATAATGAATATCAATGGCGAGCCACACTGATCTCTAGCTTCCAAGCGTCACGCTCTTCTAATCTATTGGAGCTCATTTTAAAAGTTACTCTTCGATGGTATATCACTCCATCACAGATCCACACTTTCAACACATGCCTTTCCACATTATGCTGGAGGACCTGTGGGAAAACCAGTAATATACTCCACATTCTCTGGGAATGCAAAAAATGATCTACCTTTTTCGTCAGAGGTGTTCACGCTACTACATAAGGTAATAAAGCTCCCAGTAACCCCAACACCTGAGTTTGCTTTGCTAAATAATGGCATAAACAATTTTCCAAGGCCACTGCACTGTATCCATGTTTGTGGCCGCACAAGGGGGCTTACCTTCCATTACTCAAATCTGATCCCCTTGGTTCAACTGGTATAACCAAGTTTTCTGTAACACTCCATAAATATTATCTCATGGTAGCTTTAATCCTGTTATATGCACTGTAACCACTTGTCTCCATGTTATGTATCATTATTGAACTAACACTGTAGAGTTACCTATGGCAACCATTGATATACTCTCTGTTTTCTTGTTTTGTGTTTTTGTTTTTGTTAAAAATCAATTAATCAAAAAATCAAAAGAATTGTGTCCTGACCATTCTCTGCCTGACGTCCATGCCTGTATCTGACCGTCTGCTGACCTGGCTCGTCTGACCTTGCATCCAGTGATCCACCTGTCCTGCTCTGCATGCTACCTGGTCCCTGCTGGTCCTTCACCTCCTGACTGCTGCCAGCCCTTATACAGAGTCAGATCGTTCAGGCACAAGGAATGCATGCAGACAACAGTTCAGGTGTATCATAAAGCAGATGGAGCTGTAGTAGTCTTTTGAGTCTTTTTAGTCAGGCAGTATAATAATAGGGGCATGTATGTGAGGCACTGGAGGCTGCTGTCCTCAGAGTTGAGCCAGCTCTGTGAAGAAGACAAGAAAGGAAGGAGAAGGAGTAGAACCACCTTAGTGTAGCATCACAATGAGAGATTTATTGCCAATGGTTAAAACATTTACAAGATTCCTCTGAGGCCTTCTCAGGCTACGCGCTCTGAGCGCATAGCCTGAACTGTCCAGCCTCTCCTATCCTCTCCTGGTGATGTCACGTCCGCTGCAACATCGCATGCTGGGTGGACTCCTTGTCATCTACAGAGTGTCCATTCCTCCTCTATCCGTCTTCAGTGGACCTGACCCCGGCGGTGCCTGCAGGACATAGGACAGTGGTGGATGCCCTACTGACACGATAAGCGTTTTTATGAGTTTCATCCGGTAAGTGTTTTTAACCGTTGGCAATAAATCTCTCATTGTAATGCTGCGCTTAGGTGGTGCTTCCCCTTCTCCTTCCTTTCTTGCCAGTCCTTCCACACCTGCTACCTGTCAGCTGCCTGTCAAGCACCTGCCGCCTGCTGTCTGCCCAGTCCTGGGTCTGTTGACTCTGCTGCCATCTGCTTTTCCATAGATCTGACCTGTCTCTGGTGGCACATCTGCTACTCACTGCCACGGCTGACGGAACATCTTACAGGCACTCATACCTCAGTGCCCTCTCCCGGCCACTGCCACAACATCAATGGTCCAAGAGCCAGGGATGTACGAGAGGCCTCCCTCTACACATCAGGCTTTGCTACAAGGTACATGACACCCTCCTTCCCCCCCGCAGGATCTTGGGCCATGTTGCAGGTCCCAGGAGACAGCCAGACCATTCACTGGGCACCTCATGGCTTGCATATGTACAGTGGGCAGGCAGCTGTGAAGCTGCAAGGAGTCAGTCAGCTACTCACAGTTAAGATACTGGTGCCTGCACCCGAAGTCTGGCAAAGAGTCAGGCAGGTGAGGACATCTCTGGATCCTGGGGCAGGTAAGTGTGTGTTTTTTTAAAAGTTAGCAGCTACAGTATTTGTAGCTTCTGGCTTTTACATTTTTACCTTAACTTGCAGGGGACCGTAATTTTTTTTTTTTCCACAGACTTTTCTACCACTTTAAGTGAGGGAATCTTCCACTGTCACCAACACACCTGTTGGAAGATTTCCCATTTATTCCTGATCTCCTGATCTTGTAACAACAAAAAAATTGGAGTTTTTCCTTCACTTTCACACTTGGTGATAACAGCAAAGAGGACAAAAAGAGAGGATGAATCTCCCTAATGGGGGAGCAGACAGCAGTACCCAACATGCATTTTAATCCCTATCCACTCTATCCAAAACTAAAAAAAAAATTGCCTTTAATTACACTTTAAGGAGAGGGCTGGGGAGTTATTTTTACCATAATTACCTAGTCTGTATTCTGTGCAGGCAGGTCTTCATTATCAGTTGTAAACTAGATATGCACTTTGTCTGTCCTAACAAAGGGTTAAAGATCACAAGGCTTCAGTGGTACATTGGATGCTAATGCACTTAAAAAAAAAAACATTGCTCACTCTGTTCCCTAAATGCATATTGCAAAAATAACAAAGATTAAGTGATTGAGGCATGTCACTTAAATCAATAATAATATAAATATTAATAATCATACATAGAGTACATGTAGTTGTTTATTAAGACAGTCATGATTAAACATTCCATGATCATACATGATGGCAGTTTCTGATGATAATAAAAACTAAATAAAAATACAAACAGATAAGAGCCGACATATAGTAAATTCATAATAAATGGAAAATGCATAATAAATTGATAATGGTAGACAAATTATAATGAATAAAATATCTTGGCATCCTAAGGCTTAAATCGTTTCATGGATCAAGTCAGCTTCATCAGAAGCTTGATGCTAGGTAAAATCTAAAGATATGAATATGAAAAATTATAAAAAATAGTAGTGGGTAACTCCCTGTCAGGCAAAAAAAAAACAAAAAACAAAAAAAACATGGATACTTACAGGTCGGTTCAAGAAAAAAAAAAATCATATTGCATATTGCTAATTGGCTATTGCAAGCTATTCTGAAATATACAAATATTTTGTATTGTTTTTAGGTATGCTATGTGAATGGGAACACACAACAAACAGATTCTGGGGTTTCTCAAATCCAACTGCAAAGGTGGAAATACACTTTAAAATGTGCTGCCTCCTACCACTGCCCTTTGTGTTGGATTCTGCTTTTGGATCAATGCTACAATAAGGCTACCCCACCCCCAGCAAACTCTCACGTCAATCCCACAGGGAACTGAGCAAGCAAGGCTAATTTAAAATGTTATGTGTTTGTACCGATTGGGATTTAGTCCTTGCAGAGGTGTATTTTTTTAAAAAATGTATTCACTGTAAAGAAAAGTTACTGCGAAGGAAATGTTAATGTGATTGGTAACCACTTGGCCACTCTGTTGCCAAGATGCATTACACTATTAAATCTTTTGGATTGAGGAATGAAGTAAATGTTCTATGTGCACTTTAAAGTTATAAATGTTGGCCAATACAATGTATAACTTAAACTACAACCCTTCAGCAAATAATTACACTTTTAAATAAAGGTTCAACTTTTAAATGATATAACTTGACCTGTAATGCTTCTCTTAATGTCAGAAACCATGA
Organism: Lithobates clamitans; assembly: GCA_037952925.1. Lineage (NCBI taxonomy): Eukaryota > Metazoa > Chordata > Amphibia > Anura > Ranidae > Lithobates > Lithobates clamitans. The sequence goes on along the minus strand of JBBGZY010000057.1, from coordinate 330,423 downwards.
ATCAGACTGAGACAGAAGTACAGTTAAATTTCACTTGTTTGATAATTATAAAACAAGGTAAACAGAGTAAACGTAGTCAAAACATAGCCAGAGTTCAGGAACCAGAATGGATAGTCAGACAAGCCAAAACGTCAGGGAGCCAGAGATGAGCGTAGTAGAACAGCAAGGAGGATCTGGAGCCAGATGGAATGTCAGCCAAGCAAGTCTTTAACAGAAACACAGGAGAGTGTCTCTAGAGATGACCAAGGCGAAGGCAGAGATCATCTGGGCTGGACGGCTTAAGTAGGCAGGACTGACAAGCAGGATATCATCAACAGGTGAGTCACTGTGGAGAGATAGGAGCTGGCAATTAGCTGACAGCTGAGCAGCCAGCTCAGAGAAGTTAGGGCTGAGCCCAGCCCCGACACTTAACTTGTCATTCATTTACTACTAGCAATTGTTTTCTTTGTACTTATCTGTCATATATATTTTTTTTAAAGGTTAACTTTTTTATTGTTTTCATAAACATGACCATAATAGTTGCATAGGTGTATATCATAGCGAACGTCGCTTCAGTTATAGTGCAATACATTGATCAGGTATACAGGTAAACATTATGCAATAGTACACAGAAAACATAATTCAGCACAATTTACTCTAGTCAGGGCTTAATTCCTGTTGGTTTCTAGATCATAATATCTCTATTATTTGCTATAGCTTAGGGGCAGGTGGTATGGTACTATCTGAGCTAATCCATGAGTTCCATATTTTAGAGAACTTTTTTGGGCATCCTCTAGCTTTGTATGTTTACTTATATAGTGATATTGCTTGGTTGATAATGGTAAGCCAGAACTTTATAGTCAGAGTGGATTGAGATTTCCAGTGCATGGTTATTGTTTTTTAAGCGTAGAAAATCACTATGCGTATAAAGGACTGTGCATTTTTAGATAACTCTTCATTATCAATGTAACCTAGCAGGCATCTAAGAGGATTGCAAATGTTTGGTATCTTAACTACAGAGCTGATGAAGGCTGTAACCTCCAACCAGAACTTCGGAGCACATTCCCACATTAGATGGAAGAATGTGCCATCGGCCATTCCACATCGAGTGCATAAAGAAGTGGACAATCTATTTAATCTATATAATAAGTTTGGTGTAAAGTATGCTCTATATAATAGTTTGGTATGGATCACCTTGTCCCTTGAAGAGATGATGGAGGGGACCTGCAGGGGAAGAATCTCCTCCATATCTCCTCCTTCACCTCAGGTATGTCTGAGCGCCATCTGTGTTCAATGGTGGTAAGCCTAGTAGTCGTCGAGTGGAGTAAATTTTTATAGTAAGCCAAAACTAGTTTGGTGTGGGAGGGGTCAGTTAGTAGATGTTCAAGTTGGGAAGATCGCATCTCTATATTTCAAAGCCCGAATTGTGCAGTAGCGGTATGCCTTATCTGTAGGTATTGAAAGTAGGTCATGCATGGGAGTCCAAAGTCTCTTTGGAATTCTGCAAAGGATCGGAACGTATTGTCTACAAATAAGTGTGATATTGTTTTTACCCCTTTCTTGAACCAATATTCCCCATCAGTTTTCTGATGGAATTCTGGTAGACATGGGTTTCCCCATAGTGGGGCGTTGGGAGAATATATAGCTTGGGTGCTGGGCGGTAGCAGTTTGGAGATTCTAAAGATCCGCAAGGTCATGGCCAGAACATTTACCCCTTCCCTCCCCCTAAGCGACATATGGTGTATTAGATTTTGGAGAGATTTATATGAGGTGAGGATGGCTGCCTCCAGGGCAGCAGCTGCATTGTTGGCAGTTGCGAGGCAATATTGTACGTTTGGACACAGGGGAATGCCAGGCCCCCCTCCAAAGTAGGTAGCTGTAAAGTGTGCTTAGCAATCTTCACCACACCGCCTCTCCAGATGAAATTGGTGATTATGGAGTCTATCTTTTAAAATTTTGCTTTGATTATGTATATTGGTGAGTTGCTCAGGACGTACAGGAATCATGGGAGGTAGATCATTTTAAAAATATTTATTCTTCCTAACAGCGTAAGAGGGAGATTGTTCCATGTTTTCAGAGTGTTTTTTAATCTACTAATAAGGGAGTCGAAGTTCATTTTGGCATAAGAGGAGATAGGATGTTTTATCAGGATGCCAAGATATCTAAAAGTGTGAACTATTTGTAGTGGGCATGCTGGGGGTAGTGTTATTGATGTTTATTGGTTAACCTGGAACAAAAGGGATTTGTCCCAATTGACTCGAAACCCTGAAAAGTGGCCAAACTGCAAGGATAATCTCCAGCAGGGCTGGGAATGATGACTGGGGGTCCTCCAGATATATAAACATATCATCCGCATATAAGGATACTTTTTCCTCTAGACCCCCAATTGTCAGTCCCTTAACCTCCCCACCTGACCTTATTATTGCTGCAAGGGGGTCTATTGCGAGCGCAAACAGGAGCAGCGACAACAGACATCCCTGTCTGGTGCCTCTCTTTATCTGGAAGACATCCGATATGGACACATTAACCCTTAGTCTAGCGATGGGTTTGGAATATAGGAGTTGTACCCACTTTATAAAGGTAGTGCCAAATCCAAATTCAGCCAGGACTTCAAAAAGATATGGCCATTCGACTGAGTCAAAGGCCTTATGAGCATCTAAAGCCAGTACAGCTCGGGAGCCAGTAGTGTCACGAGCCGCTCAAATATTGGTAAAAAGTCTACGCAAATTAATAGAGGTCGATCATCCAGGCATAAATCCGGTTTGGTCCGCCCCTATAATGGTTGTAATTACTGTATTTAAGCGTTTGGCAAGTACCTTGGATAGAATTTTAACATCTGAGTTGATAAGCGAGATCGGTCTATATGATTCACATAGGAGGTGATCCTTATGGGTTAGGGAATCAAAACTATTAGTGCTTCTGACATGGAGGGCGGTAACTGTCCCATTTTAAGAGCAAAATTGTACATTCGCAACAAGTGTGGGATTAGTAGGTCCCGAAATTGCATGTACCACTCAATAGGAGATCCATCAAGGCCTGGAGTTTTATGTCTGGCGAACGACTGTATAGCCTCCCCTATTTATTCAGTCGTCAACGGAGGATCAAGTCTGGAGACCTGGTGGTCCGTTAATCTCGGGAGTGAAATCTCTGAAAGATAGTCATCTAGTTCCACTATTGTATAGTGAGCTCTAGTAGCATAGAGTGTGGAGTAGAAAACGACAAATGCTTTCATAATGTCATCATTTTGCTTGACCATTGTGCCCCCTGAATTTGTTATTCTAGGGATGTTACAGGGTTGATAAACAGGCCTTGTTAAGTAGGCCAGTAGGCGACTATTTATATCCCCAAATTCAAATATTCATTGATTCTGATATATTAATTTTTTGTGTGCATTCCAGAATTACCAGCTCTAATTCTCTAGCCTTGTGTCGCCAGGTAGCGTGTGCTTCGGAAGTAGGGTTTGCAGAATGAGCAGTTTCCGCACCCCTGAGTCCTCCTACTGCGTCCAACAGTCTGGACTGCGATGCCTTTGCGGGCCCGTCTGATTGCAGCAGGAAATGAGCCACTGGCAGTGGCCTTAAAGGCATCCCAGACCAAAGGGATGGGCGCACTTTGATAATTGCCCAAAATGATTTCATGTCTGCTGAACTCTAGTCTATTACAGCCTGGTCTGCTAACCATAATGGGGCTCAATCTCCATACCCGGTACAATGAGGGTGTGCTCAGAGCGAGGTCCACCATCAAGGGCGAGTGGTCAGACATCGCTCTGGTGAGATTTTTGATTCCTGCCACTAAGTGAAGTATATCGGATGAAACAAGACAGAGATCAATACGTGATAATGTACCATGAGAGTCAGATTGGCATGAGTATTCCCGCACATTCGCATGTTTCCATCTCCAGGCCTCCACCAGGTCAAATTGGGTTAGGAAGGATCCTAGGGGCGTGGGGGGTAGCATAAAACATCTAAATCTATCTAGTTGTCTAGAACTGTGTTGTAGTCCCCAGCTATTATTAAGGTGCCTTCAACAATCTCCAGTATCATGCCCATTATCTTCTCAAAAAATTTTTTGGTAAAAGGCGGTGGGATATATATATTTGTCACTGTATATGGTTTGCCCAGAAGTTCCAGCACCAGGACCACAAAACAGCCATTAGGGTCAAGTTTATTATGTTTAATTGAAATTGGTGCTGATTTGGCAATAAGGATAGATGTCCCTCGAGCATACGTGGAATAAGTGGAATGAAGAGCGTACGCTATTTTGGCTCTTTTAAGGACCATAACCCTGGAGCCCTGGAGATGGGCTTCCTGGAGAAGGATTACATGCGGTTTGTGTCATGCTAGATAATCAAACATTATAGAGCGTTTCACCTTAGAATGAAGCCCCCTAACATTCCACAAAATCAGGTGTAAATTAGCCATGTGTGGGTGTTGGTCAAAAATGTGCGCGTCCATCTCTCAAGATGCCTCAAAGCCAACCAGGGTTTGGGACTCTGTGCCTCTTGAGAGATGGGAGCGAATCCTGTTAAATACATATGAGAGAACATTGTGCTTCTATTCACTAATACCTGAGTACCCTGATGGCCTGTCTGGCCTGTGAACCTGTAAACAATTGGTATAAAATAGCAGTCATGTAACCACAACAACAACAAAATAGGATAAATTCCTCGACCCTCCCAAGCCACCCACCATCAGTTTTAATTGAGTCCATCTGAGTGGTAAGGGAAGCATGGCTGTGCTGTATAGCCTCCATGATTTGTGAGAGAGAGGGCTCTGCAGGGCCTTTGGTTATGTTAGAAGCATGAGGGGATGCTGGATCAGTGTCCTCTGGGGGGAAGAACATGAGGGGGTCCTCAGGGCTGAAAGCAGGGGCATGTTGTGACTCACCCTTCCCACGATGTTGCTGGGCTGGCAGAGAGGTGGATGGATAGCTGAGCTTCAATGGATGGAGCCGGCCGGCACCATTTTGCTGCAGCTGGTGTGGCGGCGCTGGCAGCGTGAATCCCGGGGCTTCCTCCATGGCTGGGCTGTATTTGACCATCGCCTGGCGTGCACAGGAGTCTCTGGGGTCTGCTGAGGCTGGAGATGGCTTCAGATGGTGGTTGGGCTAGGAGGATTGCTGCAGGATCTAAGTGGCACGGATGGAGCTCAGGCGGCTCACGTCCTCACATCCAGGTCGTTGGCCACGCTCCTATCTGGCATATATAATTGAGGAAAACTTTGGTTAAGTACCAACATTCTGCCTACTATTTTATTAGGAGCTAATCAATGGTTAGGCTAGAGTCTTTCAAAAAATGTATCTAGTTCAGAAAATAGTTGCCTGCATCATGTTAGACTAGAGGCAGGGCCGAATTTGCCACAAGGCCACCGAGGCCAGGCCTCGGGGCGGCAGTGGTGCAGGGGCGGCGCCGCTCCTGCGGTAACTTCATGGCCGCCCCCCCTTTCAGGCTGCCCGTTAAAGTCGATTAAGGGCACCGGTGCCCTTAGAAAAGATGGCCGCGAGCCGTCCACTACTGTGCATGCGCCGTTCCGAAGCCGGCCGGGATTGGGAAAGCTCGTACGTGCTCAGCTTGGCGGCGCATGCGCAGTAGCGTGATTGCGCTGCTCGGCGCCATTTTTGAAAAGATCGAGAAGTAATGTCAGCGGTGCGGCGGCGGGGGGAGAGAGATGACATCTCTCATTGCCCGCACTGCTGTTCCACCCTCCTCCATCTGGTGGCAGCCAGGCAGCGTGGCAAGTGACATCAACATCTGGTGGCAGCCAGGCAGCGTGGCAAGTGACATCTCTATCTGGTGGCAGTGTGGCAAGTGACATCTCCATCTGGTGGCAGCGTGGCAAATGACATCTCCATCTGGTGGCAGCGTGGCAGTGTGGCAAGTGACATCTCTATCTGGTGGCAGGCAGCATAGCTAGTGACATCTCCATCTGGTGGCAGACAGCGTGGCAAGTGACATCTCCATCTGGTGGCAGCGTGGCAAGTGACATCTCTATCTGGTGGCAGCGTGGCAAGTGACATCTCCATCTGGTGGCAGGCATAGTGGCAAGTGACATCCCCATCTGGTGGCAGGCAGCGTGGCAAGTGACATCTCCATCTGGTGGCAGGCAGCGTGGCAAGTGACATCCCCATCTGGTGGCAGGCAGCGTGGCAAGTGACATCTCCATCTGGTGGCAGCATGGCAAGTGACATCTCCATCTGGTGGCAGGCATAGTGGCAAGTGACATCCCCATCTGGTGGCAGGCAGCGTGGCAAGTGACATCTCCATCTGGTGGCAGGCATAGTGGCAAAAGACATGCTCAGGGCTCCCAATGATTCTGCATTATGGTGAGTTGAACTATTTCATTTTACATTACAATGTAATGATAGAAGTAATGTGTTTCAATCATCCTGACACCATAACAACCATGGTGCCGGGGATGATTGAAGCACTAACACCAGCCATTGCCCTGAAAAATTGCCTGCAAAAAATCCTTACCCCTCGCGCGCTTACCCTGAAGTATTTTTAGTCTGTACAATTAAAGCCAGTTATTTTCAGTGTTCTCGTGTGTGGAGATATGTTTTTAATTGATCTATTGTAGCAGTCATCGATAAAGGACAAGAATGGTGGTGTGTGTGTGGGGGGGCGGCATTGAAGGACCCGGCCTTGGGGCGGCAAAGGGAGTAAATCCGGGTCTGACTAGAGGGACAACTACCCATTCATTCTGAGATCTTTATTCACTGGTAATTTTATGATTGTGCCTCTACATGACCAATATTTTCCTCAGCTTACTCATAATCGATTGCGATTTCTGCAACAAGTGACAGCTATGTCGTTCAAAAATGTACGCATGTCAAATTTAACACTGGAGAATGTTGTCCTTTTTTCATGTATTTTCTGTTTATTAATTTTCAACCAGCTTTACGATTCTCACTGGCGATGAGCTCAAGGTCCAGTCTGAACACACATTTAGACCAAACGTTGGCTGTTTGGGTGTTCATCCGAATGCTGAACTTTTTGCTAGTTTGACAGGAGCTAAATGCATATTATTAATATTATAATACAAGACTTTTATAGTGCAAACAGTTTGTGTAGTGCTTTACAAAATAAAGAGAGAGTGTCCAATTAAAACACAATTCAATACAAAAGGGTAAGGAGGGACCTGCTTGTGCAAGCTTACATACTCAAATATAGTAGTGGTATTTCAACCTCTACTATAGTCAACAGCTTCTTTCCTGTCAATAGTTGCTAAGGAATTGGCATGTGCAGGCACCCGTCACCCGCATCCAGTGGTGTCACCTGGCCCCATTCAATTACTAGCCGGTGTTCTGTCGAGAAGTGCCCCCTATCGAATAGTGCCCGGGATTTACTGCGCATGCGCCATATGTATCAGAACAACAGCTGATTTGCCGATCAGCTGGGTTGACGTAACCAGGGCACATGCACACATTGTAGGAGGTATCTCTCGATGGGAGATACCATTTCACAGGCACAATTTAAACCTATACAAACAGCGGGGGGACACCGTAGTTCTCAGATTGTGCATCGCTGCTGCTGGAGGGCGGCTAGTGGCTGTGTTGAAGAGCTGGTTTTGTCTGTGTTGCAACCCGCTCTTTCACACAGGCAAAACCAGGCCGTTCAACACAGCAAACCCGCCCTGCAAAACAGACAAAACCGGACCATATGCACACTGTAAAGCTGCCCCGCAACAGCGAGGCACAATGTGAGAACTACGGTCTCCCCCCACTGGTTGTATAGGTTTCAATTGTGGCCATGAAATGGTATCTCCCATCGAGAGATGCCTCCTAGGATGTGCGCTTGCGCTCTGGTCACGTCACTCCAGCTGATCGGCAAATCAGCTGAAGTGCGGCTCCGTCCTGTGCATGCGCGGGCACCATTCGATGGGGGGCACTTCTCGACAGAACACTGGGAACCCCCAGTCATGTCCACAAAGGTGGAGGGATAGCGTGACTTTACTTGGTAAATATAGCCACTAGACATGTGTGATTAGTTTCGTACAAATCGAGAATTCGTACGAATTTCCGTAAATTCGTACATTTGGGAGGATCCGAAATACGAATTGCTATGCTTCCGAATGTTGTACGAAATTTAGTTTACGAATTTTGGATCCAAATTCCGTTACAACGGAATTGTGACTGGTGTTTTGTTGACTAATCAGAGGTTTTCTTCTGCTGCTGAGTGAGGGTTGGGAAAATGACCTTTTTTAATATGGGAGTGGTACTGGTAGTCGATGGCAGATTCAGCATCGGACAAAATGAGAATGTTCATTAATTACGATTATTCGTTATGATGAAGTTAAAAACCCAGGATGTCAGCACAGGGATGGTGGGAGCCCCTCATAATGAGCACAGCACAGGGATGGTGGGAGCCCCTCATAATGAGCACAGCACAGGGATGGTGGGAGCCCCTCATAATGATCAATTCATCATAACGAACGTTCGTAATTGTTACGAAAAGTTAACCAAAATTCTTATTTTGTACGAATCCTAATTGCATTTCGGACTCGAATTACGAAATACGAATTGACGGCTAATACGAAACAGAACGAAACGAGACGAAACAAATTTATTGACGGTGCACATGTCTAATAGCCACATGGCCATATCTCTATGCAATGACATCAGCCTGCTGGTTTTGGTTTTAAGGGTGGGGTCATTAACAGCGAGTTAAGCCGGCCATATATGTTTCAAATCTGGGCTGGTTCAGCAGGAACCAGCTTAGATTCGAGCCATGTATGGGCAAGCTGAATGTACCCACGTTAATCGACCAGCCTGATGGATTTTACATGCAATTATTGCTAGCGGCTGCTATAGCTGCTAGAAATAATCATTGTGCTCTCCCGGCGGGGATTGCTTCCCCCGGACCCCCTGCCGGGAGAACACAATGGCTCCACTGGAAGAATTCCCCCATCAACACTGACTGTGAATTAAGCAATGTTCTCACTCAATCTATGACCAGCTTTAGTAATGGATTAGTGTCTGACGGTCTGATTTTTCTCTTTTGCCAGGTGTCATGAGGATTGTACGCTCATCCACCCCCTTTCCTGGTCTGCGAGGCTGCATACTTGGATAAGAGGGTGGTGTGGATTTTTGGGAGACCTGGGGCTCCCTCTTACGATAAAGTGGACCCTTGAATGTGTATGGGTGGTTGTGTGACTGTGAGGGAGACTTACCATTGACTTAGTACTTGCTGACATCCTAACTCTCTCCCCTTTCCCATTATCATTATTATTATTATTATTATAATTCAGGATTTATATAGTGCCCAAAGTGTATTCAGCGCTTTACAATAGAAAAGGGAGACAGTACAGTTACAATACAATAAAATACAAGGAGGTTAAGAAGACCCTGCTGATGAGAGCTTACAATCTATTTTGTGCCTTTAATCCTTTTGAAGGCATACATAGTAAGAGCTGCCAAATTCTGATAATATTAACGTATAAATGCATACAGCATTTGTGCATGTTAATTATGAAATGAGATAACATACCCATCCCATGCATTGCTGCTAAACCCTGATTGTACATATAGTGTAAACATATACAGTATGCTCATATAAAAGCATTAAAAAAAACAACAAAATAAGTATGCCCTTCTGCAGTGCATTAATTGTGCTTTAATTATGATGGTTACTGTAAATGACTCCAGCTTTAAAGACATTGCTCTCCCCATAGCATATCCGCGTGGCCTTTTGTTGACAGAAACAGATGGCATTGTTCCCTACAGTTCCAGTCAGTCTCGAGTTCTCTCAGCAGATGGTGTGGAAGAAAAAGTTAGATGTCCTGCTTCTTTGTCTAGCGACCTAATACTGTAGCAGTGATGAATGTCAGCCCCTTTCGTTTGCCAAGCGGTAGAATGAAGAGGAGCTTATCAGAATATCTTGGTCGTACCTCATCTTTCCACGTTTGTGCCAATAGCTTTCAGAGATCTAAAGAATTGCTCATACTGCTCCAAATTCTTCTATGTCATTTTATGCATGTGTTTTAATGCAAAGAGCTGCACAGAGATATTCCCTTCCTCTGGTAACCACATACAGGAAATTCAGGTTAGAACACACAAAAACAGACATCCCCTCCCTTGCAAAATAAACATGAAATGGCTACATACTGTATTTTTTTAATCATTTTTTTATAGGTTATTTTACAGTACAGTACATTGCGTGTGTAAGTTTAAATCCACAGTTTTTATTACTATATCATTTAAGCTTTCTGGCTTCTTAGCCCTGATGAATGGGGACTTTAGAGCCCCTGAAATGCATTGGCTTTTTCAACCTTTGGTCATGTAAAACAAAATGCTACTGGACTCCTTCAAGGGGTCACTTCATTAATGTGCTACTGCAGGAAAGATGACTAAAGACCTTTTATCTTTAGCAGTCTTTTATGATGGGCGAGTACCATTATCATGATGATTTCAGGAAAGGGGAGTTATTGAATTTTGTGCACAGAGGATGCTTTTAGCTATGTGTGGCAAATCGTAGGGTGCAATGACACCTGTGAATGCAGTCTGCCTGCGATTAGATGTAAGAAATCCTAGTGGGGGTTCCTGGGATTAGCTGTGAATAGGCAGCACTGAAACTACAAGAAAAACAAAATGGAAGGCGCGCACGCCTAGTGCATTACCAATGATATTTTAATGATTAAAACATTTATAAAAGTAGGTACTCACAAAGTGCAACTCTCCATAAAAACACACAGTGTATGGACATGTGCAGGACCATAACACAGGGTAGAGCTGACGCGTTCGGGGGCCCACCTCCTTCCTCAGAGCTAGGCAAATCAGGACCACCATGGGCAAGCACTTTTATAGGAAATGATAAGATCGAGAAAAATGACAAATAAGCCCCACCCTCAAAAGAGGACGGGGAGGTAAAAAAACGATATATTAGATATCTAAATATTCCATTATATGTACACCTATATATGCCACTAAATAGTGATATAATAAATCAATTCATGTATATAATAATTTCTTTCATATATAAATAAACAAATGATAAAAAGGATGTAGGAGTTGATTAATGGATCAGTGTCTCACCTCTCATACGTGCAACTGACACCAACAACAAAGATGGCCCCTACAGGTGTCCATGCGACACACATTGGGATCCATTGAAACCGAACTGGAAGTGCCAGAAACGAGAGGACCCTCTGACAGGCGCCAGCGGAAACTTCCTCGCTGCAGCGTGCTGGTGAGAACCGCCTAACCGCGCACAAGTAGCGGGCCATGAGCTTAGTACAAATCGTACAGTAACAGAGAGATTCCTTCTTCCTGGGCACACCAGAAACGGCAAGTGATGTCATTTCCGCAACTGAAACGGCACGACAGTGGCCCCATAGACATGAAAGGTAGAGAAGAGGCAAACACTCTGCAGGTGATATGGAATAATAATTTTTAAAAAATTTCAAAAATATAATATATATATTAAAAATAATAATATACACATTTGTAAATAAATTTAAATTGAATAAATAGAGAAAAAAATATATAATTAAATAAAAAAAATATTTTTTTGTATTTTCAATTGTTAACAATTAGTATATAGTGCTAAGCCGAGGGGTACCCTCTATCTGGACCTATAAAACTAAAAATATACCATTTATTAAATATTTATGAAAATAAACATACAAAAAATGACCAAAATTAATAAGAATTATTGAATAAAAATGCAGATAAATACTTGGATGAAAAAGACATGGATGCAAAAGGCAGGACTGAAAGCAATGGAAGGCTGCTGGCTTTTGCAGCTAATCGCGCCCACTCGCATGTAATCACTCCTGCAGCGATTACTTGCAGCTAATCGAGGGAAACCCTTTTGGGGTTCTAGTGGCTAATCGCAGGCAGGTGCATTCACACCTGTATGGATACCTACATTTTTTTTTTCTTTTCAATATTTTATTGGATTTTTTTTTTTTTTTGGATAGAGTAGGGAAGGGTTTATTTGTGCTGTCTATGTCTCTTTGGTGGAATTTCTCTTTTTTGGTAAACCTAAAGGAGATTGTACATTTGAGATGGCTGCGCTCAGGGGCGGACTGACAACTCATGGGGCCCCCGGGCAATAAGAGATTATGGGGCCCCTGGGCAATAGGAGAAGATTATGGAGCCCCTGGGCAATAGGAGATTATGGGGCCCCCAGGCAATAGATTATGGGGCCACACAGTATACACACACACACCTACAGTATACACACACAGACACCCAATATACACACACAGAATACAGATACACACACTGAAAAGGCACTGGAGAGACGGAGCAGTTATAATCTTGGGATTTTTTCTAAAAAACACAGATTTTTACATACTGTCCCTGGTTTTATTAAAGCTGGACACCCTGATGGGGCCCCTTAGCGGCATGGGGCCCTCGGGCAGTGCCCGAGTGCCCGAATGGTCAGTCCGCCCCTGCCTGCGCTTTTGTATTCTGATTTCAGGACTACTTTCCTGTCGTAATACACTGATCAGCGTCAGTCGATTGGCTACATGCACTAATCAATTGAAAAATTTCCAACATTCCTATTTGAGAGAAGCTAATTGTCTGACTTCTTTCTAGCAGGAACAAAATCTAAATTGATCTAAATGGATCAAAATTCGGCTGGAAATTTCAATCCATCTATGGCCAGCTTTACTACATGTAAATACAGTTATGCCCCGTACACACGGTCGGATTTTCCGATGGAAAATGTGTGATAGGACCTTGTTGTCGGACATTCCGACCATGTGTAGGCTCCATCACACATTTTCCATCGGATTTTCCGACACACAATGTTTGAGAGCAGGCTATAAAATTTTCCGACAACAAAATCCGTTGTCGGAATTTCCGATCGTGTGTACACAAATCCGACACACAAAGTGCCACGCATGCTCAGAATAAATAAAGAGATGAAAGCTATTGGCTACTGCCCTGTTTATAGTCCCGACGTACGTGTTTTACGTCACCGCGTTCAGAATGATCGGATTTTCCGACAACTTTGTGTGACCGTGTGTATGCAAGACAAGTTTGAGCCAACATCCGTCGGAAAAAATCCTAGGATTTTGTCGTCGGAATGTCCGATCAATGTCCGACCGTGTGTACGGGGCATAAGGGTCCTCTCACACCGGTGTAGTCTGTTACCTCTAACATATGCATTTTAATGGACAATGGACCAAAAATGTAACCCCTTGCTTTCCTCTATGACACTATGCACTGTAGTCTTTTACCAGGAAGGTGTGTTGGGGTGCCATGCAGAATGAATGGCATCATATCACACTAACACGCATAACTCGCTATACCTTGCCCTACATTAGACACGTGGCAACTTATGCATTGCGTCACCACAATAGGGCACATAGATCCATAGGTTAAAAAATGTGAGAATATTAAATCCCGCAGGAATGCATATTCATTCTTTAAAATCTGCTCTATGTGTCATCAGCAGTGGATGCCATTTGAGCAGGTTGTACAGCTTAACAAAAGCCTACAGGGAGATAAGCTGGCCAAATGGATCAAATTTTGGCCACTTCAACAGGGACTGGCTGAGATTCGATCCATCTATGGGCAGGCTCGATGTACTGAAGTCGAACTACCTAATGACTTCAGGACAGCCAGCCTGTAAGATTTTTTTTCATGCAATCCCTGCTATAGCTGCCAGCAGTGGTCATTTTGTTCTGTTAGAGAAGGCTCCCCACTCTCTCCGCCAGCAGAAAAGAATAGTGCTGCAGGAGGGCTTCAACCATCAACACTGACTGTGTTCAGGACCATCTTTAATATTGATTGGACCCTGGGCAAAAATTTTCTTGGGGCCCCCCCATTCAGTTTTGCTCTCCACCTGCTCTGAGACATACAATAAATAGCACCTAGACTCAAAATTAGTTTACTGAATCAGATCAGACAGTGATTGCGATTGGTTGCCAGAGGTTACAGTGTATCAGTACCGCTCACTGACTAGTTGCTAGAGATTACAGCACACATTTCGGCTCACTGATCAGTTGCTAGAGGTTACAGCACATGATTTCTGCTTGATGATTGGTTGCTAGAGATTACTGTACATTAATACCGCTCACTGATTGGTTACTGCACATCATTACTGCTTACTGATTGGTTGCTAGAGGTTACAGCACATCATCTCCTCACTGGCTGCACACCATGGACTGGACCTTGCTCACCTTTGCACCCCAAACTGTAATTCCATCTCTGCCTACCTCTGCACACCACACACTACCCTCCCCCCACTAATTTGCTTACCTTTGCAGAACAGGCTGATGGTAGGCTTAATGACCACAGTTGTAGGCAGGACTTTCAAGCATGCCCCTTTATCTCCCCAGTGAGTAGCATTCAGTATAGGTGATGGTGGATATGACCTCAGGGGGGCATGATATACATATGAATACCACCTCTGTTTACATATAATGCTGCCGGTCTGCCACTATTTACATATGAATGCCTCTGCTATTTACATATTAATGCTGGTATTTACATGTAAACACAAGGTTTGCAGGTGAGTCATCTGTACACAACAACAAGGCAGAGCTGGGCAGCATTAATAACAGAACTTCACACTGAGATATTAGGACACAGCATGAGACTAAAAACTCAAGGGACAAGGGAATTTAAACTGGGAAAGTTGGCAAGTATGAGGCAGCTGCTTTGGGCCCCACAACAATGACAGGGCCCAGGGCAGCTGCCCTGTTTGCTCTGCCTTAAAGACGGCCCTGACTGTGTTGATGGGAGAATCAAGCAATTTTTTTTTTCATAATCTTTGGGCTGCTTTAGGGCCTGTTTATACCAGATATGGGTCTGATGGGTGTTTGGGTCCATCCCATTGCAGACCTTGACACAACTTACTTCTGTTTAGCTGTCAATCGATACACAGTGAATAGGTGATTTTAGAGTAGTTGAATGGAGAACCCAGAAATTGCTATTGAACAAGGGTCCCATGGTGACACGGCACACAACTGGGTGTCATTACAATTTCCATTTATAATTACCGCTGGGTGTTTTTTTTTCCTAACCTGAAAAGTAATGTCATAATGTGCTAGTATGCATTGTATACTATCACATTATGTTAAACTTACCTGAAAACAAAGCCTTCCAGTGCCATTCTGTCACTGCTGCAGGCGCTCCCAGGCGAACCCGTCTTCCTTCCGGGTTCATGGATTCCAGCTGTCTGACTGGACGGAGCCGCAATGATGTCACTCCCGCGCATGCGGACTCTGAAGGCTTGATCCAGGTGGCCGTTCCTTCAGAGTGCATGCACCAATGATGTCACTGGCTTCATGTACAGTAAATATCTCCTAAACGGTGCAAGTTTAGGAGATATTTACAGTACCTATAGGTAAGCCCTGTTATAGGCTTACCTATAGGTAAAAGTTAGAGATGGGCATTTACTTCCACTTTAAGGCCTCTCAAACTGTTTTCCTCTGAAAAGAACCCATAAATGGACAATTTTATTATTATTATTATTATTAATATTATACACAATTTATATAGCGCCAACAGTTTGCGCATCGCTTTACAATGTAGAGGGGGGGACATCACAATTACAGTACAGTTCAATACAGAAGGGACAGGAGGGTCCTGCTCGTAGAGCTAACATTCTAAAGGGAGGGGCTGGTGGTACAAAAGGTAATAGATGCAGGGAATTATTTGATGGGGGCGGCTCGGGGACGGTTGTTAGGTGGGTGTGGGATAGGCTTCAATGAATAAGTGAGTTTTCAGGGATCTCCTAAAGGTGGACAGGTTAGGGGCTGACAATTTGTGCAGTGTTTAACCGAAAATGCTACTGTACATGCTACAATCTGATACTGTCAGACCAGTGATCATTTTGGAATGCTAAAGTAAATCAAATCAAACGGCACAATTTTATATCTACATGTACACAGCAAGGTTCCTATCATTATCATTTATCTATGCAATATAGTTAATATGAACTTTATGTACTACTTTATACTAAATGACAGCTAAACCTTTCTTCTGACAGAAGAATTTTCAAGATCCAATTAGGTAAATCGTAGTAGATTCTGAAGAAGAGTTCCAGAGAAGATGTAAATCACTGAACTATTCATGTTCAATCAAGGAACACTGCACCTATGCTAAAAACAGAAAATCCTAACAAGTTTACATAAACTGGGATTTTCATGATCATCCTCAGCCAGGTATGATTCAGCCAAGAATACTTACCTTTCGGATGGGCAGTGACTCCTATCTTCTCTTTCTCTAGATCAGTTAAGGCACCCAAAGTATCTTCAGTATAATCCCCCAGTGCTCGCAGTGGTACCACCCAGTGGCTGCAACATTCCCACAGGATCCATCCGTAGCAGCAAGTGGGTTGAACATCAGTACATATTGGGGAAACAAGCACCTGACACACCTGGAAGTGTGGTGGATGGAGAAAATTCAGGAGCTGCAGCTTCTCAAGCAAAAGATAGGATTCACAGCTCAATGGACTGGTCAGTACTCTTGATCTTCCTTTTCAAGATGCATTAAAAAAATGGCAAAATAGTGACTTCAGAGGAAGACAAAAGTCCACCATTTTGGTAGGACCTAGTTATTTTTGGAAGATATGGATGGAGATCTTTCTTTACCTTTTGGTATATGAAGCTGTGTACAGCTGTCCCTCAGTCATCCCTGGAAGCTTGATGATTCTTTTAGGGAGCTCCTAGTGATTAATGATACACATTAGGATACTCCTTCCATCCCCCTATTAGGATGATCTTTGATGCATCGGTTCTGACTGATATATATTGGAATTTTAGAACATATATATATTATTTTCAATATCCTTCTGAAATATCGGCGCATGGATCCTGATGAAGCACTTTATTTATGCAAAACGCGTTGATCTACAAAGCTCTGTACTTATAATATTTGGATTGTGCATTTAGGATATGGATCTGGATTTAACCATTTTAGAGTTTTTATTGTACCAATAAAGTTATTTGTATTTTTCTTCTACATTTTGTGTTGAGTGCCACTTATTACATCTCCCCACTCCAATCTCCTATTTGGAAGTTTGGAGTTTTTTTCTTGTTGTATTTCTTTAAATAAATATAGTTGGGGAATGGTGTCCTTTTTTTCCATGCACACGCACATATAGATATAAGACAAAAAAATTCCCCTTGCAGTAGGGCTTCCTTCACACTGTAGAGGATTAGATTATAATTTGTGCCTGGGGGAATAGGAAAACACTGCTCAAATCTCCCCCCTTAAGCTCCAGTCTCCCTCTGTTCTCATATACAATGCAGGACTTTTGCCTCTGCATTGTACTTGATGATGTTAGAGAACCTGCGACCTCCGGATCATGAAAAACAAGAGGATGTGGAGACCTGGTCTAGCAGCACTAAAAGCCTGTGGAGAAAGGGGATCAGAAAAGTAACACTACCTTTTCAACCCCCCGACATAAGCATTTAACCCTTGCAGTGCGCCACTGCAGGATTCTTTATTTTTACCTAGAGTTCAGCTATAAGCATTATGAATCTGCGGGATAGATTTTCCCAGATTTTAAATAATCCCTGCAAGCTGTAATATATATATATATATATATATATATATATATATATATATATATATATATATATATATATACACAATAACAGCTTAGTAAGTACAAATTTAATTCCCTCAGTTAATGATTAGCTATTCTGTAGCAAGGCAGTTAGACATGACCTATGATAATGATAAGATAGACTGCATATTTTTTGGCTGATTCCCAGTTATACTGTTATATCTATACAGATAAAGAAAATGTTTTTATTTCACTTCTCGTGTCTGTAACAATGGCCACAAGGACAAAAGGGGAGAGTAAAGCCTGGCACACACTACTAGTTTTTTGGGGTTGAACGAAAAAAAAAACTGAAGAGCTCCAGAGGATCCGCTGTTCTAACTGTACGATGTTAGTACAGCGATCTCCCCCATTGAACTATTGTGTTCTGACAAAGGAATCCCATTGTATAATGAATGATCCACAGCTTCTTTACTTAAGATTAAAATAAAAAATAAAAAAAGTGGTATTGGCAAGAACAGCACATATTTTTGTGTGTCAGAGCCATAATGCAAACAAGACTTTCTGGATTGTTACTTACATAGATTCTTAGCTTCCTTGGTTATTGGATGAAGGACAAGTCAAGAATCTCCCTGAAAGCAATACTTGGTGCTTAAGACTGTAATTAGTTTCAGTTCTTTCTTTTTTTGAATACATGTATACACTTTGTGCAATGCAATGTTATTTATTGAGCTGTGTTTTTCTTTATAAAATCTCATAGTAGCATACAGCTCTATAGAACAATCCTTTGTGCTTTAAAACAACAAAAGTACTGACCCATTGAATGTAAATATGACATATTATTTCCCTATAAAGACTTAATCCGATGCCACGATTTTGTCTCAACAGGTAGAACCTCTGAACCTGCCAAAACGTTTTTCTTAGTACACAAACTACGGCGTCACACAACATACACACAATAAGCCATGTAAACATTACTAATATCGCTGTGAGTTTGATCATTGTACAAGAGAGGAAAGTCAGATGGGTGGCCCAACACTTCAACTCATGATCATTTTGATGCACCATAAATGCCAAGATGTATTAAGCTTTTTGTGAGCTTATTTAGTAAAAGTACTAAAGTTTTAATTTTTAATGATCATTTCCTAAGTGAAGCCGAGTAGAATTCACTTTGATTAAATCAAAGTGCATGATGGATTCCTATCGATTGCTATGGTTTACTGAACTTTTTTATTGAGTGTTAATATTATTATATGGAATTTACTTAGCACCAACAGTTTTTGTATCACTTTACAATAAAAGGGCGATAGTACAGTTGCCTTCAAACGTGGTCATAAATTTAAATTTTAGCACAATGGGAAGCACCCATCGGGTGTCAAGAACATATGGTGAATGCTCCTTTTGGGAACACATATTTATGAACCCTTGCTGTCCCAACCACAATCAAAATGAATATATATATATAGTGCGCTCCTGCCTTCCTCTATGACTAGGGTTGCCACCTGTCCAGGATTCACCCAGACAGTTCGGGTTTGGAATCATGTGTCAGACTGCCTGAATCCCGGACTCATGATTCAGACTGCACTGTGGCTTCCTAGCAGGGTTGCTGGCTGCAGTTGTATAAGCTGAGAGTTTCTGTTATGTCGCATACACACCAGAGGTGGGGGACTCGAGTCACATGACTTGACTCGAGTCAGACTCGAGTCACCTGTTTGAGGACGTGCAACTTGCTTGACAAAATTAAACAAATGACTCGACTTGACTATGACTTGGGCTATTTGACTTGCAATGACTTGGCACCACCAGTGCTGTGTCTTGGCCTAGGCAAAAGCTGCCCCCCCCCCCCCACAAAAGAAAGCTCCCCCCGAGTCCCGGCTTCGGGGTAGATCAGCATTTTGACTTAATTTGTGACTTGACCAAAATAAATGACTTGACTGGACTTGCTTGACTTCTAGCAGGGACTCAACTTGACTTGCTTGCTTTTCGCCACAGTAACTTGGGACTTGCTTGTGACTTGAAGGTTAAGACTTGAGACTTGCTTGTGACTTGCACATGTGTGACTTACTCCCATCACTGGTACAAACGACCAGACTTTACGGCATACTTGGTCCGGCGGACCAGAGTCCGGCGGACAATTCGATCGTGTGTGGACTTTTTTTCCCCAAAAGTTCGACGGACCTAGAAATGAAACATGTTTTAAATCTTTCCGACGGACTCGAGTCCGGTCGAAAAGTCCGCTCGTCTGTATGCTAGTCCAACGGACAAAAACCGACGCTAGGGCAGCTATTGGCTACTGGCTATGGACTTCCTTGTTTTAGTCCGGTCGTACGTCATCACAAATCCGTCTGACTTTGGTTGATCGTGTGTAGGCAAGTCCGTTCATTCATAAAGTCCGTTGTAAAGTCCGTTGAAAAGTCCGCTGGACAAAGTCTGCTGTAAAGTCCGCTTGTTTATACGCGGCATTACACTCTCTTTCACACTGCCCAAAGTTAGCACTAACAATCCCCCCTCCCCTGCAAACACACAGATGGGAGAGGAGAGAGGGCTCAATCTGTCATTCTTCCTCCCGCCCGTACCCCTCTGTGTCTGCCCACACTCCAATGCCTGGCGCTGTGCCTCAGAAAAGGAAAGTGGGGGCCGGAAATTTGAAATCCAGCAGCCTCAGATAAATCAAGGTTCCCAGAGCATCCCTTATGTCAGAGTCCCCAGTGTTCTCCCTTACATCAGAGTCTGCAGAGTCATCCCTTACAGTGAAAGGAAACTCTGCGAGTTCTGATGTAAAAGGGGATCTCTGTGGACTCTGATGTAAAGGGGGACTCTTGTTGTTAACTTTATATGATTAGAAATGTTATATAATAGCAGAAAAATATATGTATAGTTTATACTATATAAAAAAAAAATTGCTGTGTTCGGGTTTGAAAAAGGTGGCAACCCTATCTATCACATGACAACACAGCTCAGAATTTCTATGACATGACAACACCGCTCTGAATTTCTATAACGTGACAACACAGCTCGGAATTTCTAAGCACGTGTTGTCAACCCTGCCTCCTTAATTTCTACTAATTGGCAAAGAAAACAGACCTCATATCCATAGCCCCTCTCAGTGTGCTGACACAGGAAGTTATCAGTACACAACATTTCTGGTAAAATGAACATGTATTTTCTGTACTTATCAATCAAAGCTAACAAAACACTTTCATTGGTATATCTAACAGACTAAAAAGGGAGAATGTATGAGAAATTCATTGATAGGGTTTACGTACACTTTAAACCTTTTCGGAACTAGTCACTCTACATCTACTGTAGTTTACAAGGTAGTTTATCAGATGTAATGTTTAAATATACAGTATATTGTTATTATGTGGTCAGGTACCCAGGCAAGAGATTTCCTTTGTGGTAAATGACTACGCAGAACAGAAACTTGGCTGTATGTTAATTCTGTCTGTAGCAGCTATAAAGCTAGGTACATTCTGGACTTTTTTTTTCATTCAATCCAGCAGGCTGAACAAAAAAAAACGGAGAGGTTGCCGTGCTAACTAAGTGATGTTAGTGTGGCAATCTTCCTGCTGAACTATTGTGCTCTGACAGGGGGATGCCCCCCACCAGAACACACTGATCAGCGGTTGCAGCCATTGGCTGCCCATTCTGATCGAATGCTGGTTTTCCGACATGCTTGTTCAACAGTCTGTTGGATGGGCTGCTGTACACACTGGCTGAATTTCGGCCGGTTTCTGTCGAAGTGGCTGATACAGGCCTATATTTGGCCTGTGTGTACCATTCTTAAAGTGAAACTTTAGTCAGAAAATGAAGTCCTGCTAGATCACTTCATGCTGTTGCTAGGGCCGATCCTAGGGTCACAGACGCCTGGGTGCAGAAATATTCCTGGCACCCCCACTTAGGCATGGTCATCTTACTAACTCCTCTCCTTTACAAATGTTTCTATGGCAATGGCCCAAACATAGAGATGCTCCCCTAAGGAGTCTTTGTTACCCTGGGATCCTCCCATGAACAAAATACAGAAAGAGAGTACCGGTACTCTAATGGGACCTGGAGGGGGGTCTCTCTAATGGTCACAGAGAGGGCTTCTGTTAGAGAGTCTGTTAGAAAGAGCCCCCAGACATACTGCAGACATAGTACAGAAGACAATCAGAGACTGCAGACATGATACAAGAGATGGTCAGAGACTGCAGACATGATACAGAAGATGGTCAGAGACTGCAAACATGATACAGGAGATGTTCAGAGACTGCAGACATAGTACAAGGGATGTTTAGAGACTGCAGACATGATACAAGAGAAGGTCAGAGACTGCACACATGATACAAGAGATGGTTAGAGACTGCAGACATGATACAAGAGATGGTCAGAGACTGTGGAAATGATACAAGAGATCTATGCATCAAATGCAGCCTACCAGTGCCCACCAAATTCAGCCTTATCAGTGTCCACCAAATGCAGCCCCATTAGTGCCCACCAAATACAGCCTCATCAGTGCCCACCAAATGCAGCTTATCAGTGCTCACCAAATGCAGCTTATCAGCGCTCACCAAATGCAGCCTACCAGTGCCCACCAAATGCAGCCTACCAGTGCCCACCAAATGCAGCCTACCAGTGCCCATTATATGCAGCCTACCAGTGCCCACTAAAAGCAGCTTATCGGTGCCCACCAATTGCAGCCTACCAGTGCCCACTAATTGCAGCCTATCAGTGCCCACCAAATGCAGCCTACCAGTGCCCATCAAATGTAGCCTACCAGTGCCCACTAAGTGCAGCTTATCAGTGCCCACCAATTGCAGCCTACCGGTGCCCACCAATTGCAGCCTACCAGTGCCCACCAAATGCAGCCTATCAGTGCCCATCAAATGTAGCTTATCAGTGCCCACCAATTGCAGCCTGCCAGTGCACACCAATTGCAGACTCATCAATACCCATCAAAAGTAGCCTTATCAGTGCCCACCAAATGCAGCCTTATCAGTACCCACCAAGTGCAGCCTTATCAGTGCCCATCAAATGCAGCCTTATCAGTGCCCATCAATTGCAGCCTACCAGTGCCCATCAATTTCAGCCTTATCAGTGCCCACCAATTGCAGCCTATAAGTGCCCCTGGATCACACAGAGCAGTGACGATATCCTGCTGTCATAGAGCTTGGATTTGAATCTCCTGGGCAGCCACTTTAACAAAGTCCCGCCTCCTAAACTGTCTGGTGGCTCCTATGATACATGTCACGTCACACTGATTCAATTTCACTGCATTGGATCAGTGTTCCGTCTATCTCACAGGAGCCGTGTAGAAGGCGGGACTTTGTTACAGCACTGCCGGGCATTTCCGATCAAAGCTCGTGCGGTGTGTGTGACCAGGGCAGTGCAAGAATTTTTGTCTACACAGACAAAAATGCATTTGGTGCCCCCTCCCCCCTACCTTCTACAGCCTCGCTGGTACCTTTGTGACATTGTGCAAAATACAGATGGTGCTGCTATAAGACCAAAAACAGTACAAAACAGATTACAGCGCACACATACAAAAATGACATTTATCCTGCAAGGCTAGTTTAAAACACCTGAACATATTAAAAAATACATGGGGTTTGGTCACACTATATGGCCATATAGTGCTAAGCCCACTTACTGCGACAAAGTACCCCCCCCCTACTGTCTACAGCCTCGCTGGTACCTTTGTAACGTTGTACACTCACAATGTGATGGGGTGCAGCATGAAGGAAGTCACACAGTATTGAAAATTTGACCTACGCTGAACTGGCACCCCCCATATCCTCCATCCCAGCACACCCCCATTCCAGTTCATATCCTTCCCCACCCAATTCCCCTTCTTCAAATCCCTCCAACACAAATCCTCTCCCTACCAGACATCTCAAATCTCCCGGCAGACTCCCGCATTTCTGCGGCGGCTCCTGCACACCCGCAAGAGCCTCCTGATCTCCCGGGAATGATCGGTGCGGCAGGGATCATCTGTGATCACCGATCTCCTTTGTATAGATTTTTAGCTGACAGCCGCTTCTCCTTCTCTCCCCCTCCGCGGCTGTCAGCTAAAAAGCTATACAGGGAGATCGGTGATCACAGCTGTCCCTTCAGCCGCACCGATCATCCCCAGCTGTTCTGTGTGCTCCTCCCCCGGCCCCCACCATGTCGTTCTCTGCCCCCGTTCTCCTCTGGCCCCCTCCAAGTCCTTCTCTGCCCCCGCTCTCCTCCGGCCTGCTCCATGTCCTTCTCCGCCCCCGCTCTCCTCCGGCCCCCTCCATGTCCTTCTCTGCCCCCGCTCTCCTCCGGCCCCCTCCATGTCCTTCTCTGCCCCCCGCTCTCCTCCGGCCCCCTCCATGTCCTTCTCCGCCCCCGCCCTCCTCCGGCCTCCTCCATGTCCTTCTCCATCCTGTTCTCCTCCGGGCCCTCCGTGTCCTTCTCCACCCCGTCCTCCTTCGGCCCCCTCTGTGTCCTTCTCCACCCCCGTTCTCCTCCGGCCCACTCCATGTCCTTCTCCACCCCGTTCTCCTCCGGCCCCCTCCGTGTCCTTCTCCACCCCCATTCTCCTCTGGCCCCCTCCATGTCCTTCTCCGCACCCCCTTGTTCTCCTCCGGCCCCGGGGAACTAGTTAATGGACACAGCGAGCGAGATCTCTCCTGTGTCCTGTGATAAATGAGCAGAGTAAACTGTGTTTACTCTGCTCAGTTTATGAATGGATAGGAGCCTCTGTCTCCTGTTCATTCATCTTTAGTGCCGAGAAAGGGACTGGGGAATGCGTGTCCTCAGTCCCTTTGTCTGTCTCAAAGGGGAGATGTCAGGGGTCTGTTTAGACCCCTGACATCTCACCAAAGCCCCCAAAAAATATAAAAAAAAATTCTAAAAAGATTCTAAAAAAAATTAAAAAGTGTAAAAAAATAAAATACCAAAACTACTGACACCACTCTCCCCTGCCCTACCAACACTGTCCACTGCCCCAACCCTCTCCCCCAAAAAAGCATTGTGAAAAAAAAATTAAAAACAAATTAAATTGTAAAAAAAATCAATTATTATGAAATAAAAAAACTACTACTGACACCGTCCACATACCACCCACCCCCACCCCCTTACCCAGAAGCACTGTGAAAAAATATTGAAAAAGTGATTTAAATAATATTTTGCTGCGGGGGGTGGGGGGGGGGCGTTTGCGGGCACGAAGCGCCACCTCCCTGAAATGAGTTTTTGCAGGTTGGGATGTCTGCCCTGCCCAGCACAATAAATCTGCTCAAATTTCCTCTCCCAGCAAAAATTCTCTACCCAGTTCTGGCACAAATCCATATCCCCCATCCCAGCACAAAACCTTCTTCCCCGCTTCAAATACCATCAGATCCCCTATTCCAGCTAAAATCCTCTCCCCACTTCTAGTACAGCTCCTCTCCCCCCAAGTCCTACATTCCAGCACAACCCCTCCCCCATCCTAGGTTAAATTCCACCCCCCCCATCCTTCCCAGCACAAATCCTCTTTCCCCCAAATCCCCCATGCCAGTAAAAGTCCACTGCCCAGTTCTGTCATAAATCTTCCCACCCAAATCCCCCTTCCCAGTACAAAAACTCCCTCCAAAACACTGTTTCCCCCCCAACAAAGAATACCACCAGTTGCCACTGGTGGCAGACAGCATCTCTTTGATTTGGGGGTGGGGGAAGGTGGGTAAGAGGATACTGTATGTGCTAGGGAGCACTTTGGGAGGAGAGAGGTCTTGCGCTGGGGGGTGGCAGATTTCATATCCAACCTCTCTCCTTCCAAAGTGCCCCCTGTGTATCACATACAGTATCCTCTCACCCATCCCTACCCACCCCCAAATTGCTGCAAGTACTCCTTTCTGTCAGTTTGCCTCCCTCCCACCAAATCATTGCAAGTGTTCCTATTTTTCAGTTTCAGGGGGGTCACTGCAAGGGTCAAGCACTCCTTTTATATATATATATATATATATTTACCAGTATATACATGTTTATGTATATTTCTCCTCATGCTGTACTCTTCGTTCTATCTTCATTATGTCTGTGTTTTCAAATCTAGTTTTTACACACATTGTGATTTAATGATTTTATCTGGTGTGTTTAATTGCTATACATATTGGTCAGCCAAACAAACCATGCTTTTTTGTTGCATTACTTTTGGGTGAAGCATTTAAATAGCTCAGGTTTAGGGCTAAATTTTTTTTGTGAACAAGCACCAGTTATCCGTGTGAAACCGGTCTACCAATGTTCCTGTAACGTCCTGTCTATGTCCTTTGGCACCTTGACAATAAAGTAAGTATTCTACAGAAGTTCTTCCTTCCATGGTGTGCGACCTTTTTTCTTTTTCTTCTCTTCTTTTTATCAGCTTACACACCCCAACCGCCCCTCCCACCCCGCGTGCGCAAGTGTCACAGTGCGTAATAATCACAGACCTCAGATCAGAGCCACAGATGCACAGCATTGTCTCTTCTGCTCCCGGCTCCTCCCAATGTCTGTGTGGAGTGGAGGAAGTCATCAGAGCCGATGAAGAGGCTGCGGCTTCACTCTACCATGTGTCAGTTTGAAAGGCAGCCAGCGGGGAGCGAGACGCTGACTGTCAGAGCTAACATTGTAGCGTGTGGGACACCAAACACCCCACTCAAGGTGCGGGGCTGGTGTGCCCACACACGAGGAGAGGAGGAGGGGTGCACTCTGGCACTTCGGCGCCCCCATCTCTGCGGCGCCTGGGTGTGTTGCACCCCGTGCACCTGCCCAGGATCGGCCTTGGCTGTTCCCTTTTGCAGGTATAGCTATGTAAAACATAACATAAAAATAAGTGCCTATACTGTTTCAAATCCAGTTATACACTGCCTCAGCACATGCTCACTTGCTCTAAATTTTTAGGCACTTTTAGGCACTGACGAATTTGTAGAAGCCGATCTGCTGACAGCGGACCTAAACCCTCTTATCCTTTACAGCCAATGAAGCTGCTTCTGTTTGATCTGCAACTGCCATGGTGCTGCACATGTGATCAGTTAGGACGACCAGCTATTTGATGGTTTGACAGAAGAAGGCAAAAGCAAATGTGACAGTTAGCAATCCCAGCATTCCAGAAATGAAACTGTTTTTGAAACTGTTAAACCAATGGATTTAGTTTTGCCTTATGATTTACTGCTATTCAGGGGCTTTGGGCTTCAGCAATATTGCAGCCTCCGACAAGAAGAAACAAGGGCAATGCTGGAGGCAATTTACAGCACACACCCAGTTCCTTGCTAAAGAACATTATTTTTTATCAAGTTGTTCTAGGTAAAGTTCCACTTTAGGCATATGTGAAGTTTAACTGAAATGCTTGATATTGTAGGAGGAGCACTGACGACCAACCTGAAACTTTAACCTCAATATCATAATAGCAATGATCTGTGTTCTGCAGGGAGTTTGGGGATTTTACTTTAACCACTTAAGGACCAGAAGGATTTGCCCCCTTAATGACCAGGCCATTTTTTGCGATACGGCACTGCGCCGGTTTAACTGACAATTGCGCAGTCGTGCGATGTTGTACCCAAACAAAATTTATGTCCTTTTTTCCCACACTTCCTTTTGGTGGTATTTAAACACCTCTGCGGTTTTTATTTTTTGCACTATAAACAAAAAAAAGAGCAACAGTTTTGAAAAAAACAATATTTTTTACTTTTTGCTATCCAAAAAAAAAAAGTAAAAAAACGAATTTCTTCAGCAGTTTAGGCCAATACGTATTCTTCTATTTTTTTTTGGTAAACAAAATTGCAATAAGCGTATATTGATTGGTTTGCGCAAAAGTTATAGCGTCAACAAAATTGATGATAGATTTATGGGATTTTTAATATTTATTTATTTTTTACTAGTAATGGCCGTGATCTGCCATTTTTTTTTTTTTTTTTTTGGGACTGATCAGACACTTTTGACACTTTTTTGGGACCAGTGACATTTATTCAGCGATCAGAGCTAAAAATAGCCACTGATTACTGTATAAATGTCACTGGCAGGGAAGGGGTTAACACTACGGTGCGATCAAGGCGTTAAGTGTTCCCTAGGGAGGTGTTTCTAACTGTGGGGGCACAGTTGACTGGAGGAGGAGAGAGATCGCTGTTCCTGATCACTAGGAACAGTAGATCTCTCTCTGCTCCCCTGTCAGAACAGGGAACTGTTTGTTTACATACACACATCCCCATTCTGGCTCTCTGTGGAGCAATCGTGGGTGGCCGGCAGACATTGCAGCCGCCGGCCATATGCATCGGCTCCGGCGTTGTGCCGCGGGCGTGTGCGCGCTCCCCCTAATGCCCTTAAAGCGCCCGACGTACACCTACGGCAATTCATGCAGCCGTGCCAACCTGCCGTGGTATAATAACGGCAGCTGGACGGCAAGCTGTTAAAATTACAGTAGCTGATACACAACTTCATAATCTGTCTGATTAGGTCAAATATGAATTAAGTGCTTATGATTGGCCTCTTTGGTGAAGGGAAGGAGATAGGATCCATCTTTTGGCTGTTGGAACCATACATCCTTCACTATTTTCTTTGTGGACTGTTTCTCACATGGATTTATATTTGATTACGATATATGGATTATACAAAATGTACTTAGCGCAACACTTTGCGGTTGATTTACTAAGGGCAAATCCACTTTGCACTACAAGGATTGGATTGGATTTGCCTAAATAAACCCTGGTGTGTTTACAGCTGCAATAGGTTCTGAATGCTCCAGTTTTAGTAAACCCCCCCCCCCCCCATTGCGTTTTTAGTGCTTTTCCATTGACTTTACGTCACTGTACTTGGAGGATGCAGCAAGCCAGATCCATCAAAAAGGTACCATACTGTGCTGTATTGTACTGATTTACTCTGCTCTTCTAGGGTGCTGTGAACATGCGTTTTAATACAGTTACAAGGTGCTGGAATGAACGGACCCTAATGGTGATTTAGAAGGCAGCAGTAAACATAGTACAGCCCACCCGGAGTGACAATGTAAGCTGAGAATTATGGAGTGGTGATGGCAACATAATTGTCATAGCAGAGTTGGTGATTCAACATAGCGAGATAGAGATGATGCAGAATTGGGATCCTCTTGAATTGTTATACATTGCTCATTTTATAAACATTACGTAAAATGTGTAAGCCTTTTGTCTTTTGTTTTACACTGTTACTATTATTGTTTTGTTACATTCTGCTCAACTATATATACATTTGTTGCTGCTAAAGTGTTAGAGTTTCATATACAGTGAAGTATGTTTGCCCTTCCTAATACTCTCTAATCCTTGGATCAGTCAGCCAAGTATAAAGCAGACAGTGAGCAGTAAATGGTGTGACTGCAGAGAGAGTGAGAGCAGATGTTGTTTGCCCGCCACAGCCCACCCTTTTAAAACAACACAAATATAAGACTGTCACTAATCTTCTAATGTGATTATTCAGAAAGTTCCAGGCCCTTAGAGGTAAACATTTTATCAGGAAATATCGAACAGCCCTCTACAGTGCTGTTGTCGAATTCGTTGAATTCCTTGCTTATACTGCCTTGTTTTTTTTTTTTTATCTCATTACAATATATTTTAATTTTTATTGTCATGCCCAGTACTTTTTCCTTGTTCACATGTCCCTATGTGTTGATATGTTTGTTTACAGCTTGCTTTTTATGGTATTAGCAATGTAATATATGGAGGATAAATGTATGTAAAGGTTGTTTAATGGTGTAACATTATATGTGAAAATGTTACTTTCATGTTGTGACTGCTGCCTGTCTGCTGGCCATTTCTTTCAACAACTTCCTGAATTCCCTGCATGTTTTGCATATTCTCCTTTGCTGTTGATTTCTAAGGACTATATATCCCATGGTACCTTGCTGCCGGCAAGCAGTGATTTCTGTACTCACTTCGCCTCCTGTAACTCCTCCTCTTAGCACTGCAAAAATGTACACAATAGGGCACAAACGCCTAGTGCATTACCAAAAATAACCATTAATTGAAATTAAATAAGTGGGCCTACCCAACCAGTCTAGAAAGGACCTCCTGGTGAGGATGGGTGCTGCACATGGGTCTGGCCGGAGGGTTGGGTCCCTGGCCTTCTGGCCTGGATTGTGGTAGCTCTAGCTACGGACAGTTATTCGGGAGAGAACGCTTACTTCCCCTTATGCAGGGGGGGGGGGGGGTGGCTAGTACTTCCTGAATGTAATTAGGTAGGAGTGATGGGAGAGACGGTGGAGCCTGATGGTAAAGGGCTCTCACCAAGCTGCCGGATCTCCATGCCTTTCTGCCTGTGGTGGGGGCTGCTGTGGTCTGGGCTGTGGGCCAGGGTTGGTTTGAAAGCCTATGGAGTAGTGCCCCTGGAGTGGCAGTCCAGGGGTGCCATAAGATCACTGTGAGTGGCAGTCACTTTGATTTTGGGCACCACGGTCACTGCACCATAACACAGCTTTTTTTGCACCTGCCTCTTGGGCCGGGCCTTTTGGCTAGGACCAGAGGAATTTTTTATTCCTGGCCGGAGGGCCTGGTCATTGTTTTACACAATGGCCACTTCTTCACTCTCCTCTCCACTATCCCTTCCCCCACTTTTTTATTTATTTGAAACCTATGTTTGTTTGTCACGTCTTGTTTTTTCACGTTTTGCACGATTAGTAAGGATGCGGGTCCTCGGGCCAGCCCTGAACGTCTTGGGAAGGGGTGGACATGGCCTTTTGGCTTAGTTCGCCCTCTCTCATGGGGTCTCCCTTCGGGGGAGCCCCACCTAGTACTTGGGTGGGTCCTGTCTCGGCAGGCCTTCCAGATAACGGGGTCTGTCTGGTTTCGGCCAGATAGACCATTGTAAGTACCTTTGTCCCCGGGGGATCAGGGAATTGGCACGTCTTGTGTACCCGTGGCACTTTTTTGTGAGCACTCTTTATGTGTGTACACATTTTTTATGCACCAGGTGAAGTTTTTGGGTGTGTTTTGCACGCCATAGGCTTTCAATAGAAAAAAACAAAAAAAAACAGCATTATCAGTGGTGGCTGATTCTCCATCGGTCCAGCCCACCACCCTGCACTAACCCCCCCCCCCCTATCACGGCAAATGCAAAACTGTCCAATAATGACAATAATGGCAAACAAGAAAACCCAGCAGCAGTGGATTACTTACCTTTGAGGTGTGGGTGTCCTTCAGCTCTTTCTTCTCCTGAAACACAGGAATCCCATTGTCTCCCCTGCTCCTACACTCCTAGACTCAGCAACACAAAAGCTGTGTGCAATGTAAGAGAAGAGGGATCTGCTTGCTGTGATGGTGGCTTCCCCCCTCTGTCTCCTTTTGGTGTCACGGCCGTTGCTTCTCTTACCGGCCAATCGGGTTTTCGGACTCCTGGCCAATCGAGTTTTAGGACTCCCAGCCAATGGGGTCTCAGCACCTGCTTCCTGATTGGCCGGGAGGAAAAACAGGAGGACATTAGTGAATATTAATTTGATAATGTCACACAACAGGGTGGGCACAGGGTGCAGTGCTCTGCGCCCTGAGCCCACCCTTTTTGAAGCCAATTAGAGCCTCAGGCTCTAATCATGTGCTTCTAAAAGAAAAAAAATTCATGCGTCCGGCACCCTGCATGTAGCTTAGGGGCCGGACACATGGATTAGGGGGGGTGGCAGCGCCCGTGCACCCCTAAGGAGCAGACGCTACCTAGTATTATACTCACAAAAGTAGAAATAAAATCAGGCTTGTCATGTAAAATGCTCCAACTGATGAGCTTGGTGACCCTATGGCCACACGTTGGAAAGGCTTACGCATTTCGGGGGACAGACCCCCTTCCTCAGAGCTAAGCTTTTTTGGGGGTTTGGAAGGACCGCCCAATTGGAGGAGGGTTGCATCACTGAAACCATTGCCTATTACAGTCCTGTTGTTTGGGGAAGTCCCGGAATTGAGCATTGGATGGTGTTTTTGTTTTGCCTCCTTTTAGCACCTCTGTAGTTCAGAAAGCAGTCTCTGTGAGTCCTGTGACAGAACAGTGCCTTATTAATCGGGCACAGTGAATAAATGTCACAAAATTTCAGGAAGTAAATGTGTGGGGATCGTCACAAAGTAAGTTTACAAACTTCAAGATTGTTCAGAGTAATAGAAGTAGCCAGAAATAATTAAAATACAATGTTGAAAGGAATCTAACTTTCTAATGTTGAAAGTTAAATCTAAAGGAGTGAGCCTGTCAAGCTCAACAACAGCTTTCAAGTTGTTACTCCACTTGGAAAGTGCAATACTGGTTTTACTATAGATCTGTGAAGTCATTTATTTATTTATTTATTACAAGTACTTATCTATCGCGTCAATTTACACAGCGCTTCTCATTTATATTGCACATTCACATCAGTCCCTGACCTCAAGGCATTTCTTTCTTCCAACCTTACTTTACCTTGTGTTGCCCCGAAACGTGTTGTATGTTTTTTAATGATCTTGGACTCTTTCATTTTATTGTTATCTTTCTGTATATCTATGGTTTGAGCTACTGTTGGGTGCCCATCGAGGGAAGCCTTCCTGTGTGGGAACTGCCTCACCAGAGCTATTGAGCTTGTTTGAAGTTTTTCTTCATCTGACTACACATGGAAATCTAAAAGTTCCTAGCTCCTCTTGAGTATGTAGTATAGAAATACTGTAACAGCACTTCTAACTGCTTGATTTTTTTATAGCTTTTTTACCTGCAGAATCCTTCAGTTGGATGTGCATCTTTAGAGTTCTTATCTATTTAAGGGTGAAAGTGTTGGTTGGCCATTGTTGGTAAATCCTCTTGCTGATCTTGCAGTTTGTTGTGTGCTTGCTTTGGGGCCTCTTGCGCTCCACACTCCCTTTACTCACTATATTTACCCTCTTATAGGAGCCATGCAAGTTAGGGGGCCCTCGGTTAACTTGGCAGCAATATGCACACATCATAATTGGTCAATTCTTTAATAAAAAAATGTATTAATAGTCCATATTTTGGTTTACTACTGTACAGTTTACGTAGCTGGTAGGTGTGATTCAGTTTAGTCAGGGGCGGACTGACCATTGAGCCACTCGGGCACTGCCCGAGGGCCCTGGGCCACTAGGGGGCCCTATCAGGGTTGCCAGCCTCAGTAAAACCAGGGACAGTATGTATAAATCTGTTTTTTTTTTTACATCTGTCTGTGTATACTGTGTGTACATGTATGTGTATACTGTGTGATTGTATACTGTGTGTGTATACTGTGTGGCCCCATAATCTCTGATTGTCTGGAGGCCCCATAATCTCCTATTGCCCGGGGGCCCCATGAGTTATCAGTCTGCCCCTGAGTTTAGTCATTTTGTTTTAGACTAACCTAGTTTGTGACCCTATTTGTCCTGACCTCACTTGAACTTAGCATGCAATGATCTTGCTGTGATTCTTGACATCAGCTCTGCTTAATGTTTTGGCTTTGGTGCTCAACCTCTGTATCCTATGAAAATTACCCCTGTCATTGTCTACTGCTTTGATTATGATAATGCCTATCTGGTTCAACTCCTGTTTGAACTTCAACTGCTTTGTTTCAATGTTGACAGTCTGATTACACATAGACCTAGGATATCACCTGTCAGCATGCCCTCTGTTTTGGAAAGGCCTCTAGCTTATACACTAAAATCCAACACGAATGTCCTAAGTGCACCAGAGTACTGGTCATTGCATGTGAAGTATCCCCAAAACTTCTGTGTTATAGGTAAAGTGTACTGCAACAGTAGATTTATAACATATACGAGTTGGCAGACAACCTTTGCAGATATGTAATTTAACCTCATATGATTATTTACCCATCCTAACACACTTTCCTAAAGTGACCGTAGACCTTGGAGTATGGTAAGATGTGCAAACACTAACTGACTGTAAGACAAGTCTAATTTTTTTTTCTAGCTACCACCACTATTCTGTTTCAAATGAGACCAGAATGAAAGATCTTGTTTCAGGGACTTTAAAATAGGTGTGAAGATAATATGGTATAGACCATGGGTGCTCAACTTTTGGCCCTCCAGCTGTTGCAAAACTACAAGTCCCATGATGCATTGCAAGGCTGACAGTTACAAGCATAACTCCCAAAAGTAGAGGCATGATGGGGCTTGTAGTTCCACAACAGCTGGAGGGCTACAAGTTGAGCACCCATAGTATAGATACTTGTTATATTTATGCAAGCACCATAACTGCTTTTGTTAGCTAACTTTTTTATGAGGCTAAAAATTCTCTTCTTTCTGATAGTGGGGGTGGATGGGGGTTACAGGGCACTGTACAGACACACAGTGTGTATGTATTCCATAGTCTGTTCAGCCTGAGGTAAGATCCAGGCTATGCTTGAGCGTGTGTTCAAGAGGCAGGCTGTGATTGGGAGGGAGTGTGGGCCAAGGGCAAGCTGTGGTTGGTTGGGGTGTGCAGTGACTCCCCTCTCAACAGTGACTCACCTCTTGATGATATCTTGCTCGTCAGTCCTGCCTACTTAAGCCGTCCAGTCCAAATGATCTCTACCTTCGACTTGGTCACATCTCTAGAGACGCTCTCCTATGTTCCTGTTAAAGACTTGTTTGGCTGACATTACTTCTGACTCCAGATCCTGCTTACTGTTCTACTATGCTCATCTCTGGCTCCCTGATGTTTTGGCTTGTCTGACTATCCATTCCAGTTCCTGAACTCTGGCTATGTTTTGACTACGTTTACTCTGTTTACCTTTTTTTATTATTATTAAACAAGTGTGATTTAACTGTACTTCTGTCTCAGTCTGATTCATGGTTCCTGACAAAAAATAACAAACTTGTTATACTTACCTGCTCTGTTGCAGTGGATTTGCAGAGAGAAGCCAGGATCCTCCTCTCCTCGGGTCCCTCTTCTGTGATCCTGGCCCCTCCCTCCTGTTCAGTGCCCCCACAATCAAGCAGCTTGCTATGGAGGCACCTGAGCGGAGTCACAGCTCCCTGTGTCCATTCAGACACAGATCCCAGGCCCTGCCCCCTCTCTCCCCTTATTGGCTAGCTGACTTTGATTGACAACAGCAGCCGCCAATGGCACCACTGCTGTGTCTCAGCCAATCAGGAGGGAGAATCTCGGACTGCTGAGACACTCATGGACATTGCTGGACAGAGAGGGACCTCAGGTATGTATTAGGGGGGCTGAGTGGGACTGCTGCATACATACAATGCATTAAGATAAAAAAAACTTCTGCCGTTACAACTACTTTGTTGTTAGTGTAGTGTATTGTAGTTAGGGTTAACATAAAGTTAAAGCCCAACTTCATGTTAGGAAATGTTCAAATAATGTATAATATTTCACTCTGTGTTCATACATGCTATATAGTAATGCTTAGTTAAACCAATTTTTAAGACCACCAAGCACATTGACTGTTATATTGGAGAGCCACATATTTTTCTTCATCTACACATGTCCTGTCCACTATGTAGTTAACCACAGTATTACCTTCTTTCCACTCTGCCATGACTATATTACAGATTATTTCTGGTTTTAAGTCTTAAGTCTAAAAATATGTGTTACAAAAGCAATACTGAGTGGGACCATAAATTCATATTTTATTGACCATCTGAAAAATGTGTAGCCAAAGTTTGGGCTGTGTTTCAGTCTTGAAGTTTAATCAAGGTATAAAACAAACTGAAATGTCTTTTTTATATGTGCATACAAATACCATGTAGATGAAGCAGCTATCAAGTTGGCACTCTTAGGTAAATTATTACATACATTAAAATGCAAAATCAATTTACTCAACTCATCTTCCTATCCATTTCCCCTTACAGATGTGTCCTAGGCCTTTTCTGCTCTATTTTCACTCCCTCTTTAGTAGATTAACTTAGAATTGTGCAACCTGTGGCGCAGGGACTGTGTTTAAAATCCCACTCCAACAGAAACAAATGTCCCCACTGGAAGATTTCCTCTCCATTCCTGTTCTGGTGACAACCCAAAATCTGTGTGTTTCTATTTACTTTCACTCTCCATGATAATGGTATACAGGATAAATACAGAGGGTGAATCTCCCTAAAGGAAGCACAGACAGCAATAAAAAAAAATGACAGGTGTTACAATCCCTCTCCACTCTATTCAGTACTCATAATGTGAAACCAATATAGAGGATCTCTCAGTGATTATGCATGGAATGGAGAACTTTAGTGCTAAAAAAAGGACAAGGCCACTTAAAGGGATTGTAAACGAACCCCTTGTAAAACAACCCATTCTGTTAAAAACTGAAATGAACAGCAAAACATTTGTAAATAGATATAAAAAATGTTATAAATACCTTTTTTTTATTTTTTATAAGTGATCACATTCCCTCTGTTCTCAGCTGCATAAGAGCTGGGAGGAGGAGAAGCAACAGCACACTGATCTTCCCAGTGAATGGCTGTGTAGTGTGTGTGTGTGTGTGTGTGTGTGGGGGTGTCAGGACAAGTCTGATCATTGGAGATGAGCAGGCTGAGTTTCCAGCATAGTTAGAGAACTGACCACCTGTGCTCTTCTAATTAGTGTGTTCAGTTTTTAATAGGAAAGCAGAGAGACTGACAGGAACACCAGGGATCTCACATAAAGGAAGCAATACAAAGAGAGCAGGATACTTTTTCATACAAGTACATGGTACAGCAGGCAAATATCAGGAAGTACTGGATTAACAAACACTTTAAAAC
Source organism: Lithobates clamitans (assembly GCA_037952925.1). Lineage (NCBI taxonomy): Eukaryota > Metazoa > Chordata > Amphibia > Anura > Ranidae > Lithobates > Lithobates clamitans. The sequence goes on along the minus strand of JBBGZY010000057.1, from coordinate 294,396 downwards.
TGATTTTTTTTCAGTGTGCAGAACGCAACAGGTTAGCAAAACAGGTTACAACTTGTCTACCAGGGTCTCAAAAATCTTTAAAGAGAACCAGTTTAAGAATTATAAACTCTGCTCCTAGGTTATTGAAATAATACTGTACAGCCTTTCCTCTCAGGGTTAGTTGTGTGCGCTGTTATTTTGTTTGTATTTCTTCCCAGTCAGAGTTAAAATATTACTAAATCCACAACAGTAAAATCAGTCTGCATATGCAGTAAAGCAGTGGTTCTCCACCCTGTCCTCAAGTACCCCCAACAGACCATGTTATGGGAATTTCTCTTAGAGGTTCTCTATTCTTAGATAAAATAGCTGTCTAAAATACCAAGCCATTGACTCTGATTTAAAGCACCTGTGCAAGATAAAGAAAATACTGAAAACATGGCGTGTTGGGGGTACTTGAGGACACGGTAGAAAACCACTGCAGGAAAGCATGCTTGTTGTTCTCACTGTGCAACCTAAGGAGTTAATCCTCTTCATTGTGTAAAAAGGCTCTTTGATCCTGTATGCACGGATCCTCCTCTTCTCCCACTGACTTCAGAACAGGTCCGGATAAGACAGAGTTACTGGAGTCAGGCTGCACATGCTCAGTTTGGTGTATTTTGCAAGAGAGTTTTTTTTTCATGGGAGAGTGCATGTGATCAGCACAGGGCCAATCAGCACTGTCCAGAAAGAGGGTCAGAGGTCCTGCATCCTGATAAAAAAGCTCTGTGCAGTATGAAAACTCCTCCTACAAGCTTTACCCAGGAACTGATAGAAGTCACAAGACTGCTATATACTGCTGATGAGAAAAGGTATTTAGAGAAGCTCCAACACAAACAAAAGCCTATGGTCGGGGCCTTAAAATAACAGCCCAGTTCCAGGCAATAAGGCTGGTCTGTCTCCTGCCTGAGTCCGAGGCTGATAATTTTTATGTCTGTTTTCAGCACTGAGCTCAGGCAGGACATACTGTAAAGCCAACCATAGACAGTTCAAATCTCGGCTGGTTCCCCAGGGACCGGCCAAGATTCCAACACTGTATGGGCAGGCTGAATGTACCCAAGTTGATTGATCGACCAACTTAGGTACAACCAGCTTGCCAGATTTTACATGCGATTATTGGTAGTGGCTGTTTTAGCCGCTAGCAATAATCACTGCTTTCACCCACCTACCAGCCAGGAGAATACAATAAAAACCATGGGAGGGATTCCCCTGTCAACACTGTCTGTGGGGGAATCAGGCTATTTTCTTTCCTGCAACCCGTGGTTACAGGAAAGAAAATCACTTTGTCTATGGCCGGCCTTAGTCAGCTTTACACTCTGACACTTCTGCTCCGAAAAGAAGGGAATACTAGTAAATAATCAAAAATCAGGTAATCTTTGATAAGTTCAGAAATGCACTATAACAATTTAAGAGAGGAAATTCAGATGACTGGTTCTCTCTAAAACCCTTGAACAGTTTGTTTAAAACATATAAGTCATTTTTAATTGTTTTAAACAAATACAGCATATTTTACATAATAACACAGTTGGAGCCTAGTTAAAAAACAAGGGATGAACTAGGCTTGTTGTCCAAACAATTTCTTCTTTTAATGCACTATTGATATGTATGAGAAAATTGAACTGGTTGTCATAAAAACATAAACAGTTCCCCTTTCAGACTTTGTATATGTAAGGCCTGTAATACAAGGATCAGTGATGCGCGAAACCTATACCATCCAAAAAGTTATCAGAATCCTTGCGTTGGCAGGAAACCGATATCTAATTGTCATGAAAAAAAGAACCAATGTAGTTTTGTATATTGTTTTGTTAGAAAAGAAAGTGAAAATGAATTCTTTAGTTCACTTCACTTTCTCTTCTTCCCATTTTACAGAAATAGACGTGATTTTCAGATACGCCCATGAATTCCCCCTTCCAAAACTGTAACGTCGTCACATGTTGCAATGGAAAGTCCCTTTGAATCTTAGTAGTTTTTCTGGTGCAAGAATCAAACAGGGGAAAATCCCAATTTCATAGTGCCTGCTAGGAATTTTATGTACTGCGCCTTGAAAAAATTCATACCCCTTGAAAATTTCCACATCTTGTCATGTTACAACTAAAAACGTAAATGTATTTTATTGGGATTTTATGTGATAGACCAACACAAAGTGGCACATAATGATACTTGTGAAGTGGAAGGAAAATGATAAATGGTTTTCAACATTTTTTACAAATAAGTGAAAAGTGTGACGTGCATTTGTATTCAGCCCCCCTGAGTCAATACTTTGTAGAACCACCTTTCACTGCAATTACAGCTGCAAGTCTTTTTTGGGGACGTCTCTAACAGCTTTGCACATCTAGAGAGTGACATTTTTGCCCATTCTTTTTTGCAAAATAGCTCAAGCTATGTCAGATTGGATGGAGAGCGTCTGTGAACAGCAATTTTCAAGTCTTGCCACAGATTCTCAATTGGATTTAGGTCTGGACTTTGACTGGGCCATTCTAACACATGAATATGCTTTGATCTAAACCATTCTTTTGTAGCTCTGGCTGTATGTTTAGGGTCGCTGTCTTGCTGGAAGGTGAACCTCCGCCCCAGTCTTAAATCTTTAGCAGACTCTAACTGAAGGTTTTTATGACGGAATTATGCTCAAGCTGTCTTGCATACACACGGTCACACCAAATTCTGGCCGTCCAGAATGCGGTGAAGTACAACGGGACTAAAAAACGGAAGTTCAATAGCCAGTAGCTTCCGTCTCCTACTTGCTTCAGAGCATGCGTCGTTTTTGGTGCGTCGGAACAGCATACAGATGAGCGTTTTTTCCAATAGGAATTTGTTTCGTCTGAAAAATATAAAACATGTTCTCCTATCTAAGTCCTTCTGAATTTTCAACAGAAAAAGTCCAATGGGGCATACACACAGTAGGAATATATAATGAAAAGCTCCCATCGGACTCTTTCTGTCGGAAATTCCGCTCGTGTGTACGTGGTATAACAGGTTTTCTTCTAAGATTGCCCTGTATTTGGCTTCATCCATCTTCCCATCAACTCTGACCATCTTCCCTGTCCCTGCTGAAGAAAAGCATCCCCTCAACATGATGTTGCCACCACCATGTTTCATGGTGGGTATGATGTGTTCAGGGTGATGTGCAGTGTTAATTTTCCGCCACACTAAGCGTTTTGCTTTTAGGCCAAAATGTTAAATTTTGGTCTCATCTGACCTTCTTCCACATGTTTACTGTGTCCCCCACATGGCTTCTAGCAAACTATAGACTGGATTTCTTATGGCTTTCTTTTAACAATGGCTTTCTTCTTTCTTGCCACTCTTCCATAAAGGTCAGATTTGTGGAGTGCATGACTAATAGTTGTCCTGTGGACAGATTCTCCCACCTGAGCTGTGGATCTCTGCAGCTCCTCTTGGCTGCTTCTTTGATTAATGCTCTCCTTGCCCGGCCTGCCAGTTTAGCTGGATGGCTATGTCTTGGTAGGTTTTGCAGTTGTGCCATACTCTCATACTTTCCATTTTTGGATGATGGATTGAACAGTGCTTCATGAGATGTTCAAAGTTTGGGATATTTTTTTATAACCAAACCTTGCTTTAAACCTCTCCACAACTTTATCCCTGACCTGTCTGGTGCGTTCCTTGGCCTTCATGATGCTGTTTGCTCACTAAGGTTCTCTAACAAACCTCTAAGGGCTTCACAGAACAGCTCTATTTATGCTGAGATTAAATTATACACAGGTGAACTATATTTACTAATTAGGTGACTTCTGAAGGCAATTGGTTGAACTGGATTTTTGTTAGGGGTTTTAGAGTAAGGGGGGGCTGAATACAAATGCATGCCACACTTTTTTCAGATATTTATTTGTAAAAAAATTTGAAAACGATTTATCATTTTCCTTCCACTTCACATTTATGTGCCATGTTGCGTTGGTCTATCACATAAAATTCCAATAAATTACATTTATGTTTTTGGTTGTAACATGACAAGATGTGGAAAATTTCAAGAAGTATGAATACTTTTTCAAGGCACTGTATATTATGGCATTTATTAGTATATGTGAACTCTCACCTCGTAAAACAGCATATTTAGTTTAAAATATAAATGCAAGGCAAAACATTTCTGTATACAGTATACAGTATATAAAAACGTTATACCTTTTTTTTTTTTTTTCTTTTTCATAAGTGATCGCATATTCTCTGTTCTCAGCTGCATAAGTGTCTGGGAGAGGTGGGGGTGGAGAGACAGCAATAAACTGATCTTCCCAGTGAATGGCTGTGCAGGGGGCGGGGGGAGGGTTTTTGTCAGCAGAAGTCTTGGAGGACATGCAGGCTGTTCTCCCAGCACAGCTAGAAAAAAGACCACGCTGGGATGGATATGCTCTAAGGTTGCCTTTTTTCCTTCAAGCCAAACCAGAACACTTTAGTGGCGTACTGCAATTTTTTTTATTTTGTTAATATACACAAAATAACAGACCTGGGGCACCTTTGGGCACTTTTGGGCACAAGAGAACAGTAATGTGGCACACATAGTGCCCCCTCACCCTCCTGTCAGGCCTGTTTCGAGCCACATTCCTGTCTGAATAATGTGTCCAGCTTTCAGGTGGACTGAAAGCCAGACACTTAAAATCCGGACTGTCCGGGTGAATCCTGGACAGGTGGCAACCCTAATGTGCTCTCATGCCCAGTTTGAAACAGGAAAGCAGGGAGGCAGGCAGGATCACCAGGTATTTCACACAAAGGAAGAAATATAAAAGAGAACAGGATACTTTTTAACACAAGTGCATGGTACAACATATACATATAAACAGGGGCGTTGCTAGGTCTACAAAAGATCTGGGGCTAGAGCCCATAGCAGCGTAGTAAAGAAAGTCATACGCTTGGAGGGCATACACATGTATATACAGTAATATACGTGTGTGTGTGTATATCCCCAGAGAGCCCCCTCTTACATCAGGTCCCCAGAGCCTCCTCCTTACATCAGAGTCCCCAGAGAGCCTCCCCCTTGCATCAAGGTCCCCAGAGAGCCCCCCTTACATTAGGGTCCCCAGAGAGCCTCCCCTCCCCTTGGGGACCCCTGCAGAGACTCGGGGCTATGGGCCCCAGATTCGGGGCTATAGCCCCAAAAGCCACCCCCTAGCGACGCCACTGCATATCAGGAATATGAAATATTGGGGTAACTTACTCTTTAATCATTTTGTTGAAGGAATCAAGTCTATTACTACTAGCTCATGTTCAATAAAATACCAATGTAAACCTTTGGTGGTGAACGCCCTTCTTTCCTTGCTTTCACTATTGCTTTACTGTTCACACTCACATATAAAAAAAGCCAATTTTTACCTTGATGTAGATTCTGGTATACGGAGCAAGGATTTTTACCTGGAGTCCTCAAACATTGGCACAGGGACTAGATGTGATACTTTCCATACGCATGTCGCACACAAAGCCTGATAACTACATTGACTTCTTTAGCATTTCATGCTAACACAGGTCTTGACACTTGTTCTGTGTGAATGTGTAATGCAAAGTGAAAAGAATATACTGTTTAAGAGAATGGGGATGAGACAATTAGGTAACAGAGGTCTGAAATTTCATTTAACCGACAGATTCATTTATCATTTATTTATGCCATATTTATTGAGAAATTAATTGGGGTCATTGCACCTAAAATGGAAAAACAGTCAAATCACCTGTCATGGGTTTGGACAAAATAGCTCTTATCATCATGTGCACAGAATACTTACCCATCATGGTGCGCTTATCTGCTTGTGTGCCCTTCTCCAGTGATGTGACGTCTGTGCCCCCTCTCATCACTCTGACATCTTATGCTGGTTTTATTCCAGGTCTGGTATTTTATTACAGATATTTATATAGTACAGACAATTTATACAGCACTTTGCATAATGTACATTCACATCAATCCCTTACCTCAAGGAGCTTGGAATGTAAGGTCCTTATTTCACATGGATGCATACATGCACACACTAAGGCCAATTTAGACAGGAGCCAATTAACCTACCAGCATGTCCTTGGAAGGAAACTGGAGCACCCGGAGGAAACCCACGCAGGCATAGGGAGAACATGCATATTCCAGCTATATCACTAACCTAGTCTCAAAATATCAACCAAATCGTTCTATTCATTCCTCCCAAGACTTCTACTCTAGTTCCCTTGTCACCTCCTACCGTGCTCACCTCCAGGACTTCTCCAGAGTCTCTCGCATCCTTTGAAATTCCCTACCCCAAACTGTCTGACTATCTCCAACTCTCTCCTGAAAACTTTATTTTTCAGAGAAGCCTATCCTGCCCCCACTTAACAACTGTATTTTTATTTCCCCAATCAGATCATCCCCCACAGTTATTACCTTTTGTATCCCGTGAGCCTCCCATTTAGATTCCCCACAGTTATTAGCTTTTGTATCACCTGACCCTCCCATTTAGATTCCCCCACAGTTAATATCTTTTGCATCACCTGAGCCTCCCATTTAGATTCCCCCACAGTTATTACCTTTTGTATCACCTGACGCTCCCTTTTAGATTCCCCCCAGTTATTATCTTTTGTATCACCTGACCCTCCCTTTTAGATTCCCCCACAGTTATTACCTTTTGTATCACCTGACCCTCCCATTTAGATTCCCCCACAGTTATTACCTTTTGTATCACCTGAGCCGCCCATTTAGATTCCCCCACAGTTATTACCTTTTGTATCACCTGACCCTCCCATTTAGATTCCCCCACAGTTATTACCTTTTGTATCACCTGACCCTCCCATTTAGATTCCCCCACAGTTATCTTTTGTATCACCTGACCCTCCCATTTAGATTCCCCCACAGTTATCTTTTGTATCACCTGACCCTCCCATTTAGATTCCCCCACAGTTATCTTTTGTATCACCTGACCCTTCCTTTTAGATTGTAAGCTCTAATGAGCAGGGCCTTCTGATTCCTCCTGTATTGAATTGTATTGTAACATTACTGTTTGCCCTAACAATGTAAAGCACTGCGCAAACTGTTGGCACTATATAAATCCCCATAAAATAATAATAATAATAATTCAATGCAGGTAGTGTTGTGATTGGGACTCAAACCAGAAACCCTAGTGCTGCAAGACAGGAGTGTTATCAGACATCCACCAGGTTTCACATTGAGCAGATACAGATAATATAACTCGTGCACATGCAACCTGGAGTTACCTAGTCCCATCACCTGGCTCCATTCTCAGAATCTTTCAGAGGGCAGGGATGAGCTGGGAGTGTAGATTGTACAGTGCACACATTGCAGGTAGTATACATAAAGAAACTGCTGAAAGCAAAAGAAAAAACTTTTTTGGGGGCAGAAGAGACTTTGCATATCTCTTCTGCCCAAAATCTCTACCTCCTAGTAGTTTTTGATTAGGGCGCTGCCACCCTGCTTGTAATTACCATCTAGCTGGGTCCTCGCTGTTGCTGTTCCTGCATAGTCTGAGCAATTTTTGGGAATTTTATAATTGGTAGAATAGTGTAATTTGTACTCACGATTGGCCTGCATTGTGGCTGTATACCTAGATTTGAACTACCAGCAAAGTTAGATGCCTGGTTAGCCCTACTCTACTAGTTGTTGTTTCTTGGTGTACCGCCAAAGAGTGGAAAACTGTCTCTTTCAAGCTCTTTGTCCTCAGCCTCAGTGTACCTTGTGTGGCTATGGTGTCTAATCTCGTTAGTGTGATACTATAGCTAGCCGGTTCACTGGGGTCAGAGGGGGATGGTACAATACAATTAGTCTAGGGAGGGGGGCAGGATGTATACATTTGGCATTGTGTTTAGCACACCTTATGTGCTATTGCAGCTTGATGGATCAGGGCCTATACACTGTCGGGATGATTTTCTTTTACTACCCCCATTCTGTTAGTGAACGCTCTTCAGCGGGGATGCAGTCAACAAAAACACTCAGCAGAGGTATTAACACCCCCCTAATCTATTAAAAAAGTGGCTGTGTTGCTGTGTGAACTTTGTTGCCTATTGCACATAAGAAGAGTGGGAAAAAATCCACAACAGGAATACAAATGAAACCCTTTTAACTTTTAATTTGCTTTCAATCTAGGAGCCTGCTGAAAAAGTTAGGAGCCATTTTTATATACCAGGTTTATATACGGAGAATACAGAGGTGCCGGTATGTGAAGAAGAAAGCAGCAGAGGTAACGTTTTTTTTTTGTGTTTTGTTTTTAAATGTTAACCACTTGCCTACTGGGTTCTTTCATCCTCTTCCTGCCCAGGCCAATTTTCAGCTTTCAGCGCTGTCACACTTGAAAATTACTCAGTCGTGCAATGCTGTACCCAAATGAAATTTATATCATTTTTTGAGACAAATAGAGCTTTCTTTTGATAGTATTTAATCACCAATGAGTTTTTTGGGTTTTTTTTTTTGCTAAACAAACAAAAAAAGTCAAAACATTTTGAAAAAAACAAACAATTTTTCCTAATTTCAGTTACACAATTTTGCAAATAACTGCACTGATGAGGCTGCACTGATGGGCACTGATAGGCTGCACTGATGGGCACTAATAAGGTGACACTGATGGGTACTGATAGGCAGCACTGATGAGGAGGAACTTATAGGCTGCACTGATGGGCACTGATAGGTGGCACTGATGAACACTGATATGCAGCACTGATGAGATGACACTGATGGGCACTAATGAGGAGGCATTGATGGACAGCAATAGGCGGCACTGATAGGCACTGATAGGTGGCATTGATGGACACTGATAGGCAGCACAATGAGGAGGCACTGATAGGTGGCACTGATAGGCACTTATTAGGCACTGATAGGCTGCACTGACAGGTGGCACTGATGAGGAGGATCTGATAGGTGGCACTGATAGGCACTGATAGGCGGCACTGATGGGCTGCACTGATAAGCGGCACTGATGGGCTGCACTAATGGCCACTGATAATCAGTGATAATCAGGGTACTGAATATCAGTGTAAATGTGCCTGTCAGAATTGCTGTTTACCAGCTCTCCTTTCCTCCCGCTGTGACAACGCGTGAGGAAAGTACTGCCGATAACCGGCAAGTATGTTTTCAATGTGATCAACTGTGATCGGACACAGCTGATCACATGGTAAAGGGCAGCTGTAATTGGCCCTTTACCTCGATCTGTGATCTGAAGGACACAGCGATCACAAATTGTGCCCAATGCAAGCCTCGGGGGTGCGCAGGAGGGCGGGGTTCTGGAAGAACATCAATAGATGCTCTCCCAGAACTAGCCAACCACGTGGTCGGCAACCAGTTGCCCGGGACCCAGAACTGCATGTCTGGGGCTTTGGACAATAGGAATTGCTCATGCCTGGGAATAAGCTCACAAAAGCCCAGGCACTAGGACAAAATTTCTAGTCGCCATGGCAACCTGGTGCCTGGGATTTGTCGAACCCTGCTTTTAACCCTTTAACCTCCCGGGTCAAAACCAAAATCAGAGATATGGCTGAAGTTTTACTATAATGCCAAAATAGCTTTTTCCTAAATCATGGATTTCTAACTGGTTAACTTTTTCTACAATTTTATAAAAATGACCACCTAGTGATTACAGCCCATTTATATCTACTGCAGGGTTTCTCATTAAGGGTTTTGTGGAACTCTAGGGTTTCTCAAGAGGTTACTATGAGGTCCTTGAACAACGAGTAATTACTGCCTCTTATGTCGCGTACACATGACCAGTTTTGCCTTCGGAATAAACTCTGAAGGTTTTTTCAACGAAACTCCAACGGAATTCCGCTCAAGCGGTCTTGCATACACACGGTCACACCAAAGTCTGACCGTCTAGAACGAGGTGACATACAACACATACAACGGGACTAGAAAAAGGAAGTTCAATAGCCAGTAGCCAATAGCTTCCGTCTCGTACTTGCTTCAGAGCATGCGTCGATTTTGGTCCGTCGGAACAGCATACAGACGAGCGGTTTTCCCGATAGGAATTGGTTCCTTCGGAAATATTTAGAACATTTTCCATTTCTAGGTCCGTCAGAATTTTTGAAAAAAAAAGTCCGATGAGGCATACACATGATCGGAATAGACGATGGAAAGATTCCGTCAGACTTTTTCTGTCGGACATTCCACTCGTGTTTACGCGGCTTTAGATAAGTTCCCAGTAACACTAATGATCTTTTTAGCTATCTGTAAGGGGGATTCTTTCCAATGACCACAAATGTAAGGCTAATTCTTCCAGATGACTCTCACACTAATTGATGAAGAGTTGTAGATTTAATATTTTTTAACAGGGGTTCCCTGAGATGAAAGTTATTTCAAGGGTTCCTCTGCATTAAAAAGGTTGAGAAAGGCTGATCTACTGTATGTGTGCATTAAAGCAGCTTGTACACTTTAAACAGGCCCCTAACGAGCCTCATCACATTACTTTTTTTTGCCAATGTAGGGCACCACAGCGCACGTTCGCACATGTTATTGCACATATGAACACATATACATAGGTGTGATTAGAGTCCAAAGTTTATGTACCACTTTATGGACATTTTTTATTGTGCTTGATAGTTATCCTTGCCTAAAGATTGTATAAATAAAGCTTTATTACCAAGACTGACAAACGCAGTAATAATTGCAAAAGGTTTTTATTTTTATATTTCTTGAGTCATACACGGTAAAGCCCAGCTGATGGGACCTGCTCCAACCACCTAAGATGCCTGGAATATCTTTTATTTTTTGATAAATACTGAGAAGAAACCACTTCTTTTTGTGGCACACTGTTGTGGATAACTCCTGGAATAAAGGGAGTTTCCACATGTTCATAGAAAGTGGAAAACCCCTTTAACATTTTGTGATGTGCAAGGGGCTTTCACAAGAAAAATTCTGTGCAGTCTGAATACAAAGCGTGCGCAAGCTATAAAGATGAATTTCCCAAAAGGTCTAACTAAACCTGATGCAATCAAATGACACTATCTTCCATTTTCTGCCTCATATACAAGCAGTGCTTTGCTGACAAATAACCCCAGGGAGAACAAATTCAATATTGTTATATTATTTCTTCTGCTGGGTGAGGATTATAAAAGCGACGCACAGGTTCTATTTCACAGGTAGAATTACCTCAGTTGGAACAGGTATACTCTGTGGTGATCATTAAACTCTAATTAATAAAATCAGCCACAGTTGTTTACAGTTATTGCTTGAGAACTTTGCAATATCATTATCTCCGTTAAATACAGCCAATAGTATTGCCCAGATGAAAAAGACACGTATATTTTAAATTGGGGAATATGCTGGTCCTACTTCACATCATTCCTGTTTCTGTATATACTTACCATAACTATGTCTATCATTATGTGATACATTAACTTTGGCCAGATTCACATCTGTGAACATGTGTAAGCCATCTGTGTGTTGTGGTGCACTGCTTTGAAAAAAATATGAAGGTCTGTTGGGGTATGTTTGGGTACTAACACCTAAAGCCCATTCAGACAGGTCCGCTGTTTTGCAGTGCGTTCCTGCACGTGCGTTTTGCACAGTTTTATGCACTGTAGTAAGAATGGGCCTTAAAGTAGTAATAAACCTACATACTTTTTTAGTTTAACACATTGAGCGGAATAAAAAACATTCCCCCAGTAAACTATTTGTTAAAACCCCAAAAACTTTGAATGCTGCTGTAACATACCTGGTGGAAGTCTGGTGGAGGTCAAACTGATGAGAAAGTTCCCCTTATACCCCCTGTCCTGTTTGCATCCCAAGATTGATGACAGGGTAGAACAGGGCCTGGAGTGGCACGGGCGCCTGTAGTAAGTCCTAGCCAGCAGAAGAAGTGAGTCTTGCAATGAAGTAGACGATAAAGAACGGGAACTCATGACCAATGTTGTCACAGGGCTTGCAGAAGCAGGAGGCAGGAACACGGTCAGACAGGTAGTCTCCAAATACAAAAAGGCTTCTTCACAGTGTAGCACCCCCTAGTGTGTGCTAGACGTTAGTGAAAGTTTTTAGTGTAGGTAAAAATTAGTTTAGGTCAGGGCTAAGCCTGAGCTATGAATTAGTCAGGGTTCAGTGACTCAGGGCTGAATGACTCATAGCAGCCTCTCTGGTGCCTCCCCCCTGTTTTTTTAGGATGTTGGAGAATGTTCTAGACATAGCGGGTGGAGATTAGGAGGAGCTGCTTGACATATTTATGAGTTACTCAGCCAATCATTAATGAAGGTCTGGGAGGGGGCAGGCCACCTCATAAATAAACATGAGTCATGCCAGCAGGGTCAGTCAGGTGGAAGATGGAGATGGAGTGCTGAGGAGGCTGTCTGTGGCTCTTAAGGGTGCCCCCCAGTCTGGGGGGTGTGACCTTGGGCAGGGGCTTGGGTATGTGGGCTGGTTAGTGTCAGTCTGGAGGACTGTGGAGAGAAGCTAGCCTTGAGGGCTAGTGAAAGGGGCAGCTGCACCCTCTGGACCAACTGTGGGTATAGAATTGTGTATATAGGATTGCAAATTTTTTTTTTTTACTTTTATTGGTTGAACCCGATGGACTTGTGTCTTTTTTCAACCAGACTAACTATGTAACTATGTAACTATGTTGGCAACAGGTGGGCAGCAGAGGTACAGATTTGGAAGACGAGAGTGTAAACAGGAGCCAGGCAGAGGTCAGTAACACATGGGCAGATAAAGAGCTGAAGGGATAAGCAAGGTGGAGAGTCAAGAAGCAAGCCAGAGGTCAGGTTCCAGAGGGATAAAGATCAGGCGTCGTCATAGGGCGAGCAAGGTATATCATAGGAACAGGCGAGGTCTGGTCACAGGTAACAGGGGTTGATGAGCATTTAGCAATGAGCTTGAATATTGCAGTGACCAAAGTCAATTCAGCTGCATAAGCAGCTCTTTGAGCACAGGCATGAACTCAGTTTTCCTGACAGATGCTGACTTCTGACCCCCCAGTACTGCTTTCCTGAACTTCCAGTCTTCACAGGAATGAGTTTACAGTGGGCAGTGCAGTCTGTAGCCAGTATGTTACCCTGGAGAAGGGAGGAAGATGGAGAAGCAGGGGAGTACATTTCCATCCTAGGCTATGGGGTGGTATGTTTCCATTGATGCCCACAGTGTAGAAAGATACAACTCTAGTACCTGCATGAAACACAAACAAGGATGACTCCATAGGTCTAGTCACAGGCTTGGGATGGGAGGAAAACCTACATCTGTTACTTAACTTCAGAAAAGAAAAGTCTGAACTCCCAAGAATAAATAGACAAATACAAATCTGTTGGCAGGTAAAACAGCTGCTTTATATGTATTTAATTTGTGTATTTAGCTGTTTGCTTGGAGAAGTAAACAACATTAGCTGAAGCCTTTAGAAGAACAGTTAATAAACATAAGTTAACCATTATTAGTGGATTATAATAAGGACACTGGGGCCTACAGGCCAGGGCTTGGGGACAGGGAGTCCATATCCTGTATAGGAAAGTTAGGGTCAAGTGTGGGTCAGGGATTCCTGTCCAGCACAGCTCTAATCTTAGCCTAACTGACATTGATCTATAACAGCCAGACTAATGAAGCCCTCAGTGCCGGTCTTTTCCTAGTCCTCGACCCCCAATGCTGTCATACCCAATAGCAATCACATAGGCCAGTATAGCTACAGATAGTTAAGTTAAGATACATTGAATTCAGCTTCACTTAAATATGGCCTGTCACAAGTTCAATAAGGCAACAAGAATTGTATTTGAATTTATTGACATTATTGAAGAGGTTAATAGTAGAATATTGTAAATATATTGATGAGTAGGGATGAGCCGAACACCCCCTGGTTCGGTTCGCAGCAGAACATGCGAACAGGCAAAAAATTTGTTTGAACACGCGAACACCGGTAAAGTCTATGGGACGCGAACGTGAAAAATCAAAAGTGCTAATTTTAAGGGTTAATATGCAAGTTATTGTCGTAAAAAGTGTTTGGGGTCCTGCCCCAGGGGACATGTATCAATGCAAGTCATTGAAAAAAACGGCATGGGATCCCCCTAGTCCATTACCAGGCCCTATGGATCTGGTATGAATATTAAGGGGAACCCCAAACCAAACTTTAAAAAAATTGCGTGGGGGTCCCCCCAAATTCCATACCAGGCCCTTCAGGTCTGGTATAGATATTAAGGGGAACCCCGCGCCAAAATAAGAAAAAAATGGCGTGGGGGTCCCCTTCAAAATCCATACCAGACCTGAAGGGTCTGGTATGGATTTTAAGGGGAGCCCTGCGCCAAAATGTTTTAAAAAATGGCGTGGGGGTCCCCCTAAAAATCCATACCAGATCCTTATCTGAGCATGCAACCTGGCAGGCCGCAGGAAAAGAGGGGGGATGAGAGAGCGCCCCCCCGGCCTCATCCCCACAACCCTTGCCCGGTGGTTGTGGGGGTCTGCGGGCGGGGGGGTTATCGGAATCTGGAAGCCCCCTTTAACAAGGGGACCCAGAACCCGGCCCCCCCCGTGTGAAATGGTAACGGGGTACAAATGTACCCCTACCATTTCACAAAAAAAGTGTCAAAATGGTACAAATGACAAGACATGGCTTGGGACTAGTCCCTTATTAAAAAATACAAAAATAAAATGGTCCCAAGAAGTCCATTCATCTTCTCTTGCTCTGCCGACGGACCAAAAAAGAAAAAAAAAAACAAAGCCACGACCGACCCCCCTCCATGGGAGGCAAACGCCGTATGATGTGTCTTAGCTTTGACAGTTCTTTTATAACTGAGGGCGGCGCCACACGGTGACTTTCCCGGGTGACTCGGACAATAGACATAGACAATTCATTATAGCTGCGAGTAGTTTTAAATGACTTTTATTCCTTTAGAAATGTCATTTTGTGCAGGGACTGTTCTAAACCCCATTAACATGCGCCACTTCACAGGTATACTACAGACACCCCCCAGATACGAAATTTAAAGGAAAATTTCACATTTATTGTTTCACTTTAAGCATTATTAAAATCACTGCTCCCGAAAAAACGGCCATTTTTGAACTTTTTTTTGCATTGATACATGTCCCAGGTCCCCAAACACTTTTTATGACAATACCAAGCATATAAGCCTTTTAATTAGCACTTTTTTTTCTTTTCGAATTTGCTGCAAACACTCCAAATTGTTCGCTATTCGGCGAACAGGTGAACACCCGATGTTCGAGCTCATCCCTATTGATGAGTAGCTATGTAAGATATTCTTAGTTTAAAATCTCTCCTCATCAAAAATAGTAGTGACTTGATCCACAATGTTTGTATTAAAGGATTTCTAAACTCAAAACCAAAAATGTAATATATTGTAGCTTACAGTCTTCAGATGTGGTAGTTGCATTACTTTAAGAATATTTTCAGCAAATACAGAAAATACCTGCTGATCTTGCCAGAAATGCAGTGCCATTGCCATTTCTTCTAAAGCACAAACAATGTTATATTTCTTCTGTAAACTACTATCATGTGGTGGTGATGTACACAAGCAGACACGTTTGAGGTCGAGTCTGTGAGACAACCATGGCTCTCCCTATAAATATAGTGAAGGTGTGAACGTAGTCATCCAGGGGCAGGAAGTGTGTTATTCTCAGGTTTACTAGGAAAAATTAAAAAGGGAAAAAACTAAAAAAAGGAAACTGACGAAGCCACCATATCTAATGACTTCTAAGCTACAATGTAATACATCTTTGTTTTTGGGTTTAGACACCCTTGAAGGCATTCTTCATCCATGACTGAGAGTGTCAAAATGAAAAATGCTTTGCTTGTTTATAATAAGCTGGTTTAAGCCATTTTATGCAGCAAGTGTGAGATGGACGTACTAAATATTATGAGTTTTAGTGTAGAGAATAGGGAAAAACATGTGTCAGACAAGACCCTTGTTTTTTAATATTGTTGGTGCCACTATGATAGGCATCACCACGGAATTCCATTAAATAAATATTAAGCCAAATGCGCCTTCAGTTTTTCAAAAGATTATGTACTGTATTTAGGATTGTTTAAGTGTCCAAAGGCACAAAAATGAATATAATTGTGATCTAGGCCTTCTTGTTGGATTCTTACAGACTTTGGGCTCCCCGTACTCCTTTGGTTTAAAGTGTATTTAAAAAAAAGTATAATATATTGTAGCATAACTATCATTAGTTGTGATGGCTACATATGTTTACTTTTATCATGATTTTATTCCTTTAATTTAATCTTGTGATCCAGCCAATAATACACTTCCATTCCTAGGGTCACATCGTAGTCATATTAGTGGGCTCCCCTGATTTGAACTACAAAACATCTACCCTTCTCCTCATCTCCATTACATATGGAGGGGGCATTGTGTAGTTCACATAAGAGAGTTGGGTAGGCTAGCAACATTGTTTCAAATTTCAGTTAATTGCATGGGAAGTTACCAGGGCACTGCAGTTATGGAAAGATCAATGGGTATTTTTTTGGTGCTTTTCTTTTGGTCAATATAAGAAAGGAAAAAAAACATGCAGCCACCACATCTAAGGACTGGTGCACTGCAATGAATAAATCAAACTTTAGTTCTTGAGTTTAGATTTCTTTTAAGCAATTTCTAAATTTAAATAATCAAAATAGTTACTAAATTTTTAAATGGTACAAATAAACCACAAACACCTTGGGAGTACCAGAATATTTGTGCCCAGCAAGCTTCTATACTATGTACACTTTACAGTTAGCAGGTCCATAACCTTGGAATTGCAAGTACTAAGTGCTCAGCGCATAGATTTCTGTACAGACGGAATGGTACTAACTCACAGTATTGTTACTCAAGCCTGGTACTTTCAAACCAGAGTCTTTTACCCCTTGCATGTTTTGCATAATGTGGCTCACTTTGTTCCTAGTTCCTAACTTGCTTGACCTCAGGATGAATGTCCACCAATTTCCATTTCCTTGTTCGGTGAGATTGCCCCTACTGGCTACTAATATACTCTTGCTGGACCAGGGGATAGTAGTTAGTCTACCTAATCCAGAAGTCAGGGAGATCAGGTCCCACACATCACAATATGTACGATTTACTTCATATCTACCAATGACTATGTGGTACAGGGGCTGCCCAATCAAGCCTAGTACACTCGGGCCAAATGTTGGGCAGCATTGGCCGGTTCAATAGAAACCAGCCAACATTTGGCCCATGTGTACGACAGCCAGTCTGACAGAAGCCTACTTCTGTCAAAGTTTCATGACAGAAAAAGATCTGCTGACCAGCTCCCGGTGACCAGAGTGTTCTTTACAACTTTACAAAGAGAAACTAAGGTACAATGAGGCTGGCTTCACACTATGCAAGGTCTGTTTAATGAGTAAGGACCCCCTACCCTATGTTAAACTGCTGGCCAATGCAAAGTACTCCAGATCTCATGAGATGAAGCTAAAACACAGTGCAGGGTTGTCTTCTTGCAAGATTTGGTTTACTCTGCACTCCCCAGGATACAGAAAATATAAAGGGGCAATTGTCTGTTGGCTTCCAGTTTCCTCTAGATATGAAACAAAAACAATATTATACATTCATGTATTACAGGTACTTCTATAGCGCTATCAGTTTACGCAGTGCTTTACATATACACTATATTATCAAAAGTATTGGGACGCCTGCCTTTACACATCCATGAACATTAATGGCATCCCAGTCTTAGTTCAATATTGCGTTGGCCCACCCTTTCAAATCTTCTAGGAAGTCTGTCTATAAGGTTTAGGAGTGTGTCTATGGGTTTGACCATTCCTCCAGAAGTGCATTTGTGAGGTCAGGCACTGATGTGGAAGAGAAGGCCTGGCTTGCAGTCTCTACTCTATTTCATCCCGAAGGTAATCTATCTGGTTAAGGTCAGGACTCTGTGCAGGCCATTCAAGTTCCTCCACCCCAAACTCGCTCATCCATGTCTTTATGGACCTTTCTTTGTCTACTGGTGCACAGTCATGTTGGAACAGGAAGGCGCCATCCCCAAACTGTTCCCACAAGGTTGGGAGTATGAAATCGTCCGAAATGTCTTGGTACGCTGACGCTTTAGGAGGTCCCCCTCAACCCGATAGAACACCTTTGGGATGAAATAGAGTAGAGACTGCGAGCCAGGCCTTCACATCCACATCAGTGCCTGACCTTACAAATGCGTTTCTGGAAGAATGGTAACACTCCCATAGACACACTCCTAAACCTTGTGGACAGCCTTCCCAGAAGAGTTGAAGCTGTTATAGCTGCAAAGGGTGGGCCAACTCAATATTGAAGCCTATGGACCAAGACTGGGATGCCATTAAAGTTCATGTGTGTGTAAAAGCAGGCGTCCCAATACTTTTGACAATATAGTGAATATTATACATTAACATCAGTCCCCGATGATGTTGTTGCAATATAGATTTACATGCTCTCAGACATCTCTGTAGGGGTGTTATCTTCTGCGGGCAGATACAGGATTGGTAGGTAAGGTGGAGGGGGGGGGGGGGATAAGAGGAAAGGATGTGATACTTCTATGAATAATAGAATATATACAGCTAAGAGTATATCCAATAGGAGAATGATTGATGGTATAGATGTACTGGGCCTCTTTTTTTTTTTTTTTTTTTTTTATGTAATTTAAATTTTAATGCATTTTATGTTGTAAATTAAAAAATGCTGTCAATAAAAAGAATATATCAAAACCATTAGTCCCTGCCCTCAAAGAACTTACACTCTAAGGTCCCTAACTCACATTCATACAATACTTTTACTATCTCTAACTTAACAGTAAGGGTAAATCAACTCTATTTTATGAGAAACCGATGCCTTCCTATTCTTGTATGTTTTACCTTCTTCTAGTTATACTTTAATGCTCATTTTTTTTCTTTTTAAAGCAAGTGCCATAGAATTAATTTGAGATAGTTTGAATAACATTCATTGCATGCGTGTGGTCTAAAATTAACTTTAAGCTGCATGCTGCAGGGCATACTTTGTAATTCCTTCTGTACTTTTCTAGATAATTTGAATGTATCACATATACATTAGCAATGGCAGTAACAACATGACACTATGCAGTCAGGTTAGTTATCCAAGAAATGCAGATAGGATTTATTTATGTTTCAGAATTCCTCACATGTTCTTCATCTTATATTGTTTTGAAGTGAAGTCATGAAACTGTAACACATAGAAGTTTTTGTTATAAAGGAAATTTGGAATTAAAGGCTGTTTTTTTTTTTTTTTTTTAATTCTTCCATTAGCCCACGGGCAGACTTCTGGCTAGTTTAATAATGTATAATTATGCAGCTATGATTAGTTATGTATGTACATTTTGATTCACTAAACGTGTACCTTTCTTTTTGCATCTACAGGAAATTCTGTTCCTACTACCTGACAAGCTGGACAGAATAATTATCAAAATTGTAATTCATTCCCAGTAGTATGGAGGACTACATAGGGAGCCAAATTTTAAAATATTGACTTTCAGCATTGTTTTTCTTAGTGACGTCACTGTACTGGAATCAATAAGTATCTATAGTAACTCTTAACTCTAAAGTTACCTGTGTTATCACAGAGTGCACCAGCATTTTAAGCCTCATTTACATGAGTGTAACTATCGGTACAACCGTGCGAAGGGCTGTCTTTGCCTGCACAGGTACTCTGTGTACCTAAGTGCAGGCAGTCCTATTCACGTCTATTTGACAGCTGTGCAGGTACGTGTCCCTGAATGCAAACAGTGTGACACATCTGCATGGCTGCCAAATTGAGACTAGCAGCTGTTCCTGTGCAGATGCTGCACCCCAACAGACATAAATGGGACTTCCTGCATGCCGACAAAGACAGCGATTCACAAAAGTGTATGCCCTGTAAATCAGGCCTTACTGTCAACCTCTTGAATGGGGGGATGGGGGGGGGGGCATGAAGAGACAACATACAGCATACAAAAACCTCTAGATCCAATTACCAAGCCCAAGTAGTTATAGTAAGGCTGGGTGTATTTTAGTAACCAAATTGGACCACCGAAATGTCACAAGATTGATCTCCTTATTTGTATCACATTACTTTTAATGCAACCTGCTAAAAAGGGGAGTTTCAGAAGCGTGATTGAGCAATTGGTCTACTATAATTGCACAATTAATGCAATTTAATCATTTAGCACCATGGTGCCGAAATTGGGGCCTAGGGACCTCATGCAGCCTTTTGGCACCCATTGTGCAGCACATCAGGCCCCTGCAGACAGTGGTCTTTGTTTTCCTTATCTAGGTACAGTGAAGGAAAATAGTCCTTATGCCGCATACACACGATCGGTTTTCTCGTCGGAAAAAGATATGACGGCTTTTCGGACGAGACTCCGCTCAAGTTTGCCTTGCATACGCACGGTCACGCAAAAGTTTGCTGAAATTACGACCCTCGAGAACGCGGTGACGTACAACACTACGATGAGCCAAGAAAATGAAGTTCAATGCTTCCGAGCATGCGTCAAATTGTTTCTAAACATGCGTAGGGATTTTGCATGTGATGATTGCATTTTCGGATAGGAACTTTTCCCGACCGAAAATTTAAGAGCATGCTCTCAATTTTTTGCTGGCTAGAATTCGGTCAGCAAAAGACCAATGGAGCATACACACGGAGAAACTCTCATCGGTCTTTTGCGGGCCAAAATTTTGATCGCGTGTACGCGGCATTAGACTGGGTTCTAGTAGCTGAGTAGCTTGGTTTACTTCTTTCACACAATATTGCTTTTATTTTGCTGTACATCCCTTTTGTTCCCATGATGTTTTATAATGGATTTCATGATGTAACTTTTATGGAGACTGTATAGAGTACAAATGTGGAAGTATTGTCTAGTAAAAGTCTGTAATAGCAGAAATCCTTAGCAGTCTTATGTAATATGTCTCCAGTCTATGACTGCTTCCAGAATCACGTTCACAGTCTCAAACACTACCTACAGCAATCATTCTCAACATTTTTTACCCTAGTGGAACCCTTAAAGTCTAAGGGACCCCTGCTAAATTAAATTCTTCAGGGGTCATTGTGAAGAATGCCTATTAGATTGGTGGTCATTGGAAAGAATGCTCCTCTACAGCAGTGGGCAGAATGCTACCCTTACAAACAGCTAAAAATGTCATTGGTATCATGCTGCTCGCGCTGTCAAGTGGCATTGTACCCAGAACTATGCAGGCATCAGATAGGAGGTCAATCAACCACAGCTCAAGGAACCCATAGCAATTTCTAGAGGAACCCTGGTTGAGAATGGCTGTCCTATAGCATTCACAGCCTCTAGCATCTCCTGCAGCATGTCCACAGTCTCTGACAATCTGTTGTTGTATGATTGCAATCTCTGAATCATCT
The DNA here is from genome assembly GCA_037952925.1 of Lithobates clamitans. Taxonomy (NCBI): domain Eukaryota; kingdom Metazoa; phylum Chordata; class Amphibia; order Anura; family Ranidae; genus Lithobates; species Lithobates clamitans. Next base: position 273,189 of record JBBGZY010000057.1, on the reverse strand, counting down.
GTTGTATGCCTGCAGTCTCAGACAGTTTGTTTTACTGTAGTATTACAGTCACTTAAAATGTGTGGCCCTTGGCTGATGTGAGGGGACATATTTGAGGCCTCTTATATCAAGAAAGCTGATTACCACCAGTTTAATAAAGACTATTAGCATTTAATCTCCTCGGTTATTCTCCATAGACTTCAGAGGAAGGAGTCGATTAATTGCTCAGTTTAGTGAATTCTTGGATGATTGTTAACATTTATATATACCCCGTAAAATCAACCTTATGAGACTTATTATCTAACAGTCATTCCTCCACCTCCCATAGTAGTGCAAAAGAACGTGTTGGGATTTTTTTTTAGTCACTGAGATTAATAATTGTCTGCGTAGACCTAGGCTAAGGTCTGTGAACACCGATATTTAATAATTACTCATTGGTGCTGATTTACAAAAACAAAGTGAAAAGGTAACAGCAGAGAATGCCACCCATAATGACAGTGTCAGGAAAAACACATGCATGTGCGCAGGTGCATGGTCCCTGTAAGCCCTGCACGTGGCTGTTTAGCAGATGCATGTGCATGTTCACATTGGAACCAGGTGGGCTATTTAAGCTGCACTAGTGCCTAGTGTCAGTGCTGTGTGGTCTATTGCGTTCCTGAAGCATCTGTGCATATGTTCTGCACCGACCCCTGGCTCGCCCCTGCACTTCGCCTCTGCCTTATCCTTCTGCTAACCTGCCTTCATAAAACTGAACCCGGCTTGACTTCCGACTACTCTTTTGCCTGCCGCCTGTGTCTGATCTGCCTGCTAGTTGCCAACCTGGACTGTCTGACCTTGCTTTGGCTCTTCTTCCCGCACCTGATTCAGTCGTGCTGTTCCTGTCACCAGTTCCTGTTCTCCTTCCAGCAGCTCTTGCATATCCAGATGCACGTCAGCACTCTCCAGCAGAAGTCTTATCAGGCACTCATGCCAGAGCTGTAAGAGAGGCCTTCCTCTACACGTTGGGCTCCATAACTAGGTACATTACAGACAGAAATGGTTTTGTCTCTCTAATTAAAAAAGTAGTCTAGCTGTGCACATTTCTACTGCAGGTTCTCAGTAGTTACCTAACATGCCTTTAGCAAATCTTTAGCTTTAAATAAACTTAGCTCCTGTAATATATTGAAGGACTTTTGATTGCCTATTTGGATGACCGAAACATGCAGGTTAATTTCCTGTGGGGTAGGAGGGGGACACACAGCCAAACACCTCCAGTGCTAGTTCATTCTAATAATGACTAATGCTTTCTAACCTGTCCGATAAATCTTTCCTCAGGGGCATCTGGTGGTGCCTATAGATGTGAGATTGTTAAACAATTCTGATGAAATTAGACAGATCAAATCATGTAAAATGATAAAGTAGCGTCGTTTTTCCCAAGAACTGCATAAACAAAGGACAGGAGGAAGAATCGTCATGAGAGATCAGTAACTAAAGCTCAACGGAAGCAGATAGAGTAGTATAAAAGAACAGGATGGACCAGTTTGGTGGCTTATTTTTATTCCAGTTTGTCCGTATCTGTATGACATTGAATGCCTATAGCATAGAATCGTATAGCGCTGGAAGATATGATCTCACATATGTAAAAGAGTTTCTGCAACACCCTCAATCTGTTCCAAATTAAACACAATCTCAGGGTTGTGCTGAAAAGTTGTGTCAGTCCCTGCTTTGTGATAAGTAAGGTCAATATTTACCTGTTCATGCAGCACATATGCATGGTGACAGCTATCGTATTTTAAAACGCTTTTTTTCAAACTGCCTTTGGATTAGGGAATAGATGGATGCAAGCTTTTTAGGTGTGTTAAGTAGGATACCTACCTAATATTAATTGTAATGTAACACTAGTGTATATTTGTATAATCTTTTAATGGTTTGTGTATAAAGTAAGAGAGAAAATTGAGTACTGTCCGTGATACTTTTTTAATTTGCACTAATATACAATTTTTCAGGACAAGCTTTCGGGGTATGTCCCCTTCTTCAAGGTCCAAGCAGTACCCAAGTACTGCTTGAGTACTGCTTGGACCTTGAAGAAGGGGACATACCCCGAAAGCTTGTCCTGAAAAATTGTATGTTAGTGCAAATAAAAAAAGTATCAAGGACAGTACTCAATTTTCTCTGTCACAATTGCACTAATACGGCTACAATCAAATCAAGTATGTATAAAGTAAAAATCAAATGGACTCAAGTCAAAGTTTTTTAACTTATTGACTTTTTAATGTTCCTAATTATTTCCCAGCTACCCAGAAAGGGTGTGTTGTATGGTTAATATTAGAACAGTAGCTTCTGTGTGCCACCCACCTGAAAATGCAAACCAACTGCAGGACTGTATGCATTGACAAGAAAGACCTCCTCCACCAGCCTTGATCTCAGGTGCAACATCATTTTGCTGAAATCAGGCAAATTTTCTAGTGAAAATCAAGTAGTATAACTTTAACAGAACAGGTAATCGGCCAAATGATCAGTCAGGGGATGACTGTAACTTGCACTTTACTGAACTGGGGCAGTTAGGAGCAATAATGTAAAAAAGGTTATGCAATCTGTCCAAACAGGAACAGGAACTCTTCAAAGTATAAATTAGGGCAACTTGTAGATGCATAGCTTAGTCTCTCTAAAACTCTATAGCAGCAGAGAGTCCATCTGAAAATCTTTACTTCAGTAGAACAGTTCAGAGCACAAACAGCTACTTGCGATTATCCTCATAAACAGCATCACTCTCAGTGACGTCCAGGGTAGCTCTGGTAACACAGGCAAACATCTAGAGGGATTCAAGGGCAAAGCACCCTGGCAGCAATTGGAAGTATGATCCCCACAGTAGCTGGGTTTTCTGGACAAGCTGAGTGCTGCTAGTCTTCCGTCCAGTTGCTCGCTCGAGAGTTCTGACAGTGAAGGGTCTCATATCTGGCTGCAGATCACTTGCCCAGCTATTTCTGCCTCATCAGGTGTGGCCTCTTGGAGCTGCTGATTAGGGATGGGCCGAACTGACCCCTGTTCCTTTCGCACTGAAACTTCCAAATACTGCGAAAGTGCAGACCAGAATAACGAACCCCATTAAAGTCAATGGGACCCGAAAGTCAAAAATCAAAAGTGCCCATTTTGAAATCTTATATGCAAGTAGTTGGGCATACAATGGTTATAGGGGCCTGGGTCCTGCCCTGGGGGACATGTATCAATAAAAAAAAAAGAAAAAGTCATTTTTAAATGAGCAGTGATTTTTTTATTTTTAAAGTGAAAGCTCAAAATGAAAAATCCCTTCCAATATAGTGCCTGGGGGGTCCCCTTAGTCTACCTGTAAAGTGGCAGATCTGTATCATGTCTAGAATCTGCTGCAGCAATAATTGCATTTATAAAGCCCCAAAAAATGACATTTTCCCTGCAAGCTGCCTTTACTTTGCTCAGCAACAGCTGGGAGACAGCGTGTATGATGAGGCCACAATGTAGTGCACTGGGAACAAGATTAGCGATTTTTTGGATACATTCTGATGGCACTTTGACTTTGTATAGAAGTAACAGGTGCGTAAAAATTGGTCTTTGGGTGTCTGTGGTGCCTTCCCACCGTAACCCTATAGAGGTAATCTTGATGAAAGCAAGAATTGGCCCTGTTGTGAAAAATAAATGTGGACAAGGAGGCAGGTTTATCCACTCTGGCAACTGCAGGGGACTGCATACTTGTCTCTACTTGCGTGACAGAGGATGAGGAGGATGAGGAAGGTTTAGTAAGCCAGTCCACCACCTCCTCTGCATGCTGTGGCAAACTCACTAAACAGAGAAAATGGTGCCCTGCCTGAGGAGTGACCACCACGTCCACCTTTGCCTGTGGACACATTTGTTGCTGGCCCCCTTAAGGCCCCCTCAAGGGAACGTCTGCCTCTCCTTGTTGTCCTTCCAGACATTATTGGGAGGGAGGGGGCGGTGCTTATAAGCAAATGTAAAGAAGAAATTGAAATCTGTACGTAGATGCACTTTAATCAATGTAAAGAGGTGTTTGGTGCACTTTAATTTGAGTACTCACACTACACAGACACACTCCATGGATACACTATAATATACTGCAATATAATGCGCCAAACGTACAGTGCCGCACAGAACTATATGGCGTTAAACTGGCAGTAACGCACACAAAACTATATGTCCTTAAACTGGCAGTAACGCACACAAAACTATATGGCGTTAAACTGGCAGTAATGCACACAGAAGTAAATGGTGTTAAACCGGCAGTAACGCACAAAACTATATGGCGTTAAACTGGCAGTAACGCACACAGAACTATACGGAGTTAAACTGGCAGTAATGCACACAAAACTATATAGCGTTAAACTGGCAGTAATGCACACAAAACTATATGGCGTTAAACTGGCAGTAACGCACACAAAACTATATGTCGTTAAACTGGCAGTAACGCACACAAAACTATATGGTGGTAAACTGGCAGTAACGCACACAAAACTATATGGAGTTAAACTGGCAGCAGCGCATAAAACTATATGCCATTAAACTGGCAGTAAGCACACAAAAGTAAATGGCGTTAAACTGGCAGTAACGCACACAGAAGTAAATGGCGTTAAACTGGCAGTAATGCACAAAACTATATGGCATTAAACTGACAGTAACACACACAGAACTATATGGCGTTAAACTGGTAGTAACGCACACAGAAGTAAATTGCGTTAGACTGGCAGTAACTCAATCAAATAGACGGTGTTCAACCGTCACTACACTGACGCTATCTGAACTGTTCCTACTCTAGCTATACATTAATGTAAAGATTACTGACACGGTCTCACTACACTACACTGTAACTATCTGAGCTGTCCCTACTCTAGCCACTTAAGGACCGAGCCTCTTTCTGAAATTTGTTGTTTACAAGTTAAAAACATTTTTTTTGCTAGAAAATTACTTAGAACCCTCAAACATTATACATTTTACGCAGCGGTCTTACAAACGCACTTTTTTTGGAAAAAATACACTTTTTTGAATAAAAAAATAAGACAACAGTAAAGTTATCCCAATTTTTTTTTATATTGTGAAAGCTAATGTTACGCCGAGTAAATTGATACCCAACATGTCACGCTCCAAAATTGCGCCCACTTGTGGAATGGCGGCAAACTTTTCCCCTTAAAAATCCCCATAGGCGATGTTTAAAAAATTCTACAGGTCGCATGTTTTAAGTTACAGAGGAGGTCTAGGGCTAGAATGATTGCTCTTGCTCTACCAATTGTGGCGATACCATGTGTGGTTTGAACACCGCTTTCATATGCAGGCGCTAGTCACGTATGCGTTCACTTCTGCGCGCAAGCTCGTCGGGACTGGGCGCATTTAAAATAGTTTTTGTTTTTCTTTTTCTTTATTTTACCGTTTCTTTTGCATTTTTACATTTTTTTTTTTTTTAAATTGCGTCACTTTTATTCCTATTACAAGGAATGTAAACATCCCTTGTAATAGAAAAAAGCATGACAGGACCTCTTAAATATGAGATCTGGGGTCAAAAAGACCTCAGATCTCATATTTACGTTAATATGCAATAAAAAATGTTGTCATTTAAAAAATTATAAAGATGACATTATGCGCATGGAGGAGAGGTTGGCCTTAGATAACGATACTTTTGATAAATTCAAAACTCTATGGTTTATCTGGATTGAATACTCTACGTCAGACGCCTTGAAAACCTTATTGACCACCCAAGGTTAGACACAAATGTTCATCTTTAATACTCCTTGCATATATTGTCGTGCCGAGGTCTGCTCCACGCCCCTCCCCCTCCCCTGTATCCTATCCCTCTTCTCTTTTTTCCACCCGCTTTTCTTTTCCTTCTCCTTGCTTTCCTGAACTTTAATATGACCTCATAGTCAGTGGTTATAGTCTCTCCTAGACTAATTTATAGGTTTTTGTAGACAGTTTACTACTATACAATATTACTGGTTGATGATAGTCCCCTTTCACGCAAGATCTAATCAAACATTGTACACTGGACTAAGAAATACTCAATGATGTCTTTGTCATCAATAACTGACTACCAATATTTGTGTATAAATACTCTTCGATACTGTTAATAAAAACATATTTGACACTAAAAAATTATAAAGAAAAAAATGGCCCTTTAAGAGCTATGGGCGGAAAAGTGACGTTTTGATGTTGCTTTCGCCTTGCAGTGATATGGAGACGGGTGGGGGCCATCTTCCCCTCACCCAGGCAGGGGAAAAACGAGATCGCCTCTGCCACTGCCAATAGCTCCGGTAAGCAGCGGAAGGCACCGGATCGCGGTGGGAGGGGGGCCCACTCCCGCCGCCAATAAAAGTGATTTTGCGACGAATCTGCAGAGACCCCTCTTATCGGAAACTGGACCGCTAACTGAAGATGAGGATACCGGGGTTATGGCAGCTAGCTGCTGCCATAACAACGATATCCTCCTGCAAAGTACCAACGTATATCGGCGTGAGCCAGTCCGTAAGTGGCTACCTGCACATTTTGCAAAGCTGAATGATGGTCCTCCTCACTACACTCACACTATCCCTAGACTGACACTAAACGAATGTTCTACACTGACAATTGAAGCAAAATAGCACAGTATAGCACACTAACTAATAGCACTGAACAGAGCCCTGTTCTATCTCTCTCTCCGTGCCGAAATCACACTGAAAATGGCTGCCATTGAAAGAATATTTTTATACTGTGGGGCGGGAATGAGCCATGATTGGATAAAGTCATGATGACAGTGTCCAATCATGACTCTGACAGTGCTCTGTGCCCTGATTGGCAGAAGCATTCACTGCTTCAGCCAATCAGGGCTTGCAATGCACTGTTCAGCGCCGCAATGCATTGTGGTTGGTTCGGGGGGCGAACAAATAGTCGAACGACCCGTTTGTTCGGCTGTTCGTTGAACGTCCGAACAGTGAAAGTTTGGCCCAAACTTATGCTCGGGCCGAACTGTTTGCACATCCCTACTGCTGATGAAGGGAAGCTGATCAACTTTTCTTCCCTGGGCAAGTTCAGGAACCCAAAGTATTGTGGCAAAAGAAGTTAAAATGTCCTAGGCCCTTTACAAGCAATAAAATGAATAAAAACCAAGCGCTGATGTGGAAAGATATGTGTGATATAAATAAATTGTGCTTAAAAATATATATATACCAATATAGTTAGTGCTATGAAAAAATCAGTAAATTAAAGCTGCTATCAATATAGGGTGATCAGATAACCAAACAAATAGTACTAAGTATAAAATTGATGCGCTTTAAATAAATAGTGCACAATATGCTGCTGCGACTAAGCTTAAATCCAGGAATAAAAAATGCATACATGTGAATAAAATAAATTGATAATTATGGTGCTAATACATGTGTTAAAATTGCCAAAATAAATCTTCAAATGGGTGATGTGAGGGTGAGTATAAATAAAATAATAATGACACTCTAAATACAATGTCCAGGCAGAGATAAATGGTGGGAGAAAGTAAAAATAATTAAACAGTTCCTTCCCTTAATCCAGATTGATTGACTCACTGGGTTAGATCATTTGTATCAGGATATTTAGTTTTTCTTGTATCCCACTTCAGCATTTACACTGCTGGTGATTCGGCTCTCAGGATAAAGGTTTTATGCAAAGCAAGCAAAGAAAAAATAGATCATTGTGCAGTGAACTTACTAGATAGTACATAAGCAAAACAGGGACAAAAGATACACTCACAAACTCCCGGTCTATTAGAAGCATTCAAATAAGCAGATTGCAGTCAGCCGCTGTGGAGGAGGTTTCCCATAGAGAAACAGCTGCTGTTAACCTTCAGGTGTATTGCAGCACTGAACGTCCTAAGCTCCTCCCACGCGTTACATCACTGACACGTGACTTTTTCAAGGACACATCACCCATTTGAAGATTTATTTTGGCAATTTTAACACATGTATTAGCACCATAATTATCAATTTATTTTATTCACATGTATGCATTTTTTATTCCTGGATTTAAGCTTAGTCGCAGCAGCATATTGTGCACTATTTATTTAAAGCGTATCAATTTTATACCTTTACAAGCAATGATATCCATGTATATCATAAGCTGGTTGCAAACCTTAGACATGAAATGTGAACAAAACATGTCCCTCTATAGTGTGTAAATTGTCTCAATTAAGAGCTCTAAGCGCAGTGGCAGCCTGTCCATTAGGTGCCGCCCCCTCTCTCCAGGCCACCCCCCTATATGCAATGGATAGATTCATGCATAGCATGAATCTATCCACGGCCATCAGGCCACCCCCTATTCATGCATCCGGCTCCTTTATGGGCACCGGGCGCATGAATTACAGCGGCCAGTTTTTGTTTTTTTAAGCACCTAATTAGAGCCAGAGGCTCTAATAGGCTTCAAATTAGGGTGGGCTCGGGTCGCAGAGAATGCACCCAGAGCCCACCCAGGTGTGTTACAACAGCAAATGAATATTCGCTGTTGAAACACTGATCCTGAAACCGGCCCACCAGAAGTGGGCATGAGACCCGTTTTCGGATTGGCCGAAAAGAGAAGTCTCCCGAATGGCCACCGAGGAGGAGACAGGAAACGGAGGTCATGACCCGTGATGACCCGTGTAGAGCAGGAGAATGTCAGGCCACCACCGTTGAGCAGGGGAAGTTGCCAGTGATGCTGTAAGTGCTACTAACCAACTGACCCTGGGAGGTGGGTGGCATACCCCCCCAAATTTTTTTTTACACTGGCCGTCAGAGACAAAGCGTGAATTCTGTTTGCTGCTTCATTCCTCTACTATCAGCATGAATAACTCCAAACTAGTTTTCCTGACACCAAGAGAAAAATGGTGACAGGGGAAGGAGCTGCAACTGATTGACAGCCTCAGCTCTGTCCCTGTGTGCTGTGTGGAAGGGTGGGGATCTTTTCCCTCCAATCAGCTGTCAGAGCTCTCCCCACTGAGCTCTGCAGAGTGTAACTTCAGCTCTCTGCCCCCTTTTTTCCAAACTCTCAAACAAGCTTTATAAACTCAGCACTTTGAACGGCTGTACAGAAGAGAAGATGCCAGACAGGTACAACATATGTAAGAATATTTGATTCATCTCTGTGTAAGGCCAGTCACTTCACTGGGTATATTTAAGGGTTTACAACTACTTTAAAGTAGAACTCAAGCCAAAACTAGTTAGATAAAAATGAATAGCCCATTATGCTATATGCTGCAGTTTTAACATTCAATCCAGAGATTTCCCCCACAGTACTTTCTTTCTCATGCTAGATATCCTTCATCTGATAGCCAGCATTATTTCCACTTCTTCTGAGCCCGGGCTGTCTTGGACCCGCCCCAGCCTGTGACTGGACAGTTAAAGAAGAAGCTGCACAGTGATAAGCTTGCTTGGTGTCAACACATGAAGGGATTGGTCCCTTGTACTCCTTCCTCTAAAACCTAAGCTCTACTCTACAGGGACTGCAAGAAGCCAATTTCAGATATACACTGCTTGTGTTTAAAAACACGTTTACTCTTGTATTAATGATTGCAAAGCTATTGCAATTTGTGTCTTTTACTTCTGCTTAGAGTTCAGGTTTAAGTTTCCATGAGCAGCTTTGTTTGTGTTACAATAATGATGAGGACCAATCTATCACTGAAGGGCCAGGAGTGCAACAGGAATCAGAAACCATGGCTGACCTGGCTGCCTAATTGCTACTGCACAGTACTGTGTGATATGAAACTTCTTCTGGTCTACATTATCTCTAGGGATCTTCTGCAGAACTAGAGCTGCCAGGCCTGAGCACAGCTGCCACAAGTTAGAAAACAATCAATGTCTGCTTATTATTGTGCTAAATGGAGAAGACACACAAGTATAACAGGTGCTTTGGAGGCAAATAAATAAAATCAATAATAAAGATAATAAGTAAATGTACCTGATTGACTTTTTAAACCTATTAGGTGGGTGTACATACAGTTTTATATATGTATGTATATATACTGTATATATATTTATTTATTAATATACACTCAAGGGGCACTTTATTAGGTACACCTTTTTGAATTGCTAGGTAACACAAATTGCTAATCAGCCAATCACATGGCAGCAACTGCATTTAGGCATCTAGACGTGGTAAAGTTCAAACTGAATGGGGAAGAAAGGGGTTTTAAAGTGATATTAAAGCCTTGTTTGTTTGTTTGTTTTTTAAGTAACAAACATGTTATACTTACCTGCTCTGTGTAATGGTTTTGCACAGAGCAGACCGCATCCTCCTCTTCTTGAGTCCCACGCCGGCGCTCCTGATTCCTCCCTCTTGCCTGGGTGCCCCCACAAGCATTTTGCTGTGGGGGGCACCCAAGCAGGAACGCCCCCCTGACCCACAGCTCTGTGGGTCCCTTCACACATGGAGCCATGTCTCAGCCCCGCCCCCTCCATCACCTGTTTGGCTCGCTGGCTGTAATTGACAGCGGTGGGGGCCAATGACCAAAAGCCAATCAGGAGTATGAGTCCACAGAGAGGCAAGTGTCTCGTGGACATCGCTGAATCGAGAGGGGGATCAGGTAAGTATTAGAAGGTTTTTTATCTGCATAGAATGCATGTAGGTAAAAAAAAACTTGTGACTTTACAAGCACTTTAAGTGACATGGTTGCTGGTGCCAGACGGGCTGGTCTGGGTATTTCAAAAACTGATGATCTACTGGGATTTTCACACATTATCATCTCTAGGGTTTGCAGAAAATGGTCCTAAAAAATGAATGGCAGTTGTGTGGACGAAAATGCCTTATTGAGGTCAGAAGAGAATGGGCAGACTGGTTCAAGATGATAGAAAGGTAACAGTAACTCAAATAACCACTCGATACAACCAAGGTATGCAGAATACCTGGGCTACAGCAGCAGAAAACCACACCAGGAACCACTTCTGTCAGGTAAGAACAGGAAATTGAGTCTACAATTCACACAAGCTCACCAAAATTGGACAATAGAAGATTGGAAAAATGTTGCCTGGTCTGATTTCAGCTGCGACATTCAGATTGTAGGGTCAGAATTTGGTGTAAACAACATAATAGCTTGGATCCATCCTGCCTTGTATCAATGGTTTATGCTGGTGGTGGTGGTGGTGTAATGGATGTGGGGGATATTTTCATAGCACGTTTAGTACCAATTGAGCATCATTTAAACGCCACGGCCTACCTGAGTATTGTTGCTGACCATGTCCATCCCTTTATGACTACAGTGTACCCATCTTCTGATAGCTACTTCCAGGAGGATAATGCACCACGTCACAAAGTACAGATCATTTCAAACTGGTTTCTTGGACATGACAATGAGTTCCCTGTACTCCAATGGCCTCCACAGTCACCAGATCTCAATACAGTAGAGCACCTTTGGGATGTAGTGGAACGGGAGATTTGCATCATGGATGTGCAGCCAACAAATCTGCGGAAACTGTGTGATGCTATCCTGTCAATATGGACCAAAATCCATAGGAATGTTTCCAACACCTTGTTGAATCTATGCCATGAAGAATTAAGGCAGCTCTGAAGGCAAAAGGGGCCCGACCTGGTAATAGCAAGCTGTACCTAATAAAGTGGCCGGTGAATGTATAGTATATACAGTGCCTTCAAAAAGTATTCATACCCCTTTTTCCACTTTTTGTTATGTTACAACCAAATACATAAATGTATTTTATTGGGATTTTATGTGATAGACCAACACATGGCACATAATTGGGAAGTTGATATCAAATAAATATCTGAAAAGTGTGGTGTGCATTTGTATTCAGCCCCCTTTACTCTGATACCTTTAATAATAATCTAGTGGAACCAATTGCCTTAAGAAGTCAACTAATTAGTAAATAGAGTCCACCTGTGTGTAATTTATTCTCAGTATAAATACAGCTGTTCTGTGAAGCCCCCAGAGGTTTGTTAGATAATCTTAGTGAACAAACAGCATCATGAAGGCCAAGGAGCACACCAGACAGGTCAGGGATAAACATGTGGAGAAGTTTAAAGCAGGGTTAGGTTATACAAAAATATCCCAAGCTTTGAACATCTCATGGAGCACTGTTCAATCCATCATCCGAAAATGGAAAGTATGTATGGCACAACTGCAAATATACCAAGACATGGTCATCCACCAAAACTGACAGGCCGGGCAAGGAGAGCATTAATCTGAGAAGCAACCAAGAGGCCCATGGTAACTCTGGAGGAGCTGCAGAGATCTACAGCTCAGGTGGGAGAATCTGTCCACAGGACAACTATTAGTTGTCCACTCCACAAATCTGGCCTTTATGGAAGAGTGTCAAGAAGAAAGCCATTTTTGAAAGAAAACCATCAGGAGTCCCATTTGCAGTTTGTGAGAAGCCATGGGGGGGACACAGCAAACATGTGGAAGAGGGTGCTCTGGTCAGATGAGACCAAAATGTAACTTTTTGGCCTAAAAGCAAAACCCTATGTGTGGCGGAAAACTAACACTGCACATCACCCTGAACACACCATCCCCACCATGAAACATGGTGGTGGCAGAATCATGTTGTGGGGGATGTTTATATTCAGCACAGATAGGGAAGCTGGTCAGAGTTTATGTGAAGATGGATGGAGCCAAATACAGAACAATCTTAGACAAAAACCTGTTAGAGTTTGAAAAAGACTTGAGACTGGGGCAGAGGTTCACCTTCCAGCAGGACAACGACCCTAAACATACAGCCAGAGCTGCAATGGAATGGTTTAGATCAAAGCATATTCATGTGTTAGAATGGCCCAGTCAAAGTCCAGACCTAGATCCAATTGAGAATATGTGGCAAGACTTGAAAATTGCTGTTCACAGACACTCTCTATCCAATCTGACAGAGCTTGAGATATTTACAAAGAAGAATGGGAAAAAAGTTTACTCTTTAGATGTACAAAGCTGGTAGAGACATCCCCAAGAAGACTTGCAGCTGCAATTGCAGCGAAAGGTGGTTCTACAGAGTATTGACTCGGGGGGCTGAATACAAATACATCCACGCCACACTTTTCACATATTTATTTGTAAAAAATGTTGAAAACCATTTATCATTTTTCTTCCACTTCACAATTATGTGCCACTTTGTGTTGGTCTTACATAAAATCCCAATAAAATACACTTATGTTTTTGGTTATAACATGAAAAATTGTGGAAAATTTCAAGGGGTATGAACACTTTTTCAAGGCACTATATACAGTTGTGCTCAAAAGTTTGCATACCCTGGCAGAAATCTTGAAATTTTGGCATTAATATTGAAAATATGACTGATCATGACAAAAAAAACTGTCTTTTATTTAAGGATAGCAATCACATGAAGCCATTTATTATCACATCGTTTTTTGTATCCTTTTTAAATCATAATGATTACAGAAAACACCCAAATGGCTCTGATAAAAAGTTTACATACCCTGGAATGTTTGGCCTTGGTACAGACACCGAAGGTGGCACACACAGGTTAAAATGGCAATTATTATTATTATTATACAGGATTTATATAGTGCCAACAGTTTACACAGTGCTTTACAATATAAAAGGGAGACAATACAGTTATAATACAATAAGATACAGGAGGATTAAGAGGGCCCTGCTCAGAAGAGCTTACAATCTAATAGGGTGGGGCAGGTGGTACAAAAGGTTGTAACTGTGGGGAATGAACTGATACAAGTGGTAAAAGATTAGTTAGAGACGTTATAGGCTTTCCTGAAGAGATGAGATTTCAGGGATCACCTGAAGGTAGCAAGAGTGGGGGATAGCCGGACAGGTGGAGGTAGCGAGTTCCAGAGGATGGGAGAGGCTCTGGAGAAATCCTGGAGATGAGCATGAGAGGAGGAGACAAGAGAGCTTGAGAGTAGGAGGTCTTGAGAAGGTTAATTTCCCACATTTGGGGCTTTTTAAATCACAATAAGTGTCTGTGTATAAATAGTCAATGAGTTTGTTAGCTCTCACATGGATGCACTAAGCAGGCTAGACACTGAGCCATGAGGAGGTAGAAAAGAACAGTCAAAACACCTGGGTAACAAGGTAATGAAACTTTACAAAGATGGAAAAGGATATAAAAAGATATCCAAAGCCCAAGAGGCCCTTGTTCCCACCAACATGGGGACAGGGTGCTTCGAAAGGGGGGGTCCACCCTTGCAATGTACCCACCATGCTGGTTCCTCCCTTCCTGGCAAGCCAGGCTGCATGCTAAAATTAGGGTCTGGTATAGATTTTTTAGGGGGACCTCATGCTTTTTTTTTTGTGTGTGGGGATCTCCCTTAAAATCCATGAATTTCCTGGGGGACCTCTCACATATTTTTTTTATTTTTTTGGATGGAGTACATCCTTAAAAGTCAAACCAGACTCAATAGGTTTTTAAAGAAGCCACCAGGAAAATGTAAATTGCTGATAGTTTAGAACACTTTTCCCTTTGTATATGTCAAAGCTTTAAAAAAAGCACTGCTCCCGGTTAAATGGAATTTAAAAAAAATCTTTTGGTACATGTTCCCTTAGGGCAGTGCCTATGATCAATGCTATTTTTGACAACCCTTTGCCTACTAGCTAACAAAAATTAGCGTTTCGATTTTACAGACTCGGCTTTTATTGATTTCAATGGGGTTCAGGTTCAGCATCTGAAGTTTTCTGAACCCCGCTTGATCCAAATCCAGACCAGTTCTGCTGATCTGTAGTGACAGGTCCCCTCTGAATTGTGTCAGTGATGAGGAAAATTAGACAGCCTATACAGTAAGCATTTTTTTTTTGTTCAATGAAATAAAAAAATGAAATGATTCCCCCATCCACATATTCGATGTGGATGGGGGAATTCCTCCCGCTGTGGTATTGTATTCTAACAGTGGGCCGCCTTTCCTGCCATCAGAATACATTGACAAGTGTTGCCAACTATAGATCAATGGGGAAAAATCAGACAGTCGGTTGTACATTAGATTGATGAATTGACTTGTGTACACCCAACCTGCCCATACATGGATAGAAATTCAGCTGATTACTAATGAACCGGTCAAATTTCAATCCATGTAAGGCTAGCTTTAGTGGTCATGAAAGGATTATTATGCAAATACTCACCCAACCCTGTTTTACTGTCCTTTTTAATGTTATACCTATCTTCTTACACCACCCAAAAAGGCAGTCAGGGGAAATCTCTGTTTTCCTGTACATCATAGGCTCATACAATATTTCAGAGGGTTTTTCCAAGTTTACTAGTTTCCATTTCTTTTAAAAGTGTTTTCTAGTAAAAGCTACAGTGTCGAAATGTTGCTTTTTGCTTATGAGGCACAGCTTTGTGGATATGATGTTGGTAGTACTGAAGCAATATTTCCTGATAATGACACAGACACAGACTGAGTGACGGTATGCATGTAATGTGTCATATTGCTATAACATGTTTGCAAAACGTTGAAACTCGCATTTTGTTACCGTGTATTATGTCACACATTGGATTAAATTGAGTGGCAGCGTCATAATTGAAAGGGCTGCCAACGCACCAAAACAAACAAAAAAGCACCTGTACTTTTTGTTTCCGATGTGTTGCTGAGGTGCGTTGGCATGTCATACAAAATGAATTGCAGTACAAAGCACTAATGCGTTTAAGTCGACTTAAAACAATCCCAAAATTCTGAATTTGTCAAGCAAACATCCAAGATCTACATGTACATAGAATTTTATCATTTTTGACCGATCATCTGACTTCACACTGCGACCACTATTTATTAAATGTTCTCACTGCTTAAGGTTTAGAGAGAACCCTGTGATTGGAGGAGTGGTTAGTTACATACATGACTTTGACAGGTCACGTGACCAGGTTCTACTCCTGCCTTTTATTCCACTTTATTCCTTTCATTTAAATAGTGCTCCACCTGCCCAAAACAAGAGGGTGCAACGCATATTTGTAAAGCATACAACTTCGCTTATAAATGTGAGGTGCGTTTATTTTTTTTAAGCAGCAGTATGGTCGTGGTAAGGTCACGATGCTGCTTTATAACTGGTGCCCTTAGGGGCTAATGTTGAGTTACAGAAATTAAAATGAAACAAGGTCCTTAACTGGTTGCTATGGGTAGCACAAAATATTTTTGTGAGCCTAGAGAGATCAGATTAGTATTGCTAGCATGAGGAGGGATGTACCATGCTGGAGGAGAAATATATTCAAAATTACAGTAAGTTTGCTATTTAAAGCACAAATGCAAAACTTTTTTTATTCTTAGTTTTGGAGGAGAGTGGGGAAAGTTTAAGGGCCCGTTTACACTGTTGCATAACATACATTGCAATGTGATAAAGTGGATATATTCAAAGTCTCTATTATAAGAATATTGCCTGTTTACATCCTGGAGCTGAGGAGCAGTGCAGTGTGTTTTGAAAAAGTGTGTTTTAATGAGTTGGCAACATGTATTAAAAAGCCTTTGTCAATGGCTGCTAACCCTACCCATTCCACATTCTAAAATTAAAAAGACATTGAGAATGCACCTCAGTGTGCATCAAAATTGAGAATGCACCTCAGTGTGCATCAAAATTGAGAATGCACCTCAGTGTGCATCAAAATTGAGAATGCACAAAAGAAAAGCACATTGACGCATGACAATGCACCTGCCTATTGCTACAAAAAATATACTTCTGTACATATGCACAAATATAAAAAGGCCTTAGACCCCTTTCACATTGAGCCGCTCGTTTTAGTGGCACTATTGCGCCACTTTTTGGGCGCTAGCAGGTGGCTTTTAACCTCAAAGTACAGGTTAAAAATGCCTGTGTTGCAGTGCTTCCAAAGCGCTTTTCAGGTGCTTTGGAAGCTCTGCCCAGTCATTTCAATGGCCAGGGCATTTATACACCGCTCCCAAACTGCCCCAAAGATGCTGCTTGCAGGACTTTTCCCAACGTCCCGCAAGAGCACCACCCCAGTGTGAAAAGACACACTGAAATGAATGGGAGACGGTTTTCAGGCGCTATTTAGAGGCCAGTTCTAGTGCTAAAATGCCTGAAAACTGCCTCAGTATGAAAGGGGTCTTATGGCTGTCTGAGATTGGGGGGTTTCTTTAACCTCCTCTTGCTCGCGCTATAGCCGATAGACAGTTATAGTGCGACTCTCCAGTTCTAAGAGGACATCCTCCCACGAGCGTGCCTCCTGCGCACTCACTATATGTCGTAAGGGCCAATCACAGCGGCCCTTTACCATGTGATTAGCTGTGTTCAATCAAAGCTGTCACAATGTAAACAGCTTTCCGGTTATCGGATCTTTTTTCCTCACACAGAGACAGCGTGTGAGAAAAGGGCACAGTGAGTACAGCATTTACACTGATAATCAGGACACTGATCATCGGGGCCCTAATTATCAGTACAACATATTGGTGCCCATCAGTGCTGCCTCATCGGTGCTCATCAGTGCAGCTTACCAGTGCCACCTCATCAGTGCCTATCAATGCACATCAGTGCAGCCTCACAGAGCACAGTGCAAAATGTTATAACAGAAACTAAGAGAAACATTTTTTTTCCAACTTTTTTATAGTTTATTTAGCAAAAAAATAAAATCCCCAGTGGTGATTAACTACCATAAAAAAAATGCCAAAAAATGTAATTTGGGTATAGTGTTGCATGACTGAGTAATTGTCATTCAAAATGTGACGGCGCTGAAAGCTGAAAATTGGTCTGAGCAGGAAGGGGGTGAAAGTACCCAGTATTGAAGTGGTTAAAGCTAAAGTTTAGTGAGAATATATATATATTTTTAAATAGCGCCAGGGTTGGTACTTATCAGGAATGAAGATTGTCCCTTGTGCTGGTAGCTACTGTGTTGCTGACGTCCACAGCCCCCTGGCAGGCACTCAGAAAAATGTCCCCTTTGTGTTCAAAACTAATCTTACTGCAACAAATAATTTTTAGAGATCCTCACAGGGTATGATTACCACATCAGATACTGCTATTCTAGAAGTACTATGCCAAGTGACATCTTTTCAGCTACCCATTGTGCTAAGTGAAAAATCCATAGAAATGGCACAATGTTCTTTTTTTCTATCTTTTGCTGAAATTAAAAAAAAAAAATCTTCCAAGTCAGGTAATAAAAGTCCCAGTTGGAGCTCAGTGTCTCATCATCAGTGTCTGGTGGAACTTTTATCTTTTGCTGGAACTGATGAAAGAGTATGGCATGATATACTGTAATTTGTTAAAATTTCTTGGATTCCACCTAAATTAGCCCAACCATGTATGCACATATGTATGACTTTGGTAGGGAAAAAGTATAAGCATCAAATGAGTAACATTAAATAAATAAAACAAAATAATAAAAATAGGTACTTTTTTACTGGTGTTTTTTTTTTCTTTCCTAAGTGAAAGTCCAAAAGCCAGCCATGCTAACAGACCAATGACTATGACTAGATAAACACTCCTTAAGAGTGCTTTTAAATACTTTTCATCTGCTAATCTGCACTCATTACAGGACTTCAGGATTGTAAAAAGACATTAGAGATCATTAAATCCAAGACCTTAAGCGGCAGTGTGCATTCCACATGTTGGAAGGGAGGGCAATAGATAACTTATCCCCCACAGTACAAACACAACTTCCTTATAATAACAGGCATCCCTTACCAACCGCACTACTCCTTCACACTGTGCTCAATGACAACAATCACATTCCACCCACAATCAGGAGCACGAGTATTATTTTATGGTAAGCCACTCTTGCTACATATTGAAACCTTGTTTTGCTAATGTACATGGGCTTAAAAAGTCAGCTTAGAGATGGTCCTAAACTGTACAGCTGTCTAAATATTGATTGTAAGACCTCGTTCACAAGGGGAGTATGCATCTGTGCCCCTTGTAAGGGCCATGTATACCTGCACAGGGTTCTACATACGCACCCGCACCCTCATGGATATCACATTGGGAGCAGAAGCAATGTCCACATGCAGCCACTGTGTCCCAATTGACAGCTAAAGGACTGCCTACATGGAGATGCATGGAACACCTATACATCCCCATGTGGGTAAACATGGCCCGCATGCGCCCCTTGTGAACAGGGCCAAATAAACCAGAAGTATTTAGACATAGTTCCCAAATATTCCTTATTTTGTGGGACTTTCACCTATTTTGGAACCAAAACCCTCTGTCCTTCTTTCTTCTTCAGTTGTGCCTTTTTTGGTCTGATGAATAGACATCTATAAAAAAACAATTTAAAGTGTATGTGTATCCCCATTACACAGTTGTCACCAGTACTCTGGTGTGTTCAAACTAGGATCTAAACCCATATGCGTGAGCCCACTAGGAAGCTGTCACCTGTAAAGGCCAATCATCTGTGGTTGGGGCATTCTCCTTCCCCAGCCACATGTATGCAAGGGGCATATACTTGTGGGGCTCCAGTCGCAGATGATTGACTCGTACAAGCAACAGCTTCCTGGCAGGCTTGCACACGTGGTTTTGGATCCTAGTCCAAACATGCCGAAGCTCAGAATTGGTCACCAGAACAGTGTTCCAGTGTTCCCATTGGAAGTCTAAGGCAGGCCATACAGGAGAGTGCGGGGGGCCTTCCCAACCAGCAGAATGCAATGAACACTGCTGGAGGCCTGCAATGATTGGGTGAAAAAGAAACAGCTGCAGTACTACCAGCCTGCCCATAGATGAATCAAAATTCATCTGCTTCCTGTCAAACCGGACGAATTTCGATCCTTCTATGGCTGACTTTAGGCTGGTTATATACTTTTAGATTTTTTTCATTCAGTCTACTGGCTGAAAGAAATAAATTTAACAGATTCCTCCATCCACCCTATATGGAGCAGATGGATGAACTTCCCGCTGTGTCTATTGTATTCTGACAACTGCCAGCGATTCCCACCAACTTTCTTTCCTTGTGACAATGGTCAATAGGAAAAACAGGGGGTGAATCTCCCCAACTGGGACACAGACTGCAAAAAAAACCTGACAGAGGTTCCAATTGTTCCCTACTTTATCCATGTTTAAAAACTACACAGATCACACGTTTACATGGTCATCTGAAAAAGCTGTATGTTTTTTCGCTGCAATAATTCAACAGAATGATGTTATGAATGTAATGTTATGACAATGACTAGTCCAAAGCTGGCCATACTCGGGTCAGTTTTTTTTGTTCAACCAGTAGGTTGAAGGAAAAAACTGACCCCATTACCCCATCCACACATTCAATCTGGATGTGGGAATCCTGCCACTGTACTTTCAGCCTTAAGTAGACAACTCTTGATCATATACTGTATTTTCAGAGAGCTCCTTTTTGTCAGGCATTGTTCACATCAGCTGATGCTTCCTATGAACAGCAATTGTAAAATGTTTGAGGGTCTTTTAGCAATCAAAGCAGCTGTAAACCAAACCAGCAAACACATTTAATTAATTGGTCTCCAAACAAATTACTGACTCTAATTAGCTTTAGTTGAAGTAATTAGACTATGGGTTCACTTACTTTTTCCTCCAACACTTTTAATGTCAAATGGGTGTGCTCAGTAAAGACATAATAAATTAGAATTGTTTGTGTGTTATCAGCTTAAAGCGAAGTTCCACCCAAAAGTGGAACTTCCGTTTATCTGTCCCCCCCCCCACATTTGGCTCCTTTTAGGTAGGAGAGGGGAACAGGTTTCTGTTTTTAACAGGTACCCTTTACCCACTTCCAGAGATGGTGTCCAGGTGCCGTCCCTCAAAAGTTCAGCCCCCTCCTCCTACCTCCCCTGCTGGGCCAATTAGAAAGTGCAGCGCGCTGCACGCATGAGAAGTAAGGTACCAGCTGTGAAGTCGAAAGGCTTCACTGCCGGTTTCCCTTACCAGGAATGGTGGTGGCAGCACCCGACAGCTGATCCGAAAAAAAGGTGCCAACATTGCGGGAACCCTGGACAGGTAAATGTCCTAATATTAAAAGTCAGCAGCTACAGTATTTGTAGCTGCTGACTTAATTTTTTTTTTTTTTTGCGGGGGGGCGGAACATCTCTTTAAGCACCTTGTTTTTGTCTATTGTTGAGATGAGGACTGGATCACAGTTCAAATCCCAACCACGACACTACCTGCCTGGAGTTTGCATGTTCTCCCTGTGCCTGCGTGGGTTTCCTCCGGGTACACCAGTTTCTTCCCACACTCCAGCCATGCTGGTAAGTTAATTGTCTAATGTATAAATTGGCCCTAGTATGTGTATGTATGAAGGGGAGGTAGGGACCTTAGATTGTAAGCTCCTTGAGGGCAGGGACTGATGTGAATGTACAATAAATATGATGTGTAAATTGATGGTGGTATATGAGTACCTGTAATAAATAAATACATTTTATGGCAAATTACTTCCAAGAGGTTCACATATGTTTTCTTTACATTTAAGTGATGGTAAAGTGCACATTACCTCACTTTACATTTATCAAACCAGGTCCACTCATCGATGTCTGACCAGGGGTCATGGCATCACTTTGACGCCCCTTATTGGATTATCGCCTTGGTATTAACCTGAAAATCATAACTCTTATCTTATTTGATATTTTATTTTTTATTTTTATGGGATTTGGGTTCATCCACACTGATGGCTTTTCCGCGTTAAGTTTGCTTATGGTTTATATTGCAGTTAGCCATTGCCTGGCTTGAGCCTGGGTATGTGAAAAACAAATACATAAAATAAAGGGGATATAATAATCTTAACCCCCATATCCCTCATTTCACAATGTTCAGTGTTTAGTCACTATAAAGCTTGGAACAACAGACACTGCTTTTTGCTAATTTTCCTAATGCAAGTTGCTTTTTTTTTTTTTAGAGAAAAAAAAACCTTTTATGTCTGCATTATTTGAAGTGCTGTCAGGCCTTAAAGGTCAATTCTCCTAAAATTAAAAAAAAAAAAATCATTCAGCTTTAAATAAATGTTAGCAAGCTGATAGAACCCCAGGCGTATTACGTGTCTCAGGGGCTTTGGTGGCAGGGTCTTGTCACCTGCGCTTCTTGCTCCCCCCTCCCCAGTTACAGCCAATACAGATGGGCTCACTGTACTGTGTTTTTCAATTTGTTTTAAATAATGGGTAATGTAGAAGCAGAACTGAAATCCTCCCCTGCTAAAGTGGAGAATCCAGCGCAAGAATAGTGGGAAAGCCCCAGGAACCGTTCTGGCCATTGCAACCAGTAGTGTGAAGTATATATAGTATTTACAGTATATTTATTATTATTATATACATATTATATATTATATTTATATGTCACTGTTTTATACTTCCTGTTTCTTTGTGCTGAGTGGTTTGTTTTAGCTTGAGCAGCATATTTCACAAATGTGTGTCACAGCTGTAACCTCCTTTAATTATTGTGCAAATGATTTAGACAAATGTCTTCTTTTAATGTAAATACAAAGGTAGGGGGGAAAAGGATATTATGCATTTCCTCCAAAAGGAAACTGAATGGATGGAGACTAGAATTAGGCTGAAAGTGTAAGGAATGTGTATCAGTAGATTCTTGTACCATACATAGCAGAACTAAATTCAGTATCTGCAGTATGTTGCATTAAAACATTACATGTGCCAAAGAAATTCACCCTCCTTTAAAATGAGGAACTGTTAAAATCGCCGACTGAAGCTTTTGCTTACTTTTGTTGCTGTGAAAGCAACAATATAGCAAATTTCTAGCAAACTGTAGCAAACTATGCAACTAAAGCACTTAGTATATACTGGGGATCACATGTTCCCGGGGTTGATGTTGTTGTTGGTGTGATAGGAGTGGAAAGGCAGCAAGATGTGATGTTAAGGATCAGGGCTGGAAGGCCTGGGGTTCAGAGAACCAGAGCTGGAAAGCCACGGAGCTTTGCCAGAAGACATGGAGGTTCAGATACTGGAAGGTTTAGCTGGAAGGTTTCATCAACCAAGAATCAAGAAGTGGTAGACCGGGGGTTCCTGGACTTCCTTGAGCTGGCAAGGGAAGAAATGATCGGAGGTGAGAAGGCAGGTGAGGCCTGGAACACCCAGCATTTCAGTAGTACCGCATGCTTTTCAGAGGGGCATGAGCCGGTTTGCTAAGGGAAGATTCTAACTACTCGTGCAGCTTAGACAAGAGGCAACTTATATCTGTTGGCATCATTCAAGTAACACTACTGCCGAATCAGGAATAAAAGTTAGTGTTTGAACTGTTCAACTGTCTCTGTGATTACTACAGCGGGGTGGAAGAGGCGGGGGTTTAACCAGCAGGTACTGTAATGAACTAACTGGCAGCTCCTACGGGGGTAGTGCGCTACACCTACTTAAAGTGGAACTCTGAACAAAACTTTCTTTTCTAGTTTTTTTCAGAAAGAATTGGAAAATATTAGAACCTCACAGATTTTTTGTTTTGTCTGTGTCCCTGTAACAGAGATTTCTGCTTATTTCCAGTCCCAGCAACCACACAGGAAGGAAGAGCTCTCCAAAAAGGGACACAGATTCAAATTTTATTTTCTTACACCACGGATAGAAGGAAAGAAAATCGCTGGATTCCCCCATAAACACAGTCAGTAACAGTGTTGATGGGGGAATGTCTCCCACAGTGCTAGTGTGTTCTTCCAGCAGTGGTGGGTTGGGAGAGGGGGTGGTGCAGGGAGCTTTCCTGTCTGGCAGAACACAATGATTACTGTTAGTGGCTATAACCGCCTGCAGAAATCGCATGTAAAAAAATCTAACAGGCTGGTTGTACCCAATTCGATTGATGGATCGACATGGATACAATCATCCTGCCCATAGATGGATCACATCTTGGTCGGTCCCTGCTGAACCAGGGGAATTTTGATATATGTACGGCCAACTTTAGGCTACATTCAGGCAGTCAAATATCTGCGACAGCTAACTGCCACCTCTGGACTCAGCAACACTCAGTGCATACAAACTGGCTGAATACCTGCAGCCAGTTTTCTGTGCAGCCAAAACATAGCAGAAACGCAGACCCTGGACACACGTTGGCTGTGTCCAGGGTCGGTTGAAGGCTCTATTTGCATGTAACTTCTCAGTTGAGTGCTTACATGTGAACAGTAGCGGCACCTGCCATTTTTTTGTTCAGAGTACAAATCTGACAGCTGTCACTGACTGCTGCTGTTGGTTGCACACTGTGGGGTTGATGTACAAAAGGCAAATAGACTGTGCACTTGCCCTCTGCAAGTTCAGTTTCTCCAGAGTTTAGCAAATGAGGTCAGACTTCACTTTGCAAAGAGTACCCAATCACGTGCAAGGAAAATTAAAAAAAAGCTTTTTTGTTCACACACGATTGGATGACGGAAGTCAGCAGAGCTTCTGCTCATTTACTAAACTCTGGAGTAACTGCACTTGCCTTTAGTATCTCAGGCAGGTACCAATACTGTTCACATGTAAGCACTCAACTGAGATGATACATGTGAATAGAGCCTTTAACTGACCTTTACATTTAAAATATATTTAATTATGTTTTACTGAATACAGAGATGCAGTAATGTATGGATTTTGTATCTGAGTGGAGTTAAGCTTTAACCCCATACAACACTGCAAGGAAAAGTGTTTTTATTGTTGTCTGTATCCCTCATAGCCCAGTGACCACACAAATGACACCAATAACAATAAAACTTGATATAGGGCCTCAGGCAGGCCATAGAAGGTACGAATTTTTTTCCTACAACCATGGAAGTCACCCCTGCTGTTAGAAGACAGTGATTATCGCTAGCAACTATAGCAGCAAGTGAATGCAGCAGGCTGGTTGTACCCAAGTTGATCGATCAACTTGGTACATTCAGCCTGCCCTCTGCATGGGGCAGGGTAGGAAAGGGCAGAGCTGTGGGAGGGGCTGCGTAATATTCAGGGAGGGCACCTACCATGCTATTGCTAGAGACAATTAGTAAAATTCTGGCTTTAGTAAAATTACATTTAGTAGAATTCTGGCGAACTGGCTTTGTATTAGTGAAGCACCTTAAAGTGAGGTAGACCTGTACTGTTATTATTACTATGTTAGGATTATTATTATCTTCATTTATTAGCAGGTGAATGCGGCCCTCCATGCATTCACATGCATTGAATCCGGCCCTTAAGTGGAAAAAGGTTGCTAACCCCTGTTCTAAGATATAAAAACAGCGTTGAGTAACATGTAAATACATCTATCAATAAACTTTAGCATGAATATCACAAGGATACTAATCATGCTGCGTAAAGATTCATTTCCAAAATCAAGAACGAGTATTCAGACTTCTTTCTTGTATCTGTTAGGGACAAGGAAACATTACTATACCCTTTTTTTTTTTTTTTTTTTTTTTTTTACAGAAAGTATTTTTTCTCAATGATAAAAGTGTAATGTCATGTCATTTTAGATACAAATAGAGCTTAGAAAAGTCATTTTATGCCAGTTAATATTGCATAAAACCATGACCATTATAGTGATGACAAGTCAAACCTAGGGGATTTCCTCCATTGTGTAGCTTGTACTCAATTTAGTGCACTTGGGTTTGTAACTTCATCATTTCTCCTAGGAGGGCCCTCATTTTTTTTTTCCCTCTCCGATGACTGAAGAGGATATTAGACATGGCTTCTGCTTTGTGTATCATATTACTACTTTAATGATATTATATATACATACTTTTACAGAAATGCCTGAACTTTGAACTAGTAGGATACCAGTGATCCATGCAAGTAAATCATTACACGTCTACACCCTTGTCTTATGTTTACAAATATACTCCACTTCCTGTAGAAATAATTGTAGCTTTTACAGTGCAAAGTTTGGTTAAAAAAAAAAATGCAGACGCGGAAGACCTGATAGTTGTTGGGTTCAGCAGCTTACTTACTAGACTGTGCAGCATCTAGGACTGCAGTGACTTTGGTGGCATGCACTGACAAGCCAAAAATTATATTTATATATTTCCTGTTTATATGCATTTGCAAATTCAGTACCGTCAGTGATAGGAAACAGAAAGAAGTATACAGTAAACTGAAAAAAAAAAAATAGATCTTCATTTAGATTGTCTTTTAGTCACATTAAAATACAAATAGCGATTAAATGATATCTGTACCTTAATGTTATAAATAAATCAAAGACATTTCCCTATTATTTATTAGCTAATTATTTATTAACAGGTGAACAAGGTATGTCTAGAAAATAATAGAAAGGGAGGTACCTGCCTATCCTCTATTGTACTAGGATCTGCTTCTGTGTTCAAGCAAGCTGCCTAATGCATTGAAACAACATATGCTTGATTCACCTCTTCCTTACCCCGGTGAGATAAGAGAAGGACCAGGCAAGTGACTCCCAAACCTGGAAGTAATTATGTTTGCCCCCAAGGTATACTCACAAATGACCCGATTCTTGTGTAAGCATTATATGAATGTTCAGAAAGGTGGTCTACTCAGTAGGGCTTACTAGACTCAGCTTAGGCCTTTCTACATGTTGTTGTTCTTCTTTTAGCCAGAATTTGCATGGTCTTGGCAGCCAGGGGAAGAAAAGAGAAGCTGATAGGGAACCTAAAGCTGGCAATACACCAGTAGAATTTCCTTACTAAATTGTCATATTCAGACCGTTGGTTCGATTATCTAAGACTTAGAGGGGGGCAATTCGACAATCGATTTTGATCAAAGTAAGAAAAGAAAAATCAAAGGGCAAGGATGGAAATTATTTGTTGAATCTAAGGGGGTTGAACAACTAGAAAAATCTCAGTCTTACGTATGTACTTGGCATAGTTAATCCAGAAATAGAACGTTTTACAAAAATTGAGACATTGACATGATACTCAAACGAAAAGTTCATTATTAGTGGAATCCATGAATGCACCATTAAATGCTTGGACTAGTGATTTTTTATACTTTCTTGTCCAAATGTTCAAACACAATTCTACAGGCGTAAAGACAGCATAAGGTTTATAGCTGGTAGATGGTCACTTTTCTAGAAGGAATTAGATTGCAGTAAATAGGGCCAATGTCCTAAAATAGTCACAGTAAGTCACCAAAGTTCCTAGCTGAAAGTTCGCCCAACAACATCCCTGTGAAATAAACCTTTTGGACTGTTTCTGGGGAACAAGATGCCTCTGAATATAAACATTTTAGCGGGTGAAGTTTATTTAAATACGGTATTTCATAAAAATGAAATTATTAAATTGAAGGATGATCAGAGCAGCATAATCATGAGCATCATGTCAAAAATAATCATGCTTTTTGTCTAAAGGACGTACAACCAAAATGATCAAACAGATCATGGCTAATCTTCTAAATATTGTAGAGTAGGGTGACCAGACATCCCTGATTTCTGGGGTCAGTCCCTGGACTGAGAACACTGTCACCGGACCAAGACTGTCCCCGGTTTTGTCCCTGGTTTTGTTCCCGGCAGGGGTGATGACAGGCAGGGCCACTGATAACCCAGTACAGCTGATCCTGAGCTCAGGGGGGGGGAGGGGCCTTACAGGTGATTGGTATGGAGGTGGGGGGAGTTACAGGCACCGACCTCCCTGTGTGGCTTTAAATAAAGCAGCTGACAGCCGTGGGAGGGAGAGGAGGAGAAGCGGCTGTCAGCTGTTTTATTAAAAGCTATACAGGGAGATCGGTGCTTGTAACTCCCCTCCAACGCTGCATGATCATCCCCTGCTGTCAATCAAATGTGCCTAATCTCTCGGTCCCCATACCCTCCTGTGGCTCTCCGCCTCCTCCTATGGCTCCCGGTCTCCTCCTGCGGCTCCCAGTCTCCTCCTGCGGCTCCTGGTGTCCTCCTGTGGCTCCCCACCTCCTCCTGCGGCTCCCTGTCTCCTCCTGCAACTCCCTGGGTCCTCCTCTGGCTCCCTGCCTCCTCCGGGGGCTTCTCCGCTCCCCCCTGTCCCAGATCTGTCAGGATGGAGAGCGGAGAAAGGAGTGATCACTGATGCTGTCCATTCATAATTGAGCATCGTGACCTGTGTTTACAATGTCTGAGTTTATGAATGGAGAAGAGCCTCTGTCTCCTGTCCATTTATCTTCAGTGCAGCTGAGGCTGCAGAAAAAGAGACTGGGGAATCTGTGTCCTCAGTCTCTTTCCCTGTCTCAAAGGGGAGATGTCAGGGGTCAACAGAGCTGATAAAAAAAAGAAAATTGTAATAAATAAAAATTTAAAAATTAAATTGTAAAAAAAAAATAAAACTACTGACACTGTCCACTTCCCTACTGACACCATCCACTGCCCTGCTGATATGATCCACTGCCAACCCCCTCCCCCCAAAAAAGAGTCATGAACAAAATGTAAAAAAAAATTAAATGGTAAAAATAAATAAATAAATACATTTGTAAAAATGTATAAATAAAAAAAATAAAGAACTAATGACACTGTCCACTGCTCTACTGACACCGTCTATCCATAACCAACAGCAGCCCCACCCCAACTGAAGCACTTTTTTACAAAAAAAAATAACTAAAAATAAAATTGTAAAAGATAAAAGTAAAAAATAATAAAAAATAAAATAATAAAAATAAAAAAACATACTGACACCATCCACTGCGTTACTGACACCGTCCACTGCCCTCACAAAATGTTTGTAAAAAAATAATACAAAAATAAAATTGTAAAAAAATAATATAAAAATAAAATAATAAACAAAAGCAATTGACACTGTCTATTTCTTTACTGACACTATCCAATTCCCTACTGACACCATCCTGCACATATTATCCACCATCATATACTCCAAACTCTTCTCCTGCACATACTACCCACTGCCATATACTCGTCACTCCTCTCTCTTAGCTGATCATTACATTAGTGTCACTGTTGATGTCAGTGTCAGTTAGTCAGTTAAGCCATCTATAGATGATTAGAATCGTGCCTGGTTTAGCAGGGATCGGCTAAGATTCGAACCATCTATGGGTGCACCCTTGAACTCTGCACATACCGCACTCTTGAACTCTGCACTCAGTACATAGCGCACCTCTGCACTTCTTTGGTAAGAATAAAATACAAAATATGCATTGAAAAGGTTTTTCTCTTATCTTCTTGACATATCCCCAAAAATTCTAAGCATATATATTTTAAAGAACAAGTGAGCAAAGTTCATATTTATTTTTGTGGTCTCATGTACAAATAATCATAAAACAGCCAACTTTTACCATCCAGTATATGGGTATGTAGCACTGAAAGAAAATTGATGCTCATCCTAAAAGATGTCTAAGCCCAAAAATAAAAATGTAATAAAAATCAACTTACCATTTCTTAGATGCTATAGCTGTATTGGTTTCAATTTTTTAGGCTAATGCCATGTGCACACGAGCGGACTTTTCGACAGCAAAGGTCCGACAGAACGAATCCACTGGACAATTTGATCGTGTGTGGGCTTCATCGGACCTTTGCTGTTGAAAAATCAGATGGACTTTAGATTTAGAACATGTTTCAAATCTTTCCGACAGACTCGAGTCCGGTCGAAAAATCAGTTCGTCTGTATACTAGTCCGACGGACAAAAAACAACGCTAGGGCAGCTATTGGCTGCTGGCTATGAACTTCCCTATTCTAGTCCCTTCGTACGTCATCACGTTCAAACCAACGAACTTTCAAATGGACTTTAGTCCGTTCGTGTGTGGGCAAGTCCGGTCATTCGAAAGTCCGTAGTAACTTCGTTGAAAGTCCGTCGGAGAAGACCGTCGGACCTTTGATGCTGAAAAGTCCGCTTGTGTGTACATAAGATTTTCACCAGGCAAGAAAAAAAACCTTTGGGAGGACTCCACTGCCGCCCCTTTTGTATGTACAAGTGCTTTTTTATCAACTACATCATGTAAGTGTATTTCTTTGATTTTTAATAAATACGGTGTCTACGGTATCACAAAAAAAAAAAAAAAAAAAAAAAAGGGAGGACTCCACTGCCGCCCCTTTTATATGTACAAGCGCTTTTTTATCAACTACATCATGTAAGTGTATTTCTTTGATTTTTAATAAATACAGTGTCTACGGTATCACACTATGTAGTCCCTTTTGTACCCTTTATGAACCTTACGTGGAGAGATCCATTATTATGTGTGGAGAAGATACGCCTTCAGAGAAGCCCTTCTCATTATTCTCAGGCTGCCAAGATCTTCTCACTACTGCCAGGGTGCAATAAAAGCTGGTTTGACCCTTACAGTATACGCTGTTTTGGGTTCAAACCCTCCAGTAAGCCCCCATCTGCAACACCTTAGTGCACTGCATGTTTTTGAAGACACAGTGGTGTGATATATGAAATTGGTTTATATATGCATTTTCTAATATAGTGATGAGACTCGTTTGAGTGACTGCAGAACATCATCCTTTAAGACTTTTCTGCTGTATGTTGGTGAAGGCGCTCCTCACCTCACTTTTGGGTAGTGACCCATTCAGTTCCAACTCACTGACTGTCCATTTGAACCACTTTTTCATTCTGGATTTTTTAATGTGATACGTTTATATGTGTACATTTTAGGCATAGGCCTTTTTAACTTATTAGTTTTAAGGTATCTTGTTGTTTTAGCGCTACACTTTTTCTGTTTATTATCTATTTGTTGGGCAACGATTCCAGTTGTGGTGTTAGCTGCTTATATCTTCTTGAATATTTAGAGTAAGCGCAAATCTATTATTATTGTGAATTTGGAAGAAAAAAAACCTTTCCAGAAATGCAGCGCCCCTGTCACTCTCTGTGATCTAAACTGAAAGCATAGACAATGTTATCTTCCTTCTGTAAACTATTAATACCCCTGCCCCCATATGTAATGGAGATGAAAAACAGAAGACAATTTTTAAGTCCAGCCTAGGTATCTCACATCACTCCTTTCATAGATACAGTAGAGTGAGTAAGTGTAGTCAGCCAAAGGCAAAAAGTGTGTTACTTGAAGGACAAAAAGCCTGAGAAAAAAGAAAAACAATACAACCACCAACTCTAATGCCGCGTACACACGAGTGGACTTTCCGGCATACTTGGTCTGGCGGACCAGAGTCCGCCGCACAATCCGATCGTGTGTAGGCTCCGGCAGGCTTTTTTTCCCCAAAAGTCCGCCGTACCTAGATTTGAAGCATGTTTCAAATCTTAGTCCGCCGGACTCAGTTCCTGACGGAAAGCCCGTTCGTCTGTATGCTGGTCTGATGGACCAGATACGACGCAAGGGCAGGGTATTGCATCTCGCGCTCACTGCAATAGGAAAAACACATTTTCCTATTGCGGCGAGCGCGGGGCATACCAGGTCCTTAATTCTGGTATGGATTTTAAAGGGAACCCCCTATGCCGAAAAAAACGGCGTGGGGTCCCACCTAGAATCCATACCAGACCCCGATCCGAGCACGCAGCCCGCCCGGTCAGGAAAGGGGGTGGGGACGAACGAGCGCCCCCCTCCTGAACCTCACCAGGCCGCATGCCCTCAACATGGGGGTTGGGTGCTTTGGGGGAGGGGGCGTCCTGTGGGGGCCCCCCACCACAAAGCACCTTGTCCCCATGTTGATGAGGACAAGGGCCTCTTCCCGACAACCCTGGCCGTTGGTTGTCGGGGTCTGCGGCGGGGGGCTTATCGGAATTCAGGAGCCCCCTTTAATAAGAGGGCCCCCAGATCCCGGCCCCACACCCTATGTGAATGAGTATTGGGTACATGGTACCCCTACCCATTTACCTAGGGAAAAAGTGTCAATAATAAAACACACTACACAGGTTTTTAAAGTAATTTATTAGACAGCTCCGTGGGGGTCTTCTTCCGGCTTTGGGGGTTTTCTTCTGGCTTCGGGGGTCTTCTTCCGACTTCGGGGGTCCCTCCGATTCCTCTTCTCCCGGCGTCCGATTGGTTCTTCTCCGTTCTCTCTGGCCTCTTCTCCCGGTGTTCCAGTTCTTCTGCCGGCTCCTCCGCTCTCTCTTCATGTCGCTCTTTTGCTAGCGGAGGCCCGGACTTCTGGCTTCTTGGCTTCTGGGCTTCTTCTCTTCTTCTCTTCTTTCGATGTTGACACGACGGTCTCTCAGGCTGGAATGGTCTCTGAGCGCTCCGATGTGACTTATATAGGCGGAGACCCTGCCCCCTTATGCTGTCACAGTTCCTGGGCATGCTGGGACTGTGACGTTTTAGGGGGGCGTGGTCACTGGGTGTATAAGTCTCCGCCTATATAAGTCACATCGGAGCGCTCAGAGAGCATTCCAGCCTGAGAGACCGTCGTGTCAACATCGGAAGAAGAGAAGAAGCCCAGAAGCCAAGAAGCCAGAAGTCCGGGCCTCCGCTGGCAAAAGAGTGGCATGACGATAGCGGAGGAGCCGGCAGAAGAACTGGAACACCGGGAGAAGAGGCCAGAGGGAGCGGAGAAGAACCAACGCCGGGAGAAGAGGAACTGGAGGGACCCCCGAAGCCGGAAGAAGACCCCCCCGGAGCTGTCTAATAAATTACTTTAAAAACCTGTGTAGTGTGTTTTATTATTGACACTTTTTCCCTAGGTGAAAAGGGAGGGGGACCATGTACCCCATACTCATTTACATAGGGTGGGGGGCCGGGATCTGGGGGCCCTCTTATTAAAGGGGGCTCCCGGATTCCGATAAGCCCCCCGCCCGCAGACCCCGACAACCAACATCCAGGGTTGTCGGGAAGAGGCCCTTGTCCTTATCAACATGGGAACAAGGTGCTTTGTGGTGGGGGGGCCTGCAGGGCGCCCCCTCCCCCAAAGCACCCACCCCCCATTTTGAGGGCATGAGGCCTGGTATGGTTCAGGAGGGGGGGCGCTCGCTCGTCCCCACCCCCTTTCCTTACCGGCCGAGCTGCGTGCTCGGATCGGGGTCTGGTATGGATTCTAGGGGGGGACCCCAAGCCGTTTTTCGGCGTAGGGGGTTCCCTTTAAAATCCATACCAGACTTAAGGGCCTGGTATGCCCCGGGCGGACCTAGCCTGCTGGAAAGTCCGGTCGTGTGTAGGCAAGTCCGTCCGTTCAGGTAGTCCGGCGGAAAGTCCGGCGGAAAGACCGTCGGACCAAGTCTGCTGGAAAGTCCGCTCATGTGTACATAACAACTGGTAAACTGCTGCAATATATTACATTTTTTGTTTTTAGGTTTGGATATAATATAAGGGTTAAGCGTAAGAGTTTGGTTAAGAGTTACGTTTTATTGTTTCGTTAAGAGCTAAGTTTGAGCCTTGGGTGGTATTTCAAACCCAATCACTAACTTAGGCTCGCAGGTTGGTTTTATTTTGTTTTATAGTTGCAGCTCTCATTTAATGAATACCTGGCGAACCTACCATGATGGTCCTTGTTCAGACACTTCCTTTTATGGGGTAACAAACATCTCCTGTCCTTGTGTAGTCACCAAGTCATATGCACCTTGTACAGGGTCACTTTACTACACACCAGGGGGTACCTCTGCTTTGTGCCGCCTTCTCCAATGCCCTGGGACAAGGCTAAAGCTGCTATAGGGAATTCTCAACTTTAACGCAGACCTCTACTGTTAGTGATGAATGTACACCCTGTACACTCGCACTGCAACTGTTAACTCTCAGTTCCCCATAATGATGCACACCTTCTCTGTAATCTGCATTTAGGAGGGAAACGCTGAGCCAATGTCCACATTCACATGTCTAGCGTTTTCCACTACTGATCCCCAGTAGCAGAGTGGGCCCCAATGTGCACTCTGCGCGGGCTCTACATGTGCACTTAACTTAACTCTTGAACCTCTGTACCTCTGTACATGATGGAAAATTCTTTGGAGCTAATCTGCACCGGTTGCTAGAGGCTGTTCCACTTATAACAGGTACAGGCTGCTTGTTAAACTTCCATTACTCTAGGTAACGACTCGTGTCTTCACACTACTCCACTTCACAACAATGTCTTCATACCCTAATGTGTTTAAGGCCCACTCGATAACAACATGTATGCTGATTACTCGCTATACACCTCTTTCGTAACTACAGACCATGTAAGTACAACAGTTCAATACTTTACTTAGAAAAAGTGCAAAAATGAACATTCCACAGTCAACGTACAAATGCAAACTTATTCCTATGTATCTACTTCAAACAACAGGCTTCTGCTCCCTCAGAATACCTGGTGAAGGTGAAGTACAAGCAATTACAGTCCTTTAGAGGCACTCTTTTGCAGACGTAAGTTCTTCAGAGGCATGCTCCAGTGTTGTTGTCCTCAGGGCGAACCTCAGGTTCTAAGGGCTTTACCTGATGATGATAAATGACCTCCTTCTGCTCCTCATGAGTGTCAATCTCTGTCTCACTCCCTTAAGGGCACTCTCATTAAAGTGTTACTAAACCCAGTAATATGAAAATAGTTCATCCCCCCCACAGTGTCCACAGCTTATAAATCTTCTTTTTTACAGTAAAATACTGCTACTATATACCTTTTTGGAAGATCTGTATACCACGGTTACATGATAAACTGCACAGTTTCTCCAGTGCTGAGAGTTCAGGTAGGAGGAGATTTCCACTACATCCTGTATACACGCCCACATGTGTGATGTCAATATCATGTGACCTGGCTAGCTCTGAGAACAAGTCTCTACAGCATAAAAGACACAACTGAGCATGTGCAGGTTGGCTACCCTGCATGTCTTAGCTGGCCTTGCCCAGATAGACAGTGCAGGAGGGGGATGATCTACACATACAGAAAAAAAAAGCCTTTTTACACAATGCAGAGGATTAACCCCCTAAGTTCCACAGTGAGTATAACAAGCATGCTTTGCTGCATATACAGACTGATTTTACTGTTGTGGGTTTAGTAACACTTTAAGAATAAGTCTGAACTCTCCCAACTATCTCGCCAGGTTCTCTGGACAGAACTCAAACCTCTGCACCCCTTTTCTCTCTCCGCCCTGGGCCACTGTCCCTTTTTTATATCACACAGGACCAGTGGGCCGGACCCAAAGAAGAACCTGCCAAAAGATCAAAGAACCAGGGAAGTGATTAACTCTTATCCTCCCAGCCGATACAGAACCTAACTATTTCAACCTGCCCACATTCTGAACTCTTCCCCTCTTCTCCATAATATAGTACAGAAATTGTATTACTTTCAGGATCACCAAGTGAAAATGAGGAAACAAACCCTGAAAAAAGGAAATGAACCCTGTATAAAGACTGGTAAACTGCAATATATCACATTTTTGTCTTCAAGAAAAAAGAGGCTGGTGAAGGTTCACCAAGTGAGCCAAATATCACACTTAGTACATAATAGTACATAGTACATAGTCTGGATTACTGTTGCTCCAGTGAGAGCTGGGGATTGACAGAGTGGAGAGTGATGACAGTCACTGCTCTCCGCTCTAATAGGGCGTACACACGGTCGGACTTTTCGGCCACAAAAGTCCGACAGACGCAGACGGACCAAATCCGGCGGACAATCCGATCGTGTGTGGGCTTCCCCGCAGCTGACTTTTCCAGTTGCAAATCTGACGGACTTTAGATTTGGAACATGCTTCAAATCTTTACGTCATAACTCTGCCAGACCCAGAAATCTGCTCGTCTGTATGCTAGTCCGACGGACAAAAGCCGACGCTAGGGCAGCTATTGGCTACTGGCTATCAACTTCCTTATTTTAGTCCAGTGTATGTCATCACGTATGAATCCGTCGGACTTTGGTGTGATCGTGTGTAGGCAAGTCCGGTTGTTAGAAAGTGTTTAAAGTCCGCCAAAAGTCTGCCAAAAGTCTGTCGGACAGGCTGTCTGTCACGTACCTTGTGGACGAGCCTGACTTGCAGGGGATGGCCTCTCTTGCGGCTCTGACTCGAGGGCCCTGGTAGGGTATACAGGAAGCACAAGAGTCAGGAGTGGCACGAGTGCCTGGCAGGATCAACAGCAGAAGGTAGGTCTGGAACTCTGGAAACACTGTGCAGTGGAGATTAAGCTGATCTGGTAGGTAGACTGGAACACTGGTGCAGCAGACTGGAACCACACAGCAGACTGGAACTGGATAGCAGGCTGGAACACACAGGACAGCAGACTGGAAGGTCAGACAAGCCGGATCGATAGCCAGGCGGACTGTAGATGAGCCAAAGGGTCAGGCAGAATAGTGGTCAGACAAGCCGGGGTCGGATGCAGGCAGAAAGCAGGGATGGTCGGAGACAAGCCGGGATCAGATGCAGGCAGACAGCTAGGATAATCAGGAACAAGCCGGGTCTAGCACAGGAAACAGGAAGTGTTCTCAGGAAGTGCACACGTAACGCTGTAGAGCAGACAGCAAGATTCTCATGAGACAGATCAGTTTAAATAGCCCGCCTGGTGCGCGTGCGCATGCGTGCGACTGCCCGCAAAGGGCGTCTGATACTGACAGGACTTTCCTGACATTGCCCCCCCCAAGGGGCAGCCTCCGGATGCCCAACCGGGCCCATTTCTTAGGATGGGTTCTCTTAAAGGATTGAGCTAAGCTTTTAGCATGGATGTTCTCCTCAGGCTCCCACGAGTTCTCTTCCGGGCCATACCCTTTCCACTTGATCAGGAATTGGGCTTGATTGTTCCTTTTCCTGCAGTCAAGGATGCCTTCAATTTCAAATTCTTCCTCACCGTCCACTATTACAGGATCTGGAGGATTCAGATTTCGTTCAGGAAAAGGATTGGAGACAAAAGGTTTCAACAGGGAAACGTGAAAAACAGGGTGAATTCTGAGTGAGTCCGGGAGTTCCAATTCAAAAGCTACTTCATTTATTTTCCTTTTTACAGGAAAAGGACCCAGGAATTTAGGACCCAACTTCTTGGAGGGACAAGTCAGTTTCAGGTTTACAGTGGATAACCATACAAGATCACCTGGTTCGAGTAGCAATTCCCCAAGTCTTTTCCTGTCGAAAGTTACCTTGTTACGTTCTTAGGACTTCGTCATGGTTTCCTGTAATATTTGGTTATTGACAGAGAAAAAATTTATTGTTTCCTGGACTGCTGGTACGGAACTTTCAGGAATGGAGCTGGGCAAAAAGGTAGGGTGAAACCCGTAATTGGCAAAAAACGGACTTTGCTTTGTGGCAGAATGGACAGCATTATTATAGGCGAATTCAGCCAAGGGGAGCAACGAGAACCAATCATCTTGAGAAAAGGAAGAGAAACAACGAAGATATTGCTCGAGAGTCTGGTTGGTCCTCTCCGTTTGGCCATTCGTCTGGGGGTGATAGGCGGTGGAAAATGATAGCTCAATTCCTAGGGCTTTACACAAGGCTCTCCAGAATCGGGAAGTGAATTGTACTCCTCGGTCAGAAATGATATTAGCCGGAATTCCATGGAGTTTAATCACTTCTCTAATGAACGTTTGTGCAGTTTCAGGAGCAGAGGGGGTACCCTTCATTGGAATGAAATGAGCCATTTTAGATAACCGATCTACCACCACAAAGATGGCAGTGTGCCCTTCAGCCGGAGGCAACTCGACAATGAAGTCAATAGACAGCATCTTCCATGGCCTGTCTGGGACAGGTAGAGGTTTCAGTAATCCCCAGGCCCTGGTTCTACTGACTTTATTCCGAGCACAGATGGTACAGGATTCCACATACTTCTTACAGTCCTTAGGCACTTGGGGCCACCAAAAGGTGCGCAGGACAAGATCAGCCGTCTTGGTAACACCAAAATGCCCTGCTAGTGCGTGATCATGACAAAGTTCTAAAATTGTGACCTGTAGGCCTTCAGGTACAAAGATCTTACTCCCAAACTAAAGCAGACCATCCTTTTCTTGTAGTTTTGTTCTCATAGCAGGTACCAACCCTACTGAAGCTTGCTTAATCTGGGAAAGTAGGTCTTCTTGCAACAGGAAAAAATTTCCAGGAGAAAGGATCGTATCTGGAGGTGAGGTTTCTTGAAGCTTGTGGAACATCCTAGACAAAGCGTCAGGTTTTATATTCTTGGAGCCTGGCCGATAGGTCACGTGGAAGGAGAACCTGGAAAAGAACAAGGCCCACCTGGCTTGTCGCGGTCTCAACCTCTTTGCGGATTTAAGATATTCCAGGTTTTTGTGATCTGTGTAGATCAGAATAGGATGAGCAGCTCCTTCCAAAAGATACCGCCACTCTTCCAGAGCGGATTTTATGGCCAGTAGTTCCCGATCTCCTACATCATAATTCCTTTCTGCGGATGATAGTTTGCGAGAAAAGAAGGCTACAGGGTATAACAGAGCTTTGGTCCCTTGTCGCTGAGAAAGAATCGCACCAACAGCACTCTCAGAAGCGTCCACTTCCAGGACAAATGGTAAAGAGGAATCGGGATGTTTCAAAACAGCAGCAGAGGTGAACAGTCTTTTGAGAGATTCAAAGGCGGATTGAGCTTCGGGCGACCAATGAAAACGCACCCCTTGTTTGGTCAATTGAGTGATGGGCTCAATGATGGCTGAGAACCCCTTAATGAATTTTCTATAGAAGTTGGCAAAGCCAATGAAACGTTGGACTCCTTTCTTGTCAGTAGGGGCTGGCCAGTCAAGAATTGCAGCAACCTTATGGGGATCCATCTTGATCCCTTCCACGGAGATGATTAGCCCCAAGAATGGAATACTCTCTTGCTCGAACTCGCACTTTTCAGCCTTAGCGTACAAGCCATGTAGCTAGAGTCGAGCTAAAACACATTTAACATGTCTGCGATGGGATTCCAGGGAAGAAGAAAAGATGAGAATGTCATCTAAGTAGACTATGACAAATAGATCCAAATAGTCCCGGAAAACATCATTTATGAAGTACTGAAAAGTTGCAGGGGCGTTACATAGTCCAAAGGGCATCACCATGTATTCAAAGTGCCCGAAGCGAGTACGGAAAGCTGTCTTCCACTCATCCCCTTTTCTGATGCGAACTAGGTTGTAAGCCCCTCGGAGATCTAATTTGGTGAAAATAGTAGCAGTCCCCAGTCTCTGGAATAATTCTGGTACCAAGGGGAGAGGGTACCGATTTTTAACAGTTATTTTATTGAGTTCGCGGTAATCTATACAAGGACGAAGAGAGTGATCCTTTTTTTCAACAAAAAAAATGCCTGCACCTGCTGGGGATGTAGAGGGCCGGATGAAACCCTTTTCTAGGTTCTCGTCGATGTATGCTTTTAGTGCTCCTTGCTCCAGCTTGGTCAAAGGAAAAATCCTGCCAAAGGGAACTTCGGCTCCGGGAAGGAGCTCGATGGGGCAATCGTAAGCCCGATGAGGAGGAAGGGTTTCAGCCCCTTTTTTACTAAAGACATCTAAAAAGTCATGATAAACCTTGGGGACCGCCTGGAATAACTCAGAATCAGTGTTGAGACATAATAGAGCAGGGGATTCATCAGAGTCCTTCAAAGTGCAGAACTGTTGACAGTACTGAG
Organism: Lithobates clamitans; assembly: GCA_037952925.1. Taxonomy (NCBI): domain Eukaryota; kingdom Metazoa; phylum Chordata; class Amphibia; order Anura; family Ranidae; genus Lithobates; species Lithobates clamitans. Next base: position 234,167 of record JBBGZY010000057.1, on the reverse strand, counting down.
AGGAAAACGTAATTTCTCCTGTGACCCAGTTGATAGTAGGGTTATGGGCTTGTAGCCATGGCATGCCAAGAATAATAGGGAATAAAGGAGAAGTGATGATGTCCAGGCGAAGCAGTTCTTGGTGCAAATTGAAGATGGTGACTGGAAGGGGAGCGGATTCTTGTATAACTGGCCCAGATTTTATTGCAGACCCGTCGGCCAGATGAATAGAGAGTCCATGGGCCTTGTAACGCAGTGGGATCTGGTGTTTAGCTGCAAAGGATGAGTCCAAGAAGCAGCTGCAAGCCCCGGAATCAATGGTAGCGGGAACCTGTAAAGTCTTTCCTGGGAGCTGCAAAGATATAGAAAGAGCCAAGTGAGCGGAAGTCTTAGGCCAAGCAGTCACATCACCAGAGGAGACAGACAGGCACTTACGGAGTTTGTTAGGACAGTTCCTGACATAGTGTCCGGGTTCCCCGCAGTACAGGCACAGGTTGTTAGCCCGGCGACGTTGGCGTTCCTCCGTCGTGAGAGATGGGCGGAAGACTCCAAGTTGCATGGGCTCAGAGGTATCAGGTGAAACAGCAGGACTAGAGGTGGGTGCAGGATGGGTATAGCTGGGGACCCTAGGCAACATCCAGGTTGGGCGAGTAGGCCCAGCACCTCTTTCTGCTCTTCGCTCCCTCAACCGTCGGTCGATCTGTATGGCAAGGTTAATCAAGGCATCCAGAGTCAGAGGAATTCCCACTCGGGCCTGACCCTCGGGCCAGGGTCGGAAAGTCCCATACGGAACTGGTAGCGGAGGGCAGCGTCATTCCAGTCCGTGTCTGCACTCCATCGGCGGAATTCCGCAATGTAGTCCTCTACTGCCCTACGCCCTTGTTGAAGGGTGTGCAGGGCGGCTTCTGCGGTTGCAGAAAGCTGTGAGTCCTCATATAGCTGGGCCATTGCATCAAAGAAGGTGGTTAAATTGGTCAACACCTCGGCTTTCAGTTCCAGAAGGCGGTGAGCCCATGTTTGGGGGTCACCCAGGAGCAGTGAGATCACAAAACCTACTTTGGTGGCTTCGAGCGAGAAGGTGCGAGGTTGAAGGGCGAAGTACAGTTCGCATGCATTCCGGAATGCCCTGAATTTACTTCGTTCTCCAGAAAACTTTTCAGGAGTGGGAACCCTTGGTTCAGGGGGCAGCATCACTACTGTAGGGGAAGTAGTACTGCTAGCAGAGGTAGATGGCAGAGAAGATCCCTGGGTCTCAGTAGGACCAGACAGTACTTGGACCCGTTCTTCCAGACTTGTATATCCTTCCTGGAGACTCTTAACAGCCTGTGTAAGGCCGGCCAGGTGCATACAAAGTTCTTCCATAGGAGAGGCTCCCTGCTCGGGCTCGGTCATGGCTGCCTGCTACTGTCACGTACCTTGTGGACGAGCCCGACTTGCAGGGGATGGCCTCTCTTGCGGCTCTGACTCGAGGGCCCTGGTAGGGTATACAGGAAGCACAAGAGTCAGGAGTGGCACGAGTGCCTGGCAGGATCAACAGCAGAAGGTAGGTCTGGAACTCTGGAAACACTGTGCAGTGGAGATTAAGCTGATCTGGTAGGTAGACTGGAACACTGGTGCAGCAGACTGGAACCACACAGCAGACTGGAACTGGATAGCAGGCTGGAACACACAGGACAGCAGACTGGAAGGTCAGACAAGCCGGATCGATAGCCAGGCAGACTGTAGATGAGCCAAAGGGTCAGGCAGAAGAGTGGTCAGACAAGCCGGGGTCGGATGCAGGCAGAAAGCAGGGATGGTCGGAGACAAGCCGGGATCAGATGCAGGCAGACAGCTAGGATAATCAGGAACAAGCCGGGTCTAGCACAGGAAACAGGAAGTGTTCTCAGGAAGTGCACACGTAACGCTGTAGAGCAGACAGCAAGATTCTCATGAGACAGATCAGTTTAAATAGCCCGCCTGGTGCGCGTGCGCATGCGTGCGACTGCCCGCAAAGGGCGTCTGATACTGACAGGACTTTCCTGACACTGTCGGACTTTTGTAGCCAAAAAGTCCGACCGTGTGTACGCCCCATTAGGAGACCAAATTCTTTGTATAGCCCTTATGAATAATGCCCAGGTACAGAGCAATGTTGAGCATTCCCAACTCTATGCAGCTTTCCACTGTAGAAGTAAAGATTTAAAGAAGTTGTTAAACCACAGGATGAAATCGGCATCCTCTCTGTTTCAGGCATATACAGCATAAAGCATTGTGTGTCAATTTTTTAAAGATTATATTCCTAAATACCTTTTTCCACAGCTCTTCTGTGCGGTCATGTGATCCCCTCAGCTTTCCTTCTCCGATCTCAGGAAAGCAGCGGTAGGGGCTGAGATTCCCCTCTGACATCAGCCGGCCAGAAGAGGGAGACCACATCCCAAATAGCAAGCAATTGTGCTGCAAGATTCATATTGACTTGCTAAGCTATTGCTAGACTTGCCAGGCTTCACAAGTTTGTTTCACAATTGCAGCAAGTCTGCATTGCATGATTCCAGATCAACTTTCTTTGCATACATTCTGCAAGCCTGCTGCAAGTTCTGGTTCAGTTATGTTGTGCAATAGTTATCCCACCACAGGGGTCACTGTGGATGAATTTTCATGCTGTAGACTTGCAGAGCTCATGCTGTAGACTCACCACTGCAACTTTGGTCTTGCTAGAGAGTGGTACTTGGTACATAATGGAAAACTTGGTACAAAATGGAAAAGTGTCAACTAGAACTTGTGCTTCAAGTGCTCTGCAGGTATACAACTTGCCAGTGAAGATGTGCAGCAAGTTAACAGACTTACAATTCAACACTGCCATACATTTGTGCCAAGTTATCCTTGGAATGACTAAACATCAGAGCTGTATAGGAAGGTATTTAGGAAAATAATTTTAAAAAAATAGACACACAGTGCTTTATATGTGACTAAATAAGAGGGGATGCCAGGGATTTTAATATATTATTGTACAGGAATAATGGCAGGAGGGTCGGGGAGGAGATCGGATCTCACACTGAGCTTACAGGCAGGGAGAGAGGGGAAGAGGGGAAGACTCACAGCAGAGAGTGAAATGATGCAGGCATGTAAACTGACCACAGTATCATGGATCAGCAGCCATGATTACCGTGGTCAGCACACACAGGGGGACACAGGAAAAGGAAGGATTAACCAAGTATTTTACATTATACAATGGGACAAATTACACAGCACAAGCACTATGCTATAGGTCATGTTTTAAAGGAAAAGAAGCATTTTAAGGGTTACAGCCACTTTAAGTAAAATGTAGCAAAAATGCTATTTTTTTCTCTATTTTCTTGTTCATTACCTGGCAGCCTGCCGTAATAATTTATAATTGGCTGTAGATATTTTACAATATGATATAAAATATCCACTAACGCTAACAAGCTGTATTGACTATATTAAATGCACGTAATTGCTCATGTTAACCCATATAATTATATTTTTGCAAGTTATTCTTGAATTGATTGCATCCCTTGAGGACATTGGAAGATGTATGGTCTGCTTTTGATGGTTAACTGTTTGTCTAGAATGTAATCAGAAATTTACATTACAGCTTCCTACAAAATTTAGAATGTCGGTGAATTTTTTAATTTTTGTGATCTCTGCATATGCAGGGGAAATAGTAGAAAATTGCAATTCAGAATTTAGAAACATGAATAGCATTTAGTGACTGGTAAATTATGGTATTACAGTATTAGATTACAACATTGTGGAAAAATCCTTAGAATAGGAAATAATGAGTAAGCCATGTATGAACTGGAGAAGTCAGAAGATGGTAACTGCTAACATGGCTAATTTGCACAGGGTTCACTAATCCACAGCAATCGGCAACTGCTTTCTTGAAATGTGGGTATATTTTTAGATGCTACTGACAGGAACATGTCCTATTATACCGACCTAGCAAGTCAGGGCTTTGAAATAATTTACATAGAATTACCATTTCACAGTATTTTATTAAATCTCATAGACAGGGTTTTTTAATAATATGTATCAAACTGGGAAATATATTGTCAGGACCGGGCTACTTCTTAAATGAATACAATATAGAGAACTAAATGGGCCTGATCTACTAAATGACATACTTGTACCCCAGAGCATCGATCATGTGCAGACATCCCAGTTGTACCCTCATAGTATTTTTATACGTCTGTGATGCACTCTGATGAGAGTACACAGGCAACAGAGTACATATGCTAAATTTACTAATACGTTTAGTTTGCTATGGAATGTATTCTCCAGGGTCTGAAAGAAAGTTGTGATGTTTTCTAATGTTTTTGGTCTATTTAATTGCTGTTAACATTTTTAAACGTGGATTCCAGCGAGGATTAAAACCATATTACCTGACAATTTCAGGTTTAGATAAAAAAACATTAGCCCCTACTCCCTACCCCCTTAACAAAAAGCTAAAGCCGCCCCACACAGGTGCCCACTTACTGCTCTCTAAGGGTTATTTTACAATAGTGTTAGCCCTGTGAAGAGTGTTCCGCAGTGGATTGCTTTTAAAGGATGTTGACAGATAAGGAGGAAGTATTATGTCCTCTCATCAGGGACCGGTTTCATGGCAGCCAATTTTCCCATGGACTGCGGGGGATTGGGGGGAGGGGATTTGGGGGGCTTTGGCTGGCGGACAGGTCAGGTGATGGGACACTTAAGGAATCTGTCCTCAGACAGATTCCTTGAGTTAGTGTCCTCAGTTCCACTTCCCATCACAGCGCCCCCTTTACATCACAGTGCTATATCACATTAATGTAACTGGGACTGCTCTGTAACAGGGGAACTGTAATGTAAAGGGAATACTGTGATGTAAAGGGGACTCTGTAAAGGGGGGCACTGTAACAGGGGCGGACTGACCATTGAGCCACTCGGGCACTGCCCGAGGGCCTTGGGCCACTAGGGGGCCCCATCAGGGTTGCCAGCCTCAGTAAAGCCAGGGACAGTATGTAAAAATCTGTTTTTTTTTAACATCTGTCTGTATACTGTGTGTACATGTATGTGTATACTGTGTGATTGTATACTGTGTGTGTGTATACTGTGTGGCCCCATAATCTCTGATTGCCTGGGGGCCCCATAATCTCCTATTGCCCGGGGAAATGATCAGCCAGGAAATGGGTGAAATGACATAGGTGATGGTCACCCTGGTAGTGGAGAGGATAAGGGGTTAGCTCCTCCACTAGCAGGTTCCCCACGCTTTGGGACCAAACCCATGGCATAGAGTGCCTGGAGTCACAGAAAAAGGAGAGATGCAGAGGCACCCCAGGAGAGAGAACAAGTGTGGAGTTTGATGAGAGAGAGCATTTTCTTTATCCCATAGTAACCATGGAATTAGTTACTTGGAGAGAGGTGACATGAACTACTGGATTGGTTGAGATCGGTACATGCTTAGCGGTATGTGTGCAAGTGCTACCTGTTTCTAAGTTGGAGTGTTGTCTTAATGTTGATTCCACATGAAAGCAGCTTCAGGCCTGTGCTTCAGGCATTAGAGCAGGGGTCTCAAACTGGTGGCCCTCCAGCTGTTGCAAAACTACAAGTCCCATGAGGCATTGCAAGGCTGACAGTTACAAGCATGACTCCCACAGGTAGAGGCATGATGGGACTTGTAGTTCCACAACAGCTGGAGGGCCGCCAGTTTGAGACCCCTGCATTAGAGGATGCAGTTCTGCAGTGTCCCCACAAAGGTACCTATGCCCGCCCATACACCTGCCGCATGTGTACACTCCTGTCTGCTGCCTTTGCAGCTCAAGGGGGGCCGATTGGGGAGGCCATAAAACGCATCTCAGTTGTGTGTTTTTACCACCCTCCAACAGCAAGTGTAAACAAGCCCTAACAGAAGTGGCCTCCCTCTGTTTACATCCTCTGAAATCTTGTTGGTGCTGCCCATAGCCGTGCAAGAGCTTTCCATAGACTTATGAGGGGGAAATCCATACCATAAAATTAAAGCCCAATTCATGCCTAAGGGAAGTTACTGCACATGAGTCGTAAGCACCTAAAGAATTCTGAAAGGAGAATGTAAAAACCCTGGGAAGTCACCACCATTGGAGAGAGGTAGGTGTACACTTTTGTGGTGGTAAAGTTTAGCTTAGAGTAAATTGGAGAGCATAGGAATGGGAAATGTAGAATTTTTAGCAAAACCCGAACTTGGCTTTTTAAGGTATACACTGCGTTCATTAATTTGTAAACAAGAAAAAAAAAAACCCTATATTGTAAAAAAGTCTTAGTGAATTGTATTTGAAGAGGGAATTGTACTGAACATTTTCAGTAATCAATCAGTATATGAGATTTCATATGCCACAATATAAATTAATATTCCAATGATCGATGTCCATACATACAGTACATTAAAGTTTTTCTCCCAGCATAATATGTCTGGGTTTCTTATGGCCCGTACACACAATCCGAAAATCGTATGAAAAATAGCGGTTTTGAAAGCGATCGCATGATAATCGGATCGTTAGTGCACAGCTTTCGAAAGGCTATCACGACAGTTCATCTGATATTATCCGATCGGACAAGCACGAAAATGTTTCTCGTATGATACCAGATTGTATGATTTTCATTTAATCAGTACAGTTGTCATGTGAAAATACGATACGAATACACTACAACACATTACATCACTTCCGATTTCTTATTCTGTCGTATGAGAATTTTCGTAACCTCTCCATTTTCGATATGCGACTAGCATGCAAAAAAACCGAACAAACTGCTGTACGATTTTCGGATCGTGTGTACGGGGCCATTAGGCCTTCTGTGTTGCTTCGTGCATACTTTTTTCATTCCTTGGCAAAGCAGTCACATTAAATTCTTCTTCATTTTCATTTTTATCGGATACAAAGTCACAAAAGCAGCTTTGTTTAGATGTTTAGATGTTTAATATGCACAGAAGGCAGTGGCGGCTGGTGCTCAAAATTTTTTGGGGGGCGCAAACGAATTGAAAAATACTGAAACAAAAACATTAATTGCAGCCACTGTGCCCATCATATGCAGCCACTGTGCCCATCATATGCAGCCAACTGTGCCCAGCAAATGCAGCCACTGTGCCCATCATATTCAGCCACTGTGCCCATCATATGCAGCCTCTGTGCCCAGCAAATGCAGCCAACTGTGCACATTATATGCAGCCAGCTGTGCCCATCATATGCAACCAACTGTGCCCATCATATGCAATCTCTATGCCAAGCAAATACAGCCAACTGTGCCCATCAATTGCAGCCTCGGTGCACATAATATGCAGTCACTATGCCCAGCAAATGCAGTCAACTGTGCCCCATCAATTGCAGCCTCAGTGCCCAAAATATACAGCCACTGTCCCCCTGCCCGCTTGCCCGCCCGCTCTCTGCCTGGCACATACCCCATCATGGTGGTGGGTTAAGCAGCGGGACAGGGGGCAAGCTGTGGGACTGGTAGCGCGGCGATGGCTCCTGTGTCCTCCGTGCATGTCCTCTTCCTGTTCTGGGTGGCAGCCAATGGGATTGCCTATGCCTTCAGCCAATCAGGTGACCGATATTGCATCCGTGCCTCCTGATTGGCTGAGAGGTGGTTCTGTATTAGCAAAGCAAATATTTATGCAGCCAACTGTGCCCATCAATTGCAGCCTCGATGCACATAGTATGCAGTCAATGCATGAATCTATCCATACTACACAGAGGGGGTGGCTGGAGAGAGGGGGCGGCGCCTGTGCGCCCTTAATGGATGCACTGCTACTGACAGAGAGCTAGGACTGTGCTATATGCAATAAACATTAGAGTACAATTATCTAGATAAGTAGACGACTCAAGTTCACATACATTTGTGTTCTCATGCAGGATCAGTGGCGGCTGGTGCTCAAAATTTTTGGGGAGCTCAAAAAAATGTTGAAAAAAAATCATCAATTGCAGCCACTGTGCCATCAAACGCTGCCACTGTGCCATCAAATGCTGCCACTGTGCCATCAATTGCAGCCACTGTGCCCTATTAAACGCTGCCACTGTGCCCCATTAAATGCTGCCGCTGTGTCCATTAAATGCTGCCCCTGTGCCATCAAATGCTGCCACTGTGCCAATCAAATGCAGCCACTGTGCCAAACGCTGCCACTGTGCCAATCAAACGCTGCCACTGTGCCATCAAACGCTGCCACTGTGCAAAACGCTGCCAGTGTGCCCATTAAATGCTGCCAGTGTGTCCTTGAATGCCCCCAGTGTGACCCCTGCCCGCTCGCCGTCTGCCCGGTACTTACCCTGTCTTGGTGGGGCAGCGGGTCTGCGACGAGTGGGGTCCTCCATGCGTTTCCTGCCATTCTCATCTCCCGTCCTCTCCTCCTGATAGGCGTCCAATGACCAGTGGTGCCTGTCGTTTCAGCCAATCAGGTGACAGGTAACAGACCCAAGCACCTGATTGGCAGAGAGGCGGTTTAGTGTTAGGAAAGCAAATAGTCATTCACTTTTCTAACACAGCTGAGTGACCTGCGAGTGCCCAGCATGGCGCTCGCAGGTCACTTTTTTTCAGGTGCTTCAAAAACACCCCCCACCTCTGTAATTCAGGCCCCATGCGCCCGAAAGAGGGCCGGGCACCTGAATAGGAGGTGGCAGCAGTGGCCATAGATAGATTCATGCAATGCATGAATCTATCTATTGGTGTTAGAGGGGGTGGCAGGAGAGAGGGGGTGGCGCCTGTGCGCCCTTAATGCACGGGCCGCCATTGTGCAGGATCATGATGCAATTGTACTGCAATGATTGATCCCTACTCATGTTTATTTGATTTAGTAAACCAAGCTCAGTGTCTATATTATTTCAAACAAAATCTTCTACGAAAGAAATATAGGACTGTCAATGCTGACCTACCTCCTAAAATGCTTGGTGCCTGGCTATTGACCTTCTGCAATGCAATCTAAGTCACTGGGCCGGAACAAGTATGCAGATCAGGAAAGTCAGAGTAACACTCAGGCTGGGTTTACAATATTGCAAATTCGATGTGGATTTCCCCGCATCCAATTCGCATAGCAGGAGATTGTGTCCGGCTCTCTATGGAGCCGGTTCACACATCTCCACAGCGGCTCTGGTGCGAATTGCACAGGAGCCCTGTGCGTCTTTTGGTCTGTTTCATGTCCTAATTTAGCCAAAAATATGTGCTGAAATCGGACCTGAAACGATGAATGGAGACGCACCTGACTCTGCGAGACGCTGCATTCTCCAGTGTGAACCCAGCCTCAAAGTCCTTATTTAAGTAGTAGTAAACCCTGAAATTTTATTTTTGCCTACTGTTAAGCTTATAATAAAGCTTACCTGTAGGTAAAATGAATATCTTCTAAACGTGCACCATTTAGGAGGTATTCTTGAGAGCAGCAGCCGCCGACATCACCGGCGCATGCGCTTTGAAGGAATGGCATACCCGTGCCATTCCTTCAGAGCTGTGTACCGCAGCCGAGACTCCCGCATGATGCGGGAGTGACGTCTTTACAGTTTGGCCGAACCCAGAAGGAAGACCGGGTGAAGATAGAAGCCTTTGCAGTGGTGACAGCGCGCCGCTGGAGGGCTTCATTTAAGGCAAGTCCTTCATAATGTGCTAGTATGTGGTGCATATGATATTGCCTTGCAGGGGGAATTTTTTTTTTTTTTTTTACAGAGTTTACTACCACTTTACTGTACCTATTGTGGATGAGTAACTGAAAATATAGAATGTCAGCATGACAACCAGGAAACTAACATGTTCAGAAGGACAGGTCAACAATGACCTTGTTTCCATGTTACTCTCATGAAAGGTTTAGCTTAGGTTCACATCTGTACGGTTCAGAAAACTGTGCATAATCATGCGTGTTTCCCAACCTGCAGACAAACCGCACTGCTCTTTAGCAGACACATGGGTATACCATTAATTGGAAAATACACGTGGTCGTGTTTATAAAAAAAAGTCTTATGCCATGTACACATGAGCGGAATTTCCGTCAGAAAAATCTTGGATGGTTTTTCCGACGGAATTCCGCTCAAGCTTGGCTTGCATACATACGGTCACACAAAAGTTCGCTGAACTTTCGACTGTCAAGAACGCGGTGACGTACAACACTACGACGAGCTCTTATCGGACTTTTGCTGGTGGAATTTCCGCTTGTGTGTACGGGGCATTAGGGACTTTTCCCCCCTATTTCCTGCAGGTACAGCAGCCCATTCAAATGAAGGAGTTGCTTTATCCCAGCAAACATGGTGCACAAGACCTGCAATAGTGTTAACCTAGACTTAATGTGGAAACTGGAACAGCAATGAACACTTCAAAAGCAGTTTTCCGGCAAGAAACTGCATGATAAACAGAAATAACTTTGTGACTAAACAACAAATATAAAACAACATAAAAAACAATCACATTGTAACCTGTACAGATAAAGTATGTAAAAAAAAGTTCTTGTAGCCAGACAAAACTTTGTCCCCAGTTGTGCATTGTGTGTTGTAATTGTCGTATTGTACGTCTGTTTCATGAGTATTATAAATGTGTTCTACAATAAGGTTTAGCACACAAGAGCCCATTTAACAGAATAATAATTAGGAAAAGCTCCATTACCATCCCAGAATTACTCCCTTATTTAATTTGGGTTATGGTTTAGCACCTATTTGTGACTTCAAAATAAAGTTGCCAAAATGAGAGCTCTGATTGTTTGAATGTAATTTGAAACATTTTCTGTTTCAGCGTTTTCAAATGTTCATAAATTACTCAGAAACATCTTCCAATTACATCCACGTAAGCAGGTCTCTGTTTATTGGTTGAGTAACTACCTCTATTTGTCTTGGGGACCATTATTATCTGAACTGAAAGCAAAGGAAAATACAAAATTTTGAGCTGTCACCAGAACAGCATTAGGGGAAATTCTAACAATGGAGGCGATGGAGGCACTCTTTCTGGTGACCACTGTTTGGCAAAGAGCCATTACCCTACTTTGGAAAGATTTTTTTCCAACTTTCTGTTGAGTCTGTGGGACAGGACGGGAAAGGATCTCTTCCCAGTGGAGACACAAGGGTTTCAACCGTACATTAATTTTTCCAAAATTAAAAAAAATGCTTTTGCTTAATATGTACTTTAAAGAACTATATGTATGTTAATGTAGAACTATGGCCAAACTATAAAATGACATGTGATATCAACTGCCAATCTCAGTGAGGGATCTCTGTTTTTCTAAGTAACCCTTGAAAGATTTTGTAAATGCCTTCATGCATAGACCACAAGATAGAGGTGGGCTGGGACTTCCCAACCTTTGGCTTTATTTCTTAGCAACCAAACTAGTACAAATGGCTCAGTGGTCTTCCCCTAATGCAAATATCCCCTGGTTGACCTTTGAATCCACCTCTATTCATCCATTGAACATCAGAGGAATTTTGTGGTCCAACACAAAACTACACCATATTCTTAGTAAAAAAAAACACTTTAATTGCCCATCCTATACTTCTTTGGAATAAAATCAAAGATAACTTTAAACTCCTCTCTGCAACTCCTCCATTGGCCTCATTCTTGGGGGACCCCAGATTTCCGCTCGCTTTCCTTGACCACACACCCTTTCACAACTGGATCAAAAACAATCTTACCACATTAAAGTCTATCACACTCAGCTCTAAATTTCCATCTTTTGCCTCATTACAATCCAGATGCAATTTCCCCCCTTCGGAGTACTACCATTACACCTTGGTCCGCGAGTTCTACTCTACATACTACTCACTATCTGTCAATCCCCCTAGTACTTTATTCGAACACATCTGTATCTCTTCACCTAGAGACAAGAGACTAATATCCTTCCTATATAGTAATCTCAATAACTTTCTCCAACCCGAAAAAACAGGCCCCATGATTAGATGGGAAGCAGAGTTTGGTAGCTCATTCTCAACGGACTCGTGGACCAAGATGATCAAAAACCTCTGCAAAAGTAATTGCGCTGCTGCATTTAGAGAATCTCCATTAAAACTTCACATCAGGTGGTACATGACTCCATCTAGGATACATTCCTTCTACCCCTCAACCTCCCCGAACTGTTTCAGAGGTTGTCCTTTGGAGGGCAGTTATATGCACATCTTTTGGAGCTGTGATTTCTTGAAACCAATATGGGATAAGTTAATCAATATACTAGAAAAAAAAATTTCCCTATCCCTCCAAATATGCTTATTATACGCTACAGTCCCAGATGTTCCAACTCCCTGCAGTGGATTAATCCACTCTCTAATCAGTTCAATACACTGGATGATAGCTCTCAATTGGAAATCACAAAACCTACCATGGCCCCAGGTGGAATCTAGAATGGAATCACTTAGACTTTCCGAAAGAATCCATCATACCATATTTGACACTATGCATATTTATAACGAAAAATGGAAGTTCTGGCCCTTATCAAACCCTCAACGCTTATAATTCTTCACTCCATTCTAGAACTCATTCCTATATATTGTTGGTTTCCATGATAACGTATCACCTACACTCTAACGATTAAATATTATTAACCATCCTTCTATATCAGCTTTGTTTTATATGTCCCTTACATCTTTATACAATGTCTTCATTATATTTTATTCACTAATTACCCAACTTTGTATATCCTACTTTCATGTACTACTCATGTTAAACCATATTGTTATACTCTGCAACCGTTTTATTATATGTCTTTCAAATAAACTTTTGTAAACAAAAAAAGATTTTGTAAATGCCTACTGATCCTGCCAGGAGAACCGTTGCATTGTCCATACCTTTCATGTGGGGAGAAAGCTTTTCCTTCTGCAGTGAAATCACTACCGTGTTGTCACTAGGGATGAGCTTCGTGTTCGAGTCGAACCCATGTTCGACTCGAACATCGGCTGTTCGCCCGTTCGCCGAATTGCGAACGATATGGGCCGTTCGCGCCAAATTCGTGTGGCGCGTCACGGCCCTTAATTCACTGCGGCATCGCAGTGCATTGCTTGCTGATGATTGGCCAAGCATGCACTATGACCCGCATGCTTGGCCAATCACAGCGCCGCCTGAACAGAGAGCCATAATTGGTCAAAGCCAAGGAGGCTTTGGCCAATTATGGCTCAGGGGATTTAGTACACGCCCCACACTATATAAGGCCGCCTGCACGGCGGCCCTGTGTAGTGTGTGTTCCGGCGTTCATTGAGAGAGAGAGAGAGACAGACAGTGTCATTTGATTTGAGTTAGATAGATTAGGCAGAACAGTCAGTCAGTTAGCTGCACTTACAGTGTATTGTGTATATATATGCATCCCAGGTGTTGCATATATATATATATACACTGTATTCAGTTTAGCTAGATCCGTTCCTGTTATATTCTGGACTATTTACATTTAGTGCAGTGCGTCCTGCTCACAGTGTTCAGCTAGATCCGTTCCTGTTATCTTCTAGACTATTTACATTTAGTGCAGTGCGTCCTGCTCACAGTGTTCAGCTAGATCCGTTCCTGTTATCTTCTAGACTATTTACATTTAGTGCAGTGCGTCCTGCTCACAGTGTTCAGCTAGATCCGTTCCTGTTATCTTCCTACTGACAGGCAGGCTTGTCTGGTTACAGTATATAAAGCTACCTGAAGAAAATTACTGGTGTTCTATTTGATCCTATTAGTACCACGGTCAGGCAGCTAGACTATTTACATTTAGTACAGTGCGTCCTGCTCACAGTGTTCAGCTAGATCCGTTCCTGTTATCTTCCTACTGACAGGCAGGCTTGTCTGGTTACAGTATATAAAGCTACCTGAAGAAAATTACTGGTGTTCTGTTTGATCCTATTAGTACCACGGTCAGGCTGCTAGACTATTACCATTTAGTACAGTGCGTCCTGCTCACAGTGTTCAGCTAGATCCGTTCCTGTTATCTTCCTACTGACAGGCAGGCTTGTCTGGTTACAGTATATAAAGCTACCTGAAGAAAATTACTGGTGTTCTATTTGATCCTATTAGTACCACGGTCAGGCAGCTAGACTATTTACATTTAGTACAGTGCGTCCTGCTCACAGTGTTCAGCTAGATCCGTTCCTGTTATCTTCCTACTGACAGGCAGGCTTGTCTGGTTACAGTATATAAAGCTACCTGAAGAAAATTACTGGTGTTCTATTTGATCCTATTAGTACCACGGTCAGGCAGCTAGACTATTTACATTTAGTACAGTGCGTCCTGCTCACAGTGTTCAGCTAGATCCGTTCCTGTTATCTTCCTACTGACAGGCAGGCTTGTCTGGTTACAGTATATAAAGCTACCTGAAGAAAATTACTGGTGTTCTATCCCAGCTTAGTGCAGCTACAGGCCATTAGTATGTCTGGAAGGCCAAGAAGGAGAGGCAGACAGTCACAAGCCAATAAGAGAGGGCAAGCAGGCTCTGTGTCTAGTGCTGGTCGTGGAGACAGTGCATCCTCATCAGCACGTGGCCATGGGACACGCTTGGCCTTTTTTTCGGCAGCTGGCCGTGTTGAGCCGCAACATGCGGAAGACTTGGTCGAGTGGATGACCAAGCCGTCCTCATCCTCCTCATCCTCTCTCACCCATGCCCAGGGTGCTTTGTCTGGCAAAGCAGCGGCCTCTTCCCTCAGCTCAATGTCACCAGTGACTCCTTCCCTAGCTCCACCATGTCCTCATGAGGATTCCCTCGAACTGTTTGACCACAGTGTTGGGTACATGCTCCAGGAGGATGCCCAGCGTTTGGAAGGCTCTGATGATGATACTGAGCTCGATGAAGGCAGTAACATGAGCACGGACAGAGGGGGTGCCCAAGAAGGACAGCAATCTGGCAGTCATGCTCCCCCTGCTGCAGCATACTGCCAGGTTTGCTCCAGTGATGAGGAGGGAGGGGATGATGAGGTCACTGACTCAACGTGGGTGCCTGATAGGAGAGAGGAGGAGGAGGAGGAGGAGGCGGCACATCACCAACGAGGCAGGATGCCCTCCAGGGGCCAGCCTAAGGGCAGCACATTGACTGCATCACACCCCAAAGCTCCACATGTGCAGGGCGCTGCAGTCTCTGCGCGTTATTCAAAAAGTTCTTTGGTGTGGGCCTTTTTTGAGACGAGTGCATCAGATCGCACCGCTGCTATTTGCAACATATGTCTCAAGCGTATCTCACGTGGCCAAAACATCTCCCGCTTGGGTACCACATGCTTGACCAGACATATGTTGACCTGCCATGCAGTTCGTTGGCAAGCGTATCTAAAAGACCCACACCAAAGAACAAAGAGGATCTCTCCTTGCTCCTCATCAGCTGAGATTTCCAACCCCACTAGACCTCCAGTCCTCTCTGAGACCTGCAGTGAGAGGAATGAAGGTGTAGAATTAGGTGTGTCACAGCCAAGTACTTGTGGGCAATCTGCTTTTGGTACACCGACATCAGATTGTACCAGGCAAATTTCCCTGCCCCAGCTGCTGCACCGCCGAAAGAAGTTTGCTCCCAGCCATCCACATGCCCAGCAGTTGAATGCTAGCTTGGCAAAATTGCTAGCACTTCAACTGCTGCCTTTTCAGTTGATAGACTCTGCCCCCTTCCGTGAGTTTGTGGAATGTGCGGTTCCTCAGTGGCAGGTACCCAAACGCCACTTTTTCTCACGGAAGGCGATTCCGGCTCTCTACCGGCATGTGGAAGGCAATGTCCATGCCTCGCTGGACAGGGCGGTCAGCGGTAAGGTGCATATTACCGCTGACTCATGGTCCAGCAGGCATGGACAGGGACGTTACCTAAGTTTCACGGCACATTGGGTGACTCTGCTGGCAGCTGGGAAGGATGCAGGACAAGGTGCAGTAGTGTTGGAGGTTGTTCCGCCACCACGCCTCCAAAATGCTGATTGTGACACACCTTTCTCCTCCACCCCCTCCTCTTCTTCTTCCTCCATGGCCTCTTCCTCGGAACCAGCGGTGCTCCATAGTCGTTCAAGGGGCTACGCAAGTACGCAGGCCAAAAGATGCCATGCGGTGCTTGAGCTGGTGTGCTTGGGGGACAGGAGCCACACTGGGGCAGAGGTTCTGTCAGCTCTGCAGGGGCAGGTTCAGAGGTGGTTGACGCCACGCCAACTTAAGGCAGGAATGGTGGTTTGCGACAATGGCACCAACCTCCTCTCTGCCCTCCGACAGGGACAAATTACCCATGTGCCCTGTTTGGCTCACGTCCTTAACTTGGTGGTTCAGCGGTTCTTGGGCAGGTACCCGGGCTTACAGGATGTCCTGAGGCAGGCCAGGAAAGTCTGTGTGCATTTCCGCCGGTCATATAATGCCAGTGCTCGGCTGACGGACCTCCAAAAGGAGTTTAACCTGCCCAAGAACCGCCTAATCTGTGACATGCCCACCAGGTGGAACTCAACGTTGGCCATGCTGCAGCGGCTGCACACGCAGCAGAGGGCCATCAATGAGTACCTGTGCGACTATGGCACCAGGACAGGGTCAGGGGAGCTTGGTTTTTTTTCCCCACGCCAGTGGGCCATGATCAGGGATGCATGCACTGTCCTGTCACCATTCGAGGAGGCCACGAGGATGGTGAGCAGTGACAGTGCATGCATCAGTGACACTGTCCCCCTTGTCCACCTGTTGGAGCACACGCTGCGTGGAATAATGGACAGGGCACTTGAGGCAGAACAGAGGCAGGAAGAGGAGGACTTCCTTAGCTCTCAAGGCCCCCTTTATCCAGACAGTGTTCCTGCGTGCCCGCTGATCACACAGGAAGAGGACGAGGAGGAGGAGGAGGAGGAGGAAGATTGTGTCAGTATGGAGGTGGAGCCTGGCACTCAGCATCAGCAGCAGTCTTTAAGGGATCAGTCCCAAGAAACACATGGACTTGTACGTGGCTGGGAGGAGGTGGCTGCGGACGTTGTCGTCCTTAGTGACCCAGAGGACTCCGGACCGAATGCCTCAGCAAACCTACGCTGCATGACCTCCCTGATCCTGCAAAGCCTGCGTAAGGATCCTCGTATTCGTGGTATCAAGGAGATGGACCAATACTGGCTGGCAACCCTCCTTGATCCACGTTACAAGGGTAAGGTTGCGGACCTTATCTTGCCATCGCAGAGGGAGCAGAGGATGAAACATCTTCGGGAGGCCTTGCAGAAAGGTCTGTGCAATGCGTTCCCAGAGACTGGGAGGTTACAAACTCCTGTTTCTGGACAACGTGTTGCTGAGGCTTCGGTCAGTCAAAGAAGGAGCGGTGGAGAAGGTGGCCGTCTGACGATGCGTTCAGACAATTTTTTGGTCTGCAGCCCCAAGGTATGATCGGTTCCAGCAACCATCGCCAGCGTCTGTTTTACATGGTGCAGGAATACCTAGGGGCAAGATCAGACTTGGACACCTTTCCCACCGAAAATCCTCTGGGTTACTGGGTCTTGAGGATGGATCACTGGCCAGAGCTTGCACAGTATGCAATTGAGCTACTGGCCTGTCCTGCATCCAGCGTTCTTTCGGAACGCACATTCAGTGCTGCTGGAGGCGTGGTAACCGATCACAGGGTGCGTCTGTCCACCGACTCGGTCGATCGGCTGACCTTCATAAAAATGAATCAGTCTTGGATCACCACCAGCTACCAAGCACCTGATGCTGATGTAACCGAATAATTTTTTTTGAAATCTCAGATCCCTTCAAAGACTGCCTATGCTGATGCTGAGTGACTATCCCTGAATAATTATCCTCTTCCTCCTCAATCATCACGCTGATAGCTTGTAAGAACATTTTTGGTTCTGGGCGCCACCACCAGTGCCTAAGGCACAATTTTTCAGCCCCTGTTTAACAGGGGCATGTAATTACAATTTTTGATGTAATACTTTGCAGCAGGGCTCGTTCCTGCATTCCAACTAGAGTGTCTGTGAGGGGTTGCAGTATTGTGGCACCAGCACCAGTGCCTAAGGCCCAATTTTTCTGCCACTGTCTAACAGGGGCGTGTAATTACAATTTTTGATGCAATACTTTGCAGCAGGGCTCGTTCCTGCGTTCCAACTAGAGTGTCTGTGAGGGGTTGCAGTGTTGTGGCACCAGCACCAGTGCCTAAGGCCCAATTTGTCTGCCCCTGTCTAACAGGGGCGTGTAATTACAATTTTTGATGCAATACTTTGCAGCAGGGCTCGTTCCTGCGTTCCAACTAGAGTGTCTGTAAGGGGTTGCATTGTTGTGGCACCAGTGCCTAAGGCCTAATTTTTCAGCTCCTGTTCAACAGGGGCATGTAATTACAATTCTTGATCTAATATTTCACAGCAGGGCCCTGTGAGGGCTTACAGTGTTGTGGCCACAGCAACACCTAAGGCCCAAATTTCTGCTGAGTATATAGGGCAGGACCCTACTTTCAAACATCTAACTTACAAACGACTCCTACTTGCAAACGGAAGGAGACAACAGGAAGTGAGATGAAATCTACCCCTAGGAAGGGAAATTCTCTCCTGTAAGAGTTAATATGGGAAAACAATTTCTCCTTTCCACTGATGCTTTCCAATCCTTGTTCCACAAAAAACCCAAATATTCAAAAAACATTTTTCATTGGGACAAAAAGTGAGGTGAAATCTTCTGAAGAGGAGGAAAGACAGCAAAACAAATGTCACAGGGGTGATAACCCTTCCCTGTGTTTTCCAAAAAGCTTAAAAAAGATTTTTTGGCTGGAGCTAAACGCGTTAAAAATGTACCCGTTCAAAATTACAAAGAGATTCTACTTAACAACAAACCTACAGTCCCTGTCTTGTTTGCACCGCCTGTATACTGCTGTTCAGAGTATATAGGGCCTTTCCTTATTTTAATTTGGGTGCGGGGTTCCCCTTAATATCCATACAAGACCCAAAGGGCCTGGTAATGGACTGGGGGGTACCCATGCCGTTTGTCTCACTGATTTTCATCCATATTGCCATGACCCGACATGACATTAAACCCGCAAGCAGTTTTAAATGAGATTTTTTCCTTTAAAAATGACATTTGGTGCAGGGACTGTTCTAAACACGGGAAACACGCGTCACTTTACAGGCATACTATAGACATCCCCCAGGTACGATATTTAAAGGAATATTTCACTTTTTTTTTTTTTTACTTTAAGCATCATTAAAATTACTGCTCCCGAAAAAACGGCTGTTTTTAAAAGTTTTTTTTGCATTGATACATGTCCCCTGGGGTAGGACCCGGGTCCCCAAACCCTTTTTAGGACAATACCATGCAAATTAGCCTTTAAAATGAGCACTTTTGATTTCGAACGTTCGTGTCCCATAGACGTCAATGGGGTTCTAACATTCGTGCGAACTTTCGGTCCGTTCGCAGGTTCTGGTGCGAACCGAACCGGGGGGTGTTCGGCTCATCCCTAGTTGTCACCCTTGCAGCTGATTAGATACTGGAACCACTGATAGCCCTATCGGTGAATAGCTCCACCTAGCTCTGTCCACAGCCCTTTAGATTTACTGCACATTGCTCTGCCTCTGTCTATAGGAACTTAGGAAAATGATGTACAAGCCTTGTTCAGCAGGGTGCAGGTAAAATCCATCTTCTATAAGAAAAAGAGGTAAATCATGTTTCTTTTAGGACATTTAACATGCCTGCATTGAAAGCACCTGTTTCCGAGAAAAAACTGAAAGTACATATGAATGTTAATGCTGGCCCTATGCTTGCCAAAATAGTGGGGGGGGGGGGGGGGGGGGCATAAAAATTAAATTTATGTACAATGTACAGTTTTCTTAACTATTATTTTTTTCTGCTGATGTCTTTTATTTTCTTTTTTTTCCACTAATATTTAAACTTTTTGCTTATAGCCCTTTTTTTTCTTAATTGTTGCAATAATAAAAGCTTTATACCAGAATCATAATTTTAGTGCCATTTTAAATGGAGCAAGAGAGAATATATCTTTTTATCTACAGTAATACAATTTTTTTTTAAATAGCATTGATCAAAGTAGAAAAAAGTGCATTTTTGTAGTTTTGTTAAATTTTTTTGTCTATGGATTGCATAAAAAAAAAAAATCATTTTTGTAAGACTATATAAAAGAAAAAACATTGTTTATCCTAAAAATAGATACGTGTTGTTATCTCAAATAAATTCAGTCCCCTCTTTAGTGGCTCCTCTCTGCCTTCCAGCTCCACCATCATGACGTGTGCACAGCTGTGCCAAAGGGCCCTGCCTAGGCTTTGGGTCTTGGCAGAGCCCTTCAGCACAAATGCAGGTTTGGGACTTCCCTAATAGCAGTCTTTGTGCATACACAGGAAAACCTGTACATGTGCAGATGGACAGGAAAACCCGTGCCTGCAAGTGTGCCACATAGCTCACTAAGGACCCAAAGCCCTGTTGCACATCTGCACACGCACAAGAGGGAGGGGGAAACAAACATCATTTTTCCTAATTGAGAAATGTAGAAGTGTAGCACAAATAAATGTCATAAATGAAAAATAAACACAAATTTAAATCCATTTGTGGAAGAGGCAGAGGGGAGGAAGCAGGGCAACATGACACTTACTTTAGGTTGAAGGTCCACTTTAGGTAATGACAAAAGTATTGCCAAATCAATAGGCCCATAGCAGAAATGTAAAAACTGTTCTGGTTCATAAGGGATGTGCATGTGTGGAAGCTGAACTGGTTAATACATTCTTGTATATTGCAAAAAAATGATAAGACAGTAATCCAGCTTCTTACAGTTGGTGGTCTACGTGTTTTTGCTTTAATTAGGTTCTGTCAAAAACATATGGTTTTAATTTGTATCACTTGAATGGTCCAAGTACTGTAAATGTCAGTATTACGGTGAATCCCTGTGAATCCCTTGGAATGCCACCTTGGGCTCTTAAGTAATGACCCCACTTATTTATGTATACCCTGCCACACCAGTTCTGCAGCTCTTTACAAAGAGCACTGAATCATTCACATTAGTTCCTGTATATTAATTTTATACTACCACAGGAGCCGCCTGACTTGTGTTACATTGCCTCCAGCTACACAACCAAATCAATGCGTTCTGACATTAGACAGCAGTATTCCTGTACATAATGGTGGATAAGAAAAAAATTCTTTAGGAAGAAAAGCAGCATCAGTCCCATCCCTGCTGCAAAAATGGGCAATGGGTTTTATTTAGCATTTTACAAATTTGTTCCTGTATTGTTTTTTTTTTTAAATAGTAATCTTTGAATTTAATGTTTTCAAATATTAATGTGTATAATTAGAACACAATACATAATAAAAACATTTCAGCAAAAACTTGAAAATTCAGTTTTGGTTGCTTATTACATCAGATTTGTTGCACTGTATACTAGTACTGCCATGGCTTATCCTTCCACTAGCTGGTGAAAAAATAATCAAGAAACTTCTCGTGAAGAGGAGAAAGCACAGATCCACAGAATGGTGTAAGTAGAAGCAGGGAGATGTATCCAGTGCAGTTCATCAGTTACAGATTGCCATCCGGCAAGCAGCACAGTAGTGACAAATTATCAAATCTAACTCCAAATATTGCTAAACTGGCAGCCACAGGCAGCAGTGTCTCTCTTATGCAGCGTACACACGAGCGGACTTTCCGGCAGACTTGGTCCGGCGGACCGGACTCCGTTGGACAATTCGATCGTGTGTGGGCTCCAGCGGACTTTTTTTCCCCAAAAGTCTGATGGACCTAGAAATAAAACATGTTTCAAATCTTTCCAACGGACTCGAGTCCAGACCAAAAATCTGCTCGTCTGTATGCTAGTCCTACGGACTAAAACCGACGCTAGGGCAGCTATTGGCTACTGGCTATCAACTTCCTTATTTTAGTCCGGTGTACGTCATCGAGTACGAATCCGTCGGACTTTGGTGTGATCGTGTGTAGGCAAGTCCGTTCGTTAGGGAAGTCCGCCGAAAGTCCATCGGATAGAGCGTTGGACCAGTCCGGTCGAAAAGTCCGCTCGTGTGTATGTGGCATTACACTTTAAATATATATATCTGTAAAGCCAGGTACACATGGGCCGGTTCATTTTGCTGGTTCAAAAAAAAAAACATCTGACATTCGGCCCATGTGTATGTCGGTCAGCCAATGGCAGAGAGTGCTGAATGGAGTGTTCTGGCAGGGGGCCATCCTCCTGTCAGAACACAACAGCTCAGCGGGGGAAGTTAGTACAGCGGCTCCAACCGGAGCTGTCAGTTTTTTTTCGTACAACCTGCTCTGTTGTTCCTGTAGATTTCAAGCTTTCTAGACTTACATTTGGAACGAATGGAAAAATGTTGGGTGCTTCCTATTGTTCCATTGGTTAAGAAGAGGTAATGCAGTATATAAGTAGATTTGCATATTAGATGACTGCTATTAGGGAAGTCTCAAACCTGCATATGCACTGAAGGGCTCTGCCAAGACCCAAAGCCCAGGCAGATCTCTGTCTTTCTTCAGTTAAGCTATCCCCCGCACAATAAGAAAGCACTCCCAGGGAACACAGTTAACCCTTTGAACGCCCCTGATGTTAACCCCTTCCCTGCCAGTGTCATTAGTCCAGTGACAGTGCATTTTTTTTAGCGCTGATCACTGAGTTGGTGTCACTGGTCCCCAAAAAGTGTCACTTAGTGTCAGATTTGTCTGCCACAATGTCGCAGTCTTGCTAAAAATCGCTGATTGCCGTCATTACTAGTAAAGACAAGTCCATAAGTCTATCCCATAATTTGTAGACCTTATAACTTTTGCGCAAACAATAAATATACGCTTATTGGGATTTTTTTTTACCAAAAACATGTAGCAGATAACATATTGGCCTACATTTACATTTTTTTATTGGATGTGTTTTATAACAGAAAGTTAAAAAAAAAAAAAAAAAAATATATATATATATATATATATATATATATATATATATATATATATATATTTTTTTAAATTGTCGTTTTTTTTCCTTTTAGGGCAAAAAATAAAAACCGCAGAGGTGATCAAATACCAACAAAAGAAAGCTCTATTTGTGGGGAAAAAAAAGGACATCCATTTTATTTGGGTGCAGTGTTGCACGACTGCAAATTTGTCAGTTAAAGCAACGCAGTGCGATATTGCAAAAAATGGCCTGGTCAGGAAGGGGGTAAAACCTTCCAGAGCGGAAGTGGTTCAAGGGCAATGCCATACTCTACATGGAGAATTAGTAAATCATAAAGTTGTATTCGTGTCCATTCAGTCGTTTTCAAACTTCTCCTTCTAAAATGTACAGGAATTGATGTTCCATTTATTGTCAATGGTTTTTTAATGACATTAAGATGGCTGTACTCTGTTTTGACTAGGCCCATATGGAAAAAGAGTTATTTAAAGAATGTCCTATGTAATATAAGTAGTCTTCCTACATTCTTTGCTCAAACCTCAGTGGAGTAAGTTTAGAATTTAATACAAAAGTTAAGCAGTAAGATTTTAAAGTAAATCGTAATGCCTGAACATTACAAATGCTCAACAAATACTACAGGTTCTAAGTTAACACATGCTATAGCATGTATGTTTTTTTCTTAAACCCCCTCAAAAATGACTAATATGTTCAGTTATGACCTTCCTAGAGTACTAGTGCGTCTGAGAAAATAGATCTGCCTTGAGAATAATTTACATCCGATTTTCCCATAGCATGATGAAGGTTCAAAAAATGTAAACTTTCATTTAAGCAAGACATTTGTACAAGGCCCCTCGGGTCTTCTGAGCTAGGACAATATAGTGTGCTGCTGTGAAATCCCACTTCTCTGCAGAAGTATATTAAAATTTTGCCGATTCAATATTATTCTTCATTTTGAGAGGTTATTAGAGAAGAAACTTTTTTTAATCCTTTATTATATCCCTCAATGTAAATTACAGTCTTTTTTTTTTTTTTTGCATTTGTGATGTACTAATGTTCTAAATTAGTCTTTCTGATATGAATTTGCTATTAGCAATTATCCGTAAATAAGCTGGTATATATTTAATCTTTTAGGATACCTTGGCTAAATATAAGGTTGGAATATAATCCATTTTTTAAAGGACATGTAAACGCTAACTGAATGACATTTATGCCGCGTACACACGAGCGCACTTTTCGTCGGACTGAACTCCGAAGGACTGAACTCTGACAAAACTGACTTGCCTACACAGGATCCCACCAAAGTCTGATTGTTTTGAACGTGATGACGTATGACCAGACTAGGAAAGGAAGTTTAATAGCTAGTAGCCAATAGCTGCCCTTGCGTCATTTTCGGTCCATCGGACTAGCATACAGACAAACGTTTTTTTTCGATAGGAATCAAGTCTGTCGGAAAGATTTGAAACGTTCTATTTCTAAAGTCCGTCAGATTTTTCAACAGAGAAGGTCCAATGAAGCCCACACACGATCGGAATGTCCGACGGATTCGTTCCATCCATCGGACCTTTTCTGCCGGAAAGTCCGCTCTTGTGTACGCGGCATTAGTTTGCTAAAGCACTGTGCATCATGATCAATTGCCATATTTTAAAAATACAATTTTGCTTTTCACTTTTTGTTGTGTATCTGTGTATCTCTGTATAAATGCACTCCAGCAACTGCTGCACAACATTTCACAAGGGTGGTCTTCCTGGTGGTAACAACCGAAGACCATACCTATGCAAAGTGCATTGAGAGAGCAAGTGACAGGGTGACAATGCAGGAGAACAACTGGGAGACAGGCACAAAGTTGTTGTCACCCAATAGCAGCAAATGCCCAAACAAGGGTCTTCATTGCAGGATCAGCAAGTATTATTTAAATAAAATTTGCAGATTTAGACCCCTTTCACACTGAGGCAGTATTCAAACATTTTAGAGTTAAAAATAGTGCCTGAAAAGCGCCTAAAAACTGCCTCCTGTTCATTTGCATGATCGCTTTCACATTCAGGCGGTACGCTTGCGGGACGTTAGAAAAAGTGCTGCAAGCAGCATCTTTGGGGCGGGTTTGGAGCGCTGTAAAAAGCGCTCCAAAAACGCCCCTGCCCATTGAATTAATGGGCAGCGCTTCTGAAGCTCCTTAAAAGCGATTCGAAATACCTTTTTAAGGTCACGTGACCTTTAAAAAAAACGCCCCTCTAGCACCCAAAAAGCGCTACGAAAGCGCCACAAAAGCACCGCAAAAACAGTCGGCGCTTTATCGCAGTGTGAAAGGGGCCGTAAAAATTTTGAAAATTATTTTTGAAAAAACATTAACATTTGAAAGCTTATATGTGATTTGAGTGATTAGGTTTACGTATTTTAAATACGTTTTCTTACCTAAATTTACCATTTTGCTTCTACTGTTTCCTGAGGTACATATGTGAGGTATAATTTTTCATAGTAATTTAAATATGCCAACATGTGCCAAAGTTTGTTTCAATTAAAATTAGCAAATTATTGGGGTTTTGCAAGGACTGGTATTAAACAAAGATTCTGCTAGTAATTAGTAAAGCTGAACTCCAGGCAAACCACTAATTACACAGTTGAAATACATATACAATATGAGATCTGTTTTGTACACAAATGAAATAGATATATCAGAGCTGTTTCTTTTTCTACCAGAGGATTTGTATTTCTGTCCATCCAGTCCTGGAATTTACACAGCTTTGCCCCACAGCACAGCTCTGTCTAGCAGGGGACATGATATTTCTGTGCGGTAGGGTCACCCCCTACCCTGTGACTGGTCCATGAAAAGGGATGTAGAACACTGGTGAACTCATCCCTTTGTTCCTCTGCTCTCTCTCACTCCCTCTATCAGAGGGGTATTCAAAGTTTCCATACAAAGGGCCAGTGTACTATCCTTCAGATTTTTGAGGGACTGGATTGTGGCCAGTGGGGATAGAAAATGTCCCAGGCCCTGCAAGTAAACAATACCCCGGGTTTTCTAGTTCAGTTGCATAAAGCCTGTGAAGGAAACGAATAGTACCCCGTCATTGGTATTACTGGGAGGAATAGTTCTCCATCGTTGGGGTCAGTGGGAGGAATAGTGTCCCGTCATTGGTATAACTGGGAGGAATAGTTCCCCATCATTGGTTTCAGTGGGAGGAATAATGCCCCATCATTGGTGTCAGTGCATGAATTAATGCCATCATTGGTGTCAGTGGATGGATTAGTGCCATCATTGGTGTCAGTGGATGGATTAGTGCCATCATTGATGTCAATGGATGGATTAGTGCCATCATTGGTGTCAGTGGATGAATTAGTGCCATCATTGGTGTCAATGAATGGCTTAATACCATCATTGGTGTCAGTGGATCGATTAGTGCCATCATTGATGTCAGTGGATGGATTAGTGCAATCATTGGTGTCAGTGGATGAATTAGTGCCATCATTGGTGTCAATGGATGGATTACTGTCATTGGTGTCAGTGGATTGATTAGTGCCGTCATTGTTGTCGGTGGATGGATTAGTGCCATCATTGGTGTCAATGGATGGATTACTGTCATTGGTGTCAGTGGATTGATTAGTGCCGTCATTGTTGTCGGTGGATGGATTAGTGCCATCATTGATGACAGTGGATGGAATAGTGCATCATCACTGATTTTAGTGGGAGGAATAATGCCCCATTGTTGACATCATTTGGGTGGATTATGCCCCTTGCTGGTGTCAATGAATGGATTAGTGCCTCAAATCAGTGGGAGGAATAGTGACCCAAGGGCCGGATAAAGGGAAGCAAAGAGCCACATCCAGTCCATGGGCCACAGTTTGGAGACCAGTGCTTTCTCAGCTTGCTTCTTGCACTGCATCACATTTGACTGGCTCCTTTTAGCTTCTTCCTCCCCTAGTTTGAGCTCTGCAATACAGGGACTGCAAGAGGAAACTATTAGGTCAAATCTGGGTACTGACACTGCTTGCATTTAAAACATATATTTAGTTATATTTTAATGATAGAGCTGCCTTAATTTGGGTATTTTATATCTGCACTGAGTTTAGCTTTATTACATATGAGCAAGCGTTTTCACTACATGCATTGTGGGAACTGTTAACTGTAACAGTTGCACCTGCAAAGCCTTAGGGGTTTATGAAAAGGCTACTATAACCTAATGGACTGAGTGCATACTGTCCTAAACGTAAGTAGTGCTAGGTGCACCATCCAGCCCTGTCCAGCCCCAGCAGCTTTCAGTCTCTCATAGAATATGACAGGCTGCTGGTAGTGAGGCTGGACGGTACACCTGTACCTAAACACCGCAACCTCATGCACCAGTGTTAAATTCTTTACTAGAGAACAGAAGCTGTCTATGACAGCTTGGTCACTGCTAGGAGTGAACACATATGTTTGGCATGAGGGCATTAAATCCAACGCTCTTTGCCGCTGCACATATGCGTTACATTGGTGGCAAAAATGTTAATGCTGTAACCTCATCCTCTTGTTAATTGAAGAAAGCATTGGGTAAGCCAAAGACAGAGTGGGAGAGTATTTTTTAAACATTTGCTGTAAACATATTTTAATTTTATGAGCACATTTTATTCACATTAAAGAGTATGTTATCCCAACATTTTATATTCCAAATAGGCATGGTAGCACATCCATGACAGCATGATCAGTTTTCTGCCTGCGCTGAGAGCACAGCCTGCCTGTCTTCCGATAGCCAAGACTTGTATTGACATGCTCCCCTGCACAGCACTTCACTGGGAAGATTAGTGTATTGCTTTTTCTCTGCCTCCCCCTGACACACCCCCTGCAGTCTCCACCCCCAACCTCTCTAAGCCCCTTATGCAGCTAAGAACAGAGGCCATGTGATCACTTATAGAAAAAGAAAAAAAAAAAGGTATTTATAATATTTTTTTATAATTTGTATACAACAGTTTTGCCTTTTATTTCTATTTTAACAGAGAAGTATGGACTTTTTTTTTTTTTTTTTTAGAATCATACTTACCTAGGTGGATGCACCATCGGGCTGATGCTGCATCTGTCCCCCACCGGCTCTAACACTGAGAACCAACCGATTAAACACCGCCTATGGCTTGGTTCTCAGGGCTCCCTGAGCAGAGAGATGGTGACTGTCAGTCACCACTGTTTCCTGTGATCCTTGTTCACTAGAGTGCTGGGCTGTGGAGGGGGGCAGGGGCGGCCAGCTCAGGCTCTCAGGGGCTCGCTAAGAGGCTCAGCAGGATGCCAGTCCAGGCATGCGGGCGGAGCCTGACTTCATTGTCACGATCTTGACTGGCTCTGTGACATCAGCCGACAGCGAGCTTCAGCCCACTGTCAGCTGACAACGGGTCACAGGAGTGCAGAATGAACTGCACTCCTGTGATCCACAGAAGAGAAAGAAACCTTCCTTTTCTATTTCCTATAGGTAGGCCTATATCAGGGGTCTCAAACTGGCGGCCCTCCAGCTGTTGCAAAGCTACAAATCCCATCATGCCTCTGCCTGTGGGAGTCATACTTGTAACTGTAAGCCTTGCAATGCCTCATAGGACTTGTAATTTGGCAACAGCTGGAGGGCTACCAGTTTGAGACCCCTGACCTATATTAAAGCTTACCTATAGGTAGTGTAAATATCTCCTAAACGTGCAGGAGATATTTACATTACATGCAGCCAGTGACAATACTGGCGCATGCGCTCTGAAGGAATGTGCGGCTTCCACATGCGCAGGAGTGACGTCATCGCGGCTCCGGCCATTCACAGAGCCAGAGCCCGCGAACCTGGAAGCAAGACTGGTGAAGATGGTAGTGTCTGCAGTGTTGACATCGTGGCGCTGGAACAGCTTAGTTTTAAGGTGAGTTTCACATAACGTGATAGTATGCGAATGAAAATAAAATAAAACGTCTAGCGGTATACAACCGCTTTAAACTGAATGGGTTGTTTTACAAGGTGAGGATTCACATATACTGTAACACACCCTTTGTATCTTTTCAACTGGATAATCAGTTTATGTACCAGTCATAAATGACGAAACAAATGCTATCTGTCACTTCATTCTTGCTATGTTTCAACACCTGTATTAAAATCAACCTCATATTGAACTTTTCTTTTGTTGGATGGTGGTGAATGGTCTTTGAAGATTACTTTAATGCATTGCTAAACAGGGCTTGATGGATTACTTTATCTATACAAACAGCCAATAGTAAATTGTAGATAGATAATGTCAGATAGAACAGCTATATTTCTGATGTTAAAATATTCAAACTTTGAGCACTTTGGATTAGTCACAAGTTAGACATGATTAAAAGCTTGCTAAGGCTGGCTATGCATGAGTCATTTCCCTTCGCTCAACCCACTGGGTTCATACAACCATGCTGACCCAGTCAAATTTTGAGCCACTGGCTTTAGTCAATGTTGGTGGTGGTCCATCTTTTCTTCTTTAATAATAAAGGGGCTGGGCAAGGAATGTGTCTCTTATCCATAAATAATTCATATGATTAAAAATGTATTTCTCCACACCAGTGGATACACTTACATTCAGAAGGATAACAGATCCACGGCATATACAACTGAGCCATTCGTGACCATTGCTTCAACTTTAAATGTCCTGAAAATTCTATAGGATCATAATGAAGTGCCTCCTGGATTAGAGGAAGATAGTGATGCTATTAGAGTTTGATGCATTCGTTCCTATAATAACATATGATGTGAGGTGGATTTGATACAAGTCAGCCTTTGGACGCTTCAGAAACATGCGTGCTCCAAATGATCAAATGCACGAATATTGATTAATTTACTAAAGGAAAAAAGAATGTTCATTTTACATGAAAATTTTCCACAGAGATAAGTGAATGGGGTAAGAATCTGCTGTTTTTTTTTTTTTTTGCAAAATGAAATTTTACCACATTTATGAAGGTCTGGGTAAAATTCCTTTGCAACATGCACAGCCTATTTGCCTTTAGTAAATTATTATTATTATTATTATACAGGATTTATATAGCGCCAACAGTCTTCGCAGCGCTTTACAACATGAGGGCAAACAGTACACTTACAATACAAATCAATACAGGAGGAATCAGAGGGACCTGCTCGTTAGAGCTTACAATCTAGAGATCAAGCCCATACAGCAGGGGTCTCCAATCTTTTCAGTACGAGCGGCACGTTGTATATTTTACAAAAATTTGAGGGTTGAAATAAAGAAATCAAATTTGAATGAATGACTAAGTTTTACCTGGAATTTTTGGTAAGCAACATGATATTATTTAGAACAACAGAAAAAAAAAACTTCAGTAAAACACAGCAAAGAAATTCCAAATAAACTTGAGCCCATAAGAGTCCCCGTCAGAATCTCTTACATCAGAGTCGCTATCAAAGTCCCACTTGCATCAGAGTCCCGGTTACATCAGAGTTCCTCTTACATTAGCAACCCCCTTCTATGAGAATACCCATCAGAGTCCCCCTTTACATCAAGGTCCCCATCAGAATACCCCTTTACATCAGGGGGCTGGATAAAATCTTGCAGCTGGCTGGATTTGGCCCAAGGGCCCTAGTTTGGAGACCGATGCCATAGAGTAGTATAAGATGCTTCTGCCATACTTCTCTTCTGAGTCACAGGAGTACACTTATGCCGCGTACACACGGTCGGACTTTTCATCTACAAAAGTCCGACAGCCTGTCCGACAGACTTTCGGCGGACTTTCGGCGGACTTGCGGCGGACTTGCGGCAGACTTTCTAACGAACAGACTTGCCTACACACGACCACACAAAAGTCCGACGGATTCGTACGTGATGACGTACACCGGACTAAAATAAGGAAGTTGATAGCCAGTAGCCAATAGCTGCCCTAGCGTGGGTTTTTGTCCGTAGGACTAGCATACAGACGAGCGGACTTCGGGGTCCGTCGTAGTTACGACGTAAAGATTTGAAGCATGTTTCAAATCTAAAGTACGTCGGATTTGAGTCTAAAAAAGTACGTTGAAAGTCCGGAGAAGCCCACACACGATCGGATTACCAGCCAGCTTTAGTCCGTCAGCGTCCGTTGGACTTTTGTAGATGAAAAGTCCGACCGTGTGTACGCGGCATTACTTTTGCTCTCCTGTGACCCAGAGTCAGCTTATATTGGGCTATTACCCCTCTACCAGATGATGTCACAGAGCCAGTCCAGGCTCAGGAAGGATCCCGACAATATTGTTAGGATCCACCCTGCTGCCTAATTGACAGCTGGATCTGGCTGAGAGCTGAAGCACCCCCCCACCTCACCAGCCCAGCACTCCAGTGAAGGCTGGAGGGGCAGAGTGGAGAGCAATGACTGACAGTCACTGTTCTCCACTCTAAGTATCGGTTCACACTGAGGCAGCACGACTTGCAGCGCGACTGCCTCAGGCGACCTGGACACAACAGGAGCAGCGACTTGCAAAACGACTTATGTATAGAAGTCAATGCAAGTCGCCTCAAGTCGCCCCCAAAGTCGTACAGGAACCTTTTTCTAAGTCGGAGCGACGCATTGTACAGAACGGGACGCTACTTGTCAGTCGGCTAAGTCGCCTGACAAGTCGTCCCAGTGTGAACCGGCACTAAGAAATCGGCAGTGGGAGGGGGGTGGGGTTCAGCTGAAAGCTGTCCCCACTGGGAGTGTAGAGAGGGACAAGTGAATCTGGCAGGCTGGTTGCACCCAAGTTGATCGACCATTCAAATTGGTACATTCAGCCTGCCCACACATGGTTTGAATCTCTACCGATTCCTGTTCAACCGACCAAGATTCAAACTGTGTATGGCCGGCCTATAGTGTTGTGTAAACATAATACACACCAGTGCATATGAACACTGGTAGTGATTCAATAAAGCTTTTTTTTTTACTTAGTATGCAGCTTATAGGCAATAGGCAATATACTCAGGGCCATCTTTAATATTGATTGGACCCTGGGCAAAAATTTTCTTGCCCCCCCCATGCAATTTCACTCTCCACCTGCTCTGAGACATACAATAAATAGCAACTGGATTCACAATCAGTTTACCGTATCAGATCGGGGAGCAATTGCGATTGGTTGCCAGAGGTTACAGTATATAATTACCGCTTACTGACTGGTTGCTAGAGGTTACAGCACACATATGGCTCACTGATAAGTTGCTAGAGGTTACAACACATGATTTCTGTTTGTTGATTGGTTGCTAGAGATTACTGTACAGTAAAACTGCTCACTGATTGGTTGCTAGAGGTTACAGCACACCATCTCCTCACTGCCTGCACACCATGGACTGGGGTGGTGAACGGACCCATCAATAGACAGAAAACTCCAAGGGATCCTAGAACTCCGGGGATCAGTGGCAGTGCTGGGGGGAGGGGAGGGTGTGATCAATGGCAACGCTGATTTTTTTACTGACTACCAATATAAAGAGGAGTTTCAACACTGGCCACCAATGTAATAGGGGTTTACACTGACCACTAATGTAATAGAAGCTTTCACAGTGGCCACTAGTGTGAATGAAAGGATTCTACACCAAGCCCCAATGTAATGAGAAGATTTACACTGACCACCAATGTAACTGAGGCATGTAGCCTGCGTTCACATGTGTGTGTTGGGTACACATGCAAAATCACTTTCCTGACACCACAGAAATGTTACGCCCTTTAGCAGATACACAGCAGTGCCTCTGCACCCCGAAACTTCCCCCATCCTCTCCACTCCAACCCTCTCCCCCTTTAACTCTACCTGCCTCCTCTGCTCATCTTTGCACCCACCTTCTATACCTCCATACATCCCCTCTTTGCTCACCTATGCACCCCAAACTGTAATTCCTTCTCCTGTGGCTTACGCATGCGTTTGCAAATACCTGTGGACTGAACCCCTGTTTTTAACGCATACTCTTAGACAGGTCAATTGGTTGTCTGCGAGCTGGTGGTAAGTAGGCTTGGATTTTTTCCTGGGCATTCCCCATGATTTGTTGATATCTGTTTGTGGCCTTCCAATGCCTCTTACTGCGATAGCCAGCTATAAATGAGGGTGGTGGCAAGATTTTGTGATCACGTTGGTGTGTGTATTGGTCCAGCAACGCACCAGCACCTTTGCAGCCATTGTGCTACCTGCTGGGTGTTTGGTGTGCTCCTGTACCTTTAAGAAGGGGTGGGCTCCCTTCAGTCCACCTGCCCTCACTTATCCATTAGAATGCATGTGCCTCCACTGTGGAGACACCCAAATTTTAGTGTTAGAACCACAGATTACAGGGTGCTGTGACGTGGCTCTGTGGCTTACGCGTGCGTTTGCAAATGCGTGCGGACTGAACCCCTGTTTTTAACGCATACTGTTAGACAGGTCAATTGGTTGTCTGCGAGCTGGTGGTAAGTAGGCTTGGATTTTTTCCTGGGTATTCCCCAGGTTTTGTTGATATCTGTTATTCCTTCTCTGCCTACCTCTGCACACCCCACAATACCCTCCCCCCACCACCATTTTGCTTACCTTTGCAGAACTGGCTGATGGTAGGCTTAATAACCACAGTTGCTGGCAGGACTTTCAAGCATGGCCCTCCCCAGTGGGCAGCATTCAGTATAGGTGATGGTGAATATGACCTTGGGGGGGCATGATATGCATAAGAATGCCACCTTTATGTACATATCAACGCTGCTATTTACATATAAATGCAGCCGCTATTTACATATGAATGCTGGTTATTTACATGTAAACACAGGGCCTGCAGGTGAGTCATCTGTACACAACAATAGGGCAGAGCTGGGCAGCATTAGTAGCAGCATTTCACACTGAGATATCAGGACACAGCACAGGACTAAAACTTCAAGGGACAAGGGAATTTAAACCAGGATAGTTGGCAAGTATGAGGCAGCTGCTTTGGGCCCCACAACAATGCAGGTCCAAGGGCAGCTGCCCCTTTTGCCCTACCTTAAAGACGGCCCTGAATATACTTATGCTCTATTCACAGCTGTGCACATGTGAACACTTGTGGTGGTGCTGTGGCTCCATTATTTTGTGATGCCACCCCAAAGCATGTGCCTTTTAGTGCAACACAACGCATAGTAACACATTACCACACATTGCAGTGCACTATCTTTCAAAATTAAAGAGTTTGTGCAACTTTTTTGGTACCCTTTATTGCAAAAAGAAACTCATGTGTGAACTAACACATATTAACACATCCCAAAGTTGTGAATGGAGCTTAAGTTTTTATAGTGTTTTTTGTTTTTAATAAACAGGTTATATATGTCCCCCTCATTGAAGGGGCAGTATGTGTATACATGGTATACATTTTTTGAATAGAATAATGTATCCAGATGTGCCAGTCTTTCCTTTCTGGGGGAACCTTGAGCCTACATTTTTTTGCTGGGTAATGCTTTGTTATAGAAGTTGAATGATTACTGCATCTATGCAGTCATTAGAATTGCATAGATTTCCAATTCATTCTGTACTGATCATTGTTACCTTTATGGTTAGCTTGAGGTTGTCTTTGGAGGCATTTGGAGGATATAATCTTCTTGACAAGTGTTTTTTTTAATATTACTGTTTCTACTCATGACTGAACTTGCAAATACAGACCAAGATATATTTATCAGAGCAAATGGCACACGATGGCACACTTTTCTCTTATAATTAACTCAAATATCTGGAGTTAACTACAGATAATCTAATCACAGAACTCTCATAGATAGCTCAGAATCTCTCTACTAATTACACATAGCAGAACATAGCACATATTCTGCTAATTAGTTACATAGCCACCAGTCTTATATTGACTCTCGCGGAGTTTAAGAAAAACACAGTCAAAATGTACCTAATATCTCTTAATTCTCACTGTGAAACTTTTTTTTGCTTGTTTTTAGTTTGTTTGGGATAAAACCTCTGTCAGATTTTTATTGTCCCTATTATGGTTATTTCCCTCCACTTCTATCCTCTATCCAGTAAAAACCTGTTGTAGGGTTTAACCATTGCCTGATGTAAGATCAAAACATAAAATGACTGGAATTATATTTTATTATGACTATAGTTTCATGATTTGTCCATTTTGGGTTAACCAAGCAAGATCTAATATCTTTGGAGCTCCAACATTATTTTATCTGAGAAAATATTGTCCAGCTGGTGCTAGGGTGTGGACATCATGTCTCCACTGCAATTGACCTGCTTGTCTGGCTGGACTATAGTGTCAAGAGTTAAGCCGCGTACACATGTCCGAAGGAAAAAGTCAGACAGAAGCTTTTCATCGTATATTCCGATCGTGTGTATGCCTCATCGGACTTTTTTTTTTCGAAAATTCTGACGGACCTAGAAATGGAACATGTTCTAAATATTTCCGACCGAACCAATTCCTATTGGGAAAACCGCTCGTCTGTATGCTGTTCCGATGGACCAAAAAAACTGCGCATGCTCTGAAGCAAGTACGAGATGGAAGCTATTGGCTACTGGCTATTGCACTTCCTTTTTCTAGTCCCGTCGTAAGTGTTGTACGTCACCGCGTTCTGGAAGGTCAGACTTTGGTCGGACTTTGGGTTGACCGTGTGTTAGCAAGACCGCTTGAATGGAATTCCATCGGAGTTCCGTTGGAGAAACCTTCAGAGTTTATTCTGACAGCAAAACCGGTCGTGTGTATGCGGCATAAGTCTTGACTGGGATCCCCGTGATGTCATTGAACATATATGGTAAATTATGTCCCTTGGTAGACCCCAATCCTTTGTAGATATCAGCTGTCATCTGCTGGACCTATCATTTGATTGGAGTGAAGTGATGGTAGCAGACGCGTGTCAGTGTTTTTTTTTTCTCTCAATAGGGTTGGCGTGGATCTACATTGCTGGATGACGTGATTGAAGGTGGATGTACGTCGTGGGACTTTTTAAAGTCTTTTTAAAGGACTTGTTAAAAACTGTCTCTGTGTTTATTTACACTCTACATTTTTTTCTAAATGCTTAGGGTTACCCCTTACTGATTCACATGTGGAGAAACAATATCTGGGGGGCTGTCTTGTTGCTAAAGGGAGCCCCCAACCACAGAATCCCACAACCTTTAAGCTGGGGTTGTGGGGAAGAAGGCCATATCTTAATCAATATGGGGAAAAGATGCTTAGCCATTGGGGTCTATTCAAGGTACTGCTTCACGTTGAGGTCCTGGTAGGATTCAGGAGGGGAGGGGGTGAGTTCATACACTTTATCCATTTTTTATAGTTCACTAACTTTGACAAATGTAATATTTTAGGCAAGTGCAGGTATATAACAATTTTTGTGAATAGTTATTATTGTTTATTGCACTCCATTTGGTCTGTTAAAGCCTTTAAAGAATCCACTGTACCCAGTGGGAAGTGTTGTTGTCTGCTATTTGCAAAAGAGGACATTTACAGGGATCTGCAGATGACTATGAAATGTTCACATACATAACATGTTACTATATTTACAGTTCCCACTGGGCACAATCAATATTACATCACTTTGTACAGGCTTAAAGAACAGGATAGGCAATGTATAATAATAATTAACTTATCATTTTTCTACTCTGTCTTTCAATTTTTTTGTGCTTGCTCGAAAAGTGTCAAAAAGTGAAACCTTTACATCAGTACTTATAATATACAGATGATGTGGCAGTAATGACATCGATATCACTCCTGAAGAGCTCCTGCCAAGTTTTTGCCAGATTAAGAATAGTTTTCATGTCTGGCGTAACATAAAAAGCTTTTGGTGTTTGCAAAACTGGTGCTTTTGCATATTGTCATTTACACAATAACTTTCACTGTACAAATCTTTACAATATTGATTTAGTTTGATGTATTACCAAGCTAAACCTTGCTGGTTCAGTAACAATAACTTCTGAACTGTTTGTAGACATAGCATGTACAAACAGACGTTTCATTTCTGTGGCTTTGTTCCTTGTAAGAAAACAAAGGTGTGTACCTTTCAGTCTACAGGACTTAAACTATGAGCTGATCACTGCACGGCTTATTTTACCTTCTAATAACTGCTCAATTTTTACCATTGAGAAAACCACTCTTTAATTGACTTCTGTGCTTATTATTCTTGTATTATCTGCAGTTCAGGTGATTTAATTACAATGTAAACATATATCCTGTACTTACATGTGAATGGATGTTAAAGCAGATATTCATTGTTTGCACCATTTTTCTTATAGCTATAATTTAACTTCATAATTATTTGCATTTTAGGTGTGAGCTTGGGTAATGTGAGCATACCCGTTTATTAAACAAAGAGGAATTTGAAAGTAGTAGTACTACATATAACTTCTACTGTATATGATAATGCTGTGATATTTAGCATTCAGGGTAATACAGTGTACAGCACAGCATTTACAGTGGATTAGTGTAGAGCAGGCACGTCCAAAGTCCGCCTCGCTGGCCAATTGCGGCCATGTATCAGGTTTTAAACGGCCCCACTGGTAATTGTATATATATATACCGTATATACTCGAGTATAAGTCGTCCCGAGTATAAGTCGAGGCCCCTAATTTACCACAAAAAACTGGGAAAAATTTATTGACCCGAGTATAAGTCGAGGGTGAAAAAAGCAGAGGGTCAATAATGCCCATCTGCAGATGCATGCCTCCCTGTGTCCTGTGCAGCCTACCTGTACCCTGTGCATGTGTCCTGTACATGTGTGTGTGTCCTGTACATGTGTGTCCTGTACATGTCCTGTGTCCTGTACATGTCCTGTGTCCTGTACATGTGTGTGTGTGTGTCCTGTACATGTGTGTGTGTCCTGTACATGTCCTGTACATGTGTGTGTGTGTCCTGTACATGTCCTGTGTCCTGTACATGTATGTGTGCATGTGTCCTACCTGTGTCCTGTGCAGCCTCCCTGTGGCGATCTCCATCCTCTCTGTGGCGATCTCCATCTTCAATCGGCGGCCGGCGTGTGATGATACTGTTCGGCGGCCATTCCACAGTTCAAAAGCCGCGCCTCCTCCTCGTCTGTGATAGGCTGACCGCTGACTGCCTATCACGGACATTCTCTCATTCTCATACCACGGACGAGGATGAGAGAATGTCCGTGATAGGCTGTACACTGACAGCTGTTCAGCCTATCACAGATGAGCAGGAGGCGCGGCTTTTGAAAGCTGCAATAGCCGGCGAACACTACGCCGGCCGCCGTCTGCCTGCATGACACGCTGATCATGCAGACAGACGGCAGGGACTCGAGTATAAGTCGAAGGGACACTTTCAGCCCAAAAAAAAGGGCTGAAAAATTCGACTTATACTCGAGTATATACGGTATATATCTATATCTTTTGTGGTCCCCAGAGATTCGTTGGGGGGCCACAAAAGATATATACCATATTTATCGTTCCTCGGAGGTGACAGGGAGGGGGAGGGACGAGTGCTGTCATATTACATACAGGAGAATCTCCTGTTTAATCGGCGACCTCTGTAATAGGAAGTCCCATCTCCTGGGCTGGCATTGGACGACTGTTCTGCCTCTCATAGAAGGTGGAACTTTGTATTAAAGAGGCCGCCGAGTAAACAGGAGATTCTCCTGTATGTATTCTGTTGGCACTCGTCCCGCCCCCTCCCTGTCCCCTCTGAGGTTGCAGATGGGCATCAATCAGGCTGCACGGATGGCAATAGTGAGGCTGCATTCAGAGGCTGCGTTTATGGCAATGGTGAGGCTGCATTCATGGTAATAGTGAGGCTGCATTCATGGCAATAGTGAGGCTGCATTCATGGCAATAATGAGGCTGCATTCATGGCAAGGATAAGGCTGCATTCATGGCACTGGTGAGGCTACATTCATGTCAATGGCGAGGCTACATTCATGTAAATGGTAAGGCTGCATTCATGTCAATGGTAAGGCTGCATTCATGTCAGTGGTGAGGCTGCATTCTTGTCAATGGTGGGGCTGCATTCATGTCAATGATGAGGCTGCATTCATGGCAATGGTGAGGCTGCATTCAGAGGCTGCATTCATGGCAATGGTGAGGCTGCATTCATGGTAATAGTGAGGCTGCATTCATGGCAATAGCGAGGCTGCATTCATGGCAATAATGAGGCTGCATTCATGGCAATGATGAGGCTGCATTCATGGCAATGGTGAGGCTACATTTATGTCAATGGTGAGGCTACATTCATGTAAATGGTAAGGCTGCATTCATGTCAATGGTGAGGCTGCATTCATGTCAGTGGTGAGGCTGCATTCTTGTCAATGGCGAGGCGGCATTCATGTCAATGATGAGGCTGCATTCATGGCAATGGTGAGGCTGCATTCATGTCAATGATGAGGCTGCATTCATGGCAATGGTGAGGCTGCGTTCAGAGGCTGCATTCATGGCAATGGTGAGGCTGCATTCATGACAATGGTGAGGCTGCAGATGGGCACTGATTAGGCTGCACTGACCCATATTTTGCCTCACAGTTCTTTATTTAAGATTTAAGTTTTTTTCCTGAAACTTCCCTCTTAAAGTGAAGGTGCATGTTATATGCCTGTGCGTGTTATACACCAATAAATACGGTATATTCAAATAACATGCCCAAGCTCATCCTTAGACTCTTCACCACACACAGCCACAAAGGCAAGAAAATTCTTGTTGGGCAGTGTATTAGTTAATTTGCATTTAATTTTAATGGTTCAAAGAATGTCAGGCAAAATGGTCGGCCCTCACCCATGTTCACTTCATCAAATCTGGCCCTCTTTGAAAAAAGTTTGGACATCCCTAGTGTAGAGTATGTACCATGCTACACAGACTATAGAAGATAGCAGTTAGGAGTATGTTATGTCTAGTTCAATATACAGAATGGAATAGTTAAGAGAATGTAACATACAGAACAGCTATAATTTTTGCTAGTATCTGAAGCCTAGCACACATGGGTTGAATATTGGGTGGCATCGGCTGGTTAAATAGAAACTGGCTGGGGGCGTGGCCTGGACCAGCATGGCGTGAGGAACACTGACTGAGAGCTCCGCTTGCCCAAAATCCGTATCCACCATTCTTGGGGTAATAACCACCGCAAATACCGACTAATTCAAACTGCCAGTAGTGGGAAAACATAGAGAAGATGTCTCCTCCAAAAAAAGGCACAGACGCGGCCGCTAAACTTGCAAAATTCCGCCTGCAGGATAAGGCGGCCGCGGAGGAAAATGACGCCGACCAGCCCGCTCCGTCGGACTCAGCTGCAGATGATACTGCCCGTGTCCTGGAAGCAATCTCGGACTGCAAGAGCACCCTTACGTGTAAAATAGAGGAGGTGAAGGTGGATGTGTCGCTGATCCGACAGGACTTACAGAAACTAAGAGAACGGGTTACTGATACAGAGACACGGATCAGCCAGGTGGAGGACGACATACCGCCATTGCAGATAACAACGGAAAGATTACAACACCAGCTGAACATGGTACTTATAAAGCAGGACGACATGGAAAACCGTTTGAGGAGGTGCAATCTACGGTTTGTAGGATTGCCGGAGGGTGTAGAGGGCGCTGACCCCCCCTCATTCCTGGAGAAACTCCTAATCTCTACCTTTGGCCGGGCTGAATTTTCCACCTCATTCGTGGTGAAGAGAGCACACAGATTGGCCTCCAAACCTCCTCCCCAAGGTGCGCCCCCTAGAACATTCATTGCCAAACTGCTTAATTACCGGGACCGTGACGCCGTCCTCCGCCTCACCAGGCTGAAGGGCAACATCCCTTTCAACAATGGAGAGGTCAAAGTCTTTCCAGACTTCTCGGCAGAAGTTCAGAAAAAGCGCGCGCAATTTACAGAAGCCAAACGACAACTGCGGATCCGCCAGTACAAATATGCAATGCTCTTCCCGGCCAGATTGCGTGTGGTCGGTGAAGACAGGGCCCACTTTTTCGATACACCAGAAGCGGTACTCGAGTGGATAGAAAACAGAGCAGCCCCGGACCGAGCACCCTCATAGGATCCTCTAGGATTTCAGATGACAGCTAATGCCGTAAACCGTGCCTGACGCCTGAATGTAATGCCAACAACTGTGACAAGCCGGACTTTGCTTCATTAAGGTACTGTACCGTACAAGTTCATGCGGATCCGGCCATCACCTTGCCAGTGAACTTTCTCATATTCACCTTTCACTATACCCTGCTATGCCTCCCCTATTTTACCGTTTCCCCCCCCCACTCTGTCCCCTATGCACATACCATCCATCATGGATGATAACTGTTTTCTTTGGCAAGCAGAAGCCCTTCATGACTTCCAGAAGACACTCTCCAGCATATACCTCTGCATATCCTTCCACACCCTATCATCCTGGAGGTCATGTTTTGGGAGTCAAGTCCCTCATGTTACTGCTCGTTCTTCAGCGATTTATTGTCCCCCTAGATGCAGGACTCCTAGTGGGTCCTGTTTTTACAGGAATTTCATGTAATGTTCGCCAAAAGGCGCAAGTTTTGTTTCCCTGGAATGCACGGGAACAGCAGCCTGCCCCTGTGTTAAGTGGGAAAGGATGTCTGCCTGTGCAGCCCAGAGTATTACTTTATAAGTTGAAAAAGTTTTGTTGTTGTTTTTCCTTCATACAGGCTAATAGAGATAAGAGGAGTCTTCATTGCAGATATATGGTTTAC
The DNA here is from genome assembly GCA_037952925.1 of Lithobates clamitans. Classification (NCBI taxonomy): domain Eukaryota; kingdom Metazoa; phylum Chordata; class Amphibia; order Anura; family Ranidae; genus Lithobates; species Lithobates clamitans. Next base: position 192,986 of record JBBGZY010000057.1, on the reverse strand, counting down.
ACATTGATATACATATGCCCCTGCGCTGGGGGGGGAAAAATTGTGGATTCAGGCCCCAGGGTTGGAAAACCATGGATCCTGACTCTGCCGCCTAGATTGAGATGGGCGGAGATGCATACTCTCCTGTATTGCAGGCTACAGCGGGGCGGCTGCTCTGCGGCCATGATGGCGAGCTCAAAACTAAACAAATTTAAGTATGGTTTCTAAGTTGAAATGTGTTACGTGGAACGTGCGAGGTATAAGGGCTAAACCCAAAAGAAATGCAACCCTATCTATCCTCAAAAATATGCGAGCTGAGATAATAGCCCTAACGGAGACACACCTTACTGGTCAATTGTTGTCCACACTTAAAAAATCCTGGGTGGGGTGGTTGTATAATGCTCCATACACCTCCAACTCTAGAGGAATCGCACTATTAGTGGCGAAGACAGTGCAGTTTGTTTTACTAACGCTCAAATCAGATATACAGGGCAGATTCCTGTTTCTACACGCCAAGCTAAATGGGCTAGAAATACTTATTCTTGCAATATATATACCTCCCCCGTTCCACTTCAATGTTTTACATGAAGGCCTTGCTTTTATGGCTCAACACCCTACTGTTCCGGTACTGTGGATGGGAGACTTCAATAATGTGCTAGACAGGGATCTCGATAGAATGACTACGCAATCACATAATATTTCTTCCCCCCAACTCACTAGATTCGGTAGACTACTTGGTGAGATGGCTCTGGTTGACACATGGAGATATCGCCACCCACAGGATAAGGCCTATTCATGCTTTTCAACATCTCATAACTCAATGTCCAGGATTGATCTTATTTTGCTATCGCGCTCCCTTCTCCCTATGTTGGAGGACGTGGGCTTTTACCCCCGTACACTATCAGACCATGCCCCATACTGGGTTGTGCTTAAACTTGACTCCCCGCCCAATACCTATACATGGAAACTCAATCCCTTCTGGTTATCGGTGGTACCCGGAATAGAGGAGATAGGGATTGAGTGGGACATATTTTTTCAACATAACAGAGCCTCAGCGCCTCTTGAAATAGTATGGGATGCCTTTAAATCCCATGCTCGCATGACACTTGCCCAACACATAAATAAACATAAGAGGACATCCTCACACGTAATACAACAGGCAGAACGAGTCTTGACAGAGCTGGAGAGGGAATTTACATCTAACCCTACCCCCTCTAATGCCGACCAACTAAAACAACAAACCCGTATAGTGTCCAACCTACACTTTGAAAAAGCGGAGAGAAACATATTCTACACAAAACAAAGGCAGTATGAATGTGGTGAGAGGGCGGGACGCCTCCTGGCATACTTAGCTCATATAGACCTCAGACCACCCACGGTAGTATCTCTCAGGGGCATTAATGGAGAAATGATTACCGAACCCGATAGGGTAGCGGAAGAATTTCGCTCTTATTTCTCAGCACTCTACACTTCCACGGTTGATAATGACAATAGAGATGCAGGGGCACTATTAGCGAATATAGACATACCTACACTATCCCAAACCCAGATTGAAATGCTGGAAGCCCCAATATCTACAGATGATATTATTGATGCGATATCCCACCTCAAAACCTCGAAAGCACCTGGATCTGACGGCCTCCCCCTAGAATTTTATAAAACATATCTAGATAACATTGTCCCTAGACTGCACGAACTATATGCACATATGTTTAAATCTGGCTCTATCCCCCAATCCATGACTGAAGCTTATATAGTGCTCATACCCAAACCTGGTAAAAACTTAGAAATCTCTGAATCTTATCGCCCCATTTCACTTCTTCAACTTGATATAAAGATCTTGGCCAAGATCCTGGCGTTGCGTCTAAATAAAATAATCCTTACCCTGATTCACCCGGATCAAACGGGATTTATGCCCACCAAAAATGCAGCCCATAACCTCCGCAGACTACATATGAATATACAGGCCCAACATGACCAAATGGGATCCAGAGTTGTGGTGTCTTTAGATGCTGCCAAGGCATTCGACTCCGTTGAATGGACATATTTATGGCAATGCCTAGCTAAATTTGGATTCGGACCGAAATTCATTAGATGGATCCAGCTAATGTATCAAAATCCCAGTGCCAGGGTCTTGGTTAACGGGAGAGTCTCGGGCGCCTTCCCCCTCTCAAGGGGAACGCGCCAGGGATGCCCGCTGTCTCCTCTACTCTATGCCCTCGCGCTGGAGCCCCTTGCGGCTTCACTGAGATCTCACCCGGGCATTATGGGTCTGCGGAGAGACACACTGGTGGAGACAATCAGTCTCTACGCAGATGATATGCTGCTGTACCTATCAGATTCAGGCCCCTCTTTGAAATTAGCACTAGAGACCATACAAACATTTGGGAAATATTCGGGTCTTAAAATAAATTGGGACAAGTCCCAAATCCTCCCTATAGACATAGGTGCACCCACACAAAATCAAGCTTCCTCTCCCCTTACGATAGTTAGTAGCATGAAATACCTGGGGATCAATGTCACCCGCACTCCCGTAGAGTACACTAAACAGAATATAGAGCCTCTGCTCACAATTTTGAAAGATAAAACCCAGATCTGGGCTAAACTCCCCCTGGGGGTTATGGGACGTGTGAACCTTATCAAGATGATCTTGCTCCCCAAATTCCTTTATGTTTTTTGGCATGCCCCGATATACCTGCCACTCAAGATCTTTAAAACAATAGAAACAATTCTTAACTCATTTGTATGGGGAAGGTCTCGTCATAAATTATCTTGGCAAGTATTAAAAAATCCCACGGACCTAGGTGGCGCAGCCTTGCCTGATTTCAACCTCTACTATCTGGCGGCGCAACTATCACATTTTTATTATATAGACAAATGCGATAAAGAACGTTACATGACCCTGCTGTGCTCCCAATATACCCACCTCTACTCCCATCCATTTCAAATCATCTTCAGAGACCCTGCAGACCCTCGGATATTGGAGGGAGGTGGTCCGGGCCTAATATCCACCCACTGCAAGGTGTGGGCAATAATAAGACGCAGAATACATGCCCTTCATACACACTCACACACACCGCTTTGGGGCAACCCAGGGCTGAAAGAACTTTTGTCTCTGCCAGATTATGGAATATGGGTCGCAGGGGGGGTGACTATTCTCTCAGATGTATACAGAGACAACATATTGAAATCATTTCAACGACTCAAGGATGAATTTGGCCTCCCTAACTCCATGCATTTCAGATACCTGCAGCTCCGCCACGCTCTACAGGCCCAGTTCCGCAATGTTCCTCCCAATGTAGAACAATTGGACATTCTAAATATCATTAAGGGACAAGATTCTTCTAAACTTATCTCGATATTTTATATCTCTCTACTTCGTCCTACGGCTGTGAAAATTGCTTACAGTCTGCGGGACCGATGGGCTGGGGAGGTGGGGGAGCTGGAGGATGATGAATGGGAAGATGCGTTGGATAATTGCAAAACTGTGTCCACCAGGCTATCTGATCGCCTCACCCAACTGTACATTTTACATAGGTCATACCTGACTCCGGCCAGAATGATTACATTCAAACCTAACCACAATCCCCTATGCCCTAGATGTGACAGCCCATCTAGCTCCTTTTTTCATCTCCTCTGGGTATGCCCGATTATACACGACTACTGGTCTCACATAGTACGATTCATACACGATGAAATGGGATTTCCTCTTAAACTATGCCCCAAGCAGTGCATTTTGGGAATTTTCCCAGATCCAGACTCAGATAAATTCCATATCATCTTTCTCAGGGAGGCACTGTTTGTGGCCAGACTACTCATAGCTAGAAAATGGATGAGGAGGGAACCACCAACACTCCAGGAATGGATAGCTGCCATTAATGCCGTTTTACCATATAAGAAAGAAATATATGCCCATAGGGGCTGCCCATCTAAATATGGGAAAGTATGGGACTTGTGGTTAAACAACGCAGCCACATGCAACACAACTAATGAATAGATTTTAGTAGAATATCCCCCTATTATATACACTGATGTGATGAAAAAAAAAAAAAAACTACCTCTCAACGCAAATGACATACACGTGTTTGGTAAACACCAATAAATACTTGCATATGTGTTATTGATAATGTCCACGTAGGTCGTGATAGATATATTCTGTATTTTAAACATTGCTATGTATCCCCTCGTATGTCAATGTATTCAATATTCTGTAAATGTGTACCTCTTGCAAATAAACAACAACTTTTGTTTGTAAAAAAAAAAAATAGAAACTGGCTGTCATTCGGCCCGTGTGTACTGCAGCCAGTCGGACAGAAGCTGGCATAACTGAAAAAGGTCTGCCGATCAGCTCCCGAACAGCGTGCTCAGCCAAAGGCTGAGAGAGCTGACTGGAGTATTTTGGCGAGTGTCCCCCTGTTACAACACAATAGCACAGCAGGGGAGATCACTGTACTAACATTGCCTGGTTAGTACAGCGGCTACTATGGAACTATCAATTTTTTTTTCGTTCAACCCTGCTGGATTGAACAAAAAACAAACTACTAGTGTGTACTAGGCTTTAGTGATCATGGAGCTCCGAGTCTCCAACACATATGACACTGAATTCCATTGTGTAAGGTATAGGTGGGGCTACCACCTATTCACTTCTGGGTTTCTACTTTAATATAATTATGGGAATAGGGATACTCAGAAGCTGAGAGTGCATGGTGTAAGGGAGTTAAAAGGCAGTAACTGTTATGCCGTGTACACATGAGCGGATTTTCGTTCAAACTTGGCTTGCATACACACGGTCACACGAAAGTTCGCTGAACTTTCGACCGTCAAGAACGCGGTAACGTACAACATTACGACGAGCCAAGAAAATGAAGTTCAATGCTTCCAAGCATGCATCAAGTTGTTTCCAAGGAAATTTTGCGCGTCGGAGTTGGTACAGACGATCGGATTTCCTATCGAAACTTTTTCCGACCGAAGAATTGAGAACCTGCTTTCAATCTTTTGCTGGCAGGAATTCGGCCAAAAAAAGTCTGATGGAGCATACACACGGTTGCATTTTCCAACCAAAAGCTTTCATCGGTCTTTTACTGGCTGAATTTCCGATCGTGTGTACGTCTTCCCATAGGGTTACTGGACAGAGAGAAGGGGCCAGGAGCACTGGCAGGGGACCCGAAAAGAGGAGGTTTGGGGCCACTCTGTGCAATTGCACAGAGCCGGTAAGTATAGACATGTTTGGTTTTTTTTGTTTTCTTTATTTTTACCTTTACAATCTCTTTAAAGAGGAAGTAAATCCTGATGGGTTTACTTCCTCTTTGTTTCCCTGCAAAGGTAAAGCATAATGGGCTACTATGCATCGCATAGTAGCCCATTTTGTGTCACTTACCTGACACAGGAGCCTGGGATGTCACCGCTCTCCCCTCTTCCACAAAGTGTCCATCTTCCTTCCGGGTGTCGCTGCTCCAGCGCTGTGACTGGTTGGAGCAGCGATGACGTCACTCCGGCGCATGCGCGTGGGAGCCGTCAGTGACGACATGATCGCCTTCACTAATGGCACGCTCAGTGCGCTTGAGCCGTAGACATCGGTGCCCGTTTTCAGGAAAATATCTCCTTAACCGTGTAGGTTAAGGAGATATTTCTTGCACCTACGGGTAAGCCTTAATCTAGGCTTACCTGTAGGTGAAAGTGGTCTGTAAGGGTTTACAACCACTTTAAGTCTGCACAATTCTAAGACATTTAAGAGTGAATATTCAACTGTACTTGGAATAGCCAAATTGTGACCATGTCTGAAGTGTCACACCTATACTAATCAAGAATAGGAGGAATAAGCTTCCACAAATAAAATAAATAATAATAAATCATTTAAGACTGAATGTTTAAATTCCCTGAAAAGCACAGTCTGACTAGCTCACTTTAAATATGAAAGTATATATAAACCCTTCCCTTCTAAAACAATCTGTTCAGTTTAAAACAGAAATGAAAGGGAAAACATTTGCCTATACATATACTGTATATATATTTCTGGAGTGAGGACAAAAAACTGTCGGAGGGAGAAAGTGGTTCTTTATAGGCTAGGAAGAGGATATCCTGGAGGGGTCAGAGGAAGCGGAGCTGACCTGTGGTAGGCTGACTTGAGGAGGATCCAGGAAAGGAAAATTACGGTAAGTACGGGCAACAATTTTCCGCAATATACCGTATATACTCGAGTATAGGTCGATTCGAGTATAAGTCGAGGCCCTAATTTACCACAAAAAATGGGAAAAACGTATTGACCCGAGTATAAGATGAGGGTGAGAAATGCAGCAGCTACCGTAAGTGGAAAAAGAGGGTCAACAATGCCCATCTGCAGCTGTATACCTCACTGTGCCCTGTGCATGTGTCATGTGCATATGTGCATGTGTCATGTGTATATGTGCATGTGTCATGTGTATATGTGCATGTGTCATGTGTATGTGTCCTGTGTCCTGTGTATGTGTCCTGTGTATGTGTCTCTGTGTATGTGTCCTGTGTATGTGTGCATGTGTATGTGTGCATGTGTCTGTGTGCATCCTACCTGTGCATGCCTCCGTGTGCCGCTCTGCACAGATCAGCGTGTGCTATTACTATTCGGCGGCCATTCATTGTTCAAAAGCCGTGCCTCCTCCTCATCCATGATAGGCAGAAAACTCAATTTCCCAGCAGTCAGCGGTCAGCCTATCTCTGACATTCTCTCATCCTCATACCACGGACAAGGATGAGAGAATGCCCGTGATAGGTTGTACACTGACTGCCTATCACAGACGAGGAGGAGGGGCGGCTTTTGAACAGTAATTGGCCGCCGAATAGTAATAGCACACGCTGGCCGCCGTCTGCCTGCATGACACGCTGATCATGTAGGCAGACGGCGGTGACTCGAGTATAAGTCGAGGGGGGCACTTTCAGCCCAAAAAAAAGGGCTGAAAATCTTGACTTATACTCGAGTATATACGGTATACTATATATATATATATATATATATATATATATATATATATATATATAAATATATATATATATATATATATATATATATATATATATATATATATATATATATATATATATATATATCTATATCTATATAGATATATATATACAGTGGGGACAGAAAGTATTCAGACCCCCTTAAATTTTTTACTTTTTGTTATATTGCACCCATTTGCTAAAATCATTTAAGTTCATTTTTTTTCCTCATTACTGTACACACAGCACCCCATATTGACAGAAAAACACATAATTTTTGACATTTTTGCAGATTTATTAAAAAAGAAAAACTGAAATATCACATGGTCCTAGGTATTCAGACCCTTTGCTCAGTGTTTAGTAGAAGCACCCTTTTGATCTAATACAGCCATGAGTCTTTTTGGGAAAGATGCAACAAGTTTTTCACACCTAGATTTGGGGATCCTCTGCCATTCCTCCTTGCAGATCCTCTCCAGTTCTGTCAGGTTGGATGGTAAACGTTGGTGTACAGCCATTTTTAGGTCTCTCCAGAGATGCTCAATTGGGTTTAAGTCAGGGCTCTGGCTGGGCCATTCAAGAACAGTCACGGAGTTGTTGTGAAGCCACTCCTTGGTTATTTTAGCTGTATGCTTAGGGTCATTGTCTTGTTGGAAGGTAAACCTTCGGCCCAGTCTCAGGTCCTGAACACTCTGGAGAAGGTTTTCGTCCAGGATATCCCTGTACTTGGTAGCATTCATCTTTCCCTCGATTGAAACCAGTCATCCTGTCCCTGCAGCTGAAAAACATCCCCACAGCATGATGCATCCACGACCATGCTTCACTTTTGGGACTGTATTGGACAGGTGATGAGCAGTGCCTTGTTTTCTCCACACATACCGCTTAGAATTAAGGCCAAAAAGTTCTATCTTGGTCTCATCTTGGTCTCATCAGACCAGGGAATCTTATTTATCACCATCTTGGAGTCCTTCAGGTGTTTTTTATCAAACTCCATGCAGGCTTTCATGTGTCTTGCACTGAGGAGAGGCTTCCGTTGGGCCACTCTGCCATAAAGCCCTAACTGGTGGAGGGCTGCAGTGATGGTTGACTTTCTACAACTTTCTCCCATCTCCCGACTGCATCTCTGGAGCTCAGTCACAGTGATCTTTGGGTTCTTCTTTACCTCTCTCACCAAGGCTCTTCTCCCCCGATAGCTCAGTTTGGCCGGACGGCCAGCTCTAGGAAGGGTTCTGGTCGTCCCAAACGTCTTCCATTTAAGGATTGTGGAGGCCACTGTGCTCTTAGGAACCTTAAGTGCAGCAGAATTTTTTTGTAACCTTGGCCAGATCTGTGCTTTGCCACAATTCTTTCTCAGAGCTCTTCAGGCAGTTCCTTTGACCTCATGATTCTCATTTGCTCTGACATGCACTGTGAGCTGTAAGGTCTTATATAGACAGGTGTGTGGCTTTCCTAATCAAGTCCAACCAGTATAATCAAACACAGATGGACTCAAATGAAGGTGTAGAACCATCTCAAGGATGATCAGAAGAAATGGACAGCACCTGAGTTAAATATATGAGTGTCACAGCAAAGGACCATGGACCATGTGATATTTCTGTTTTTCTTTTTTAATAAATCTGCAAAAATGTCAACAATTCTGTGTTTTTCTGTCAATATGGGGTGCTAAAAATGTCAAAAAACAAAATAAGTGTAGCGCTAGGAAGATGTCAGAAAATGGAGTCTATGGATTGACAGTTCGAAGTTCGTGTGTTTAAAGGAACATCCCTGGAGGGAATTTGAAAAGTCCTCTGGAACAAATCTCAACAAGAGTGTAAATCATCTGTGGAGGGAGCCCACACACACCACCAATAGAAGTGAAAAGGCTTACCGGACTCAGTGGACCCAACAAGGCATACGCCAGGTAGAGTTAATCAGGCTTAGGTGGTGCTGGACTGCAGTTGGCCCGGACGGGCAAAGTTGGTGGAGTGGCTACCACGTGGCTGTGTTCCTCAAACGTAATCGGGCCCAAAGATATGAAGTACGGCACCCATAAATCGTATCCCTCAGATCAGCATTGGAACCAGCAGTATGAGTAGAAAACTTGTCTCTTCAGCATAAAAGTTGCACACACAGGCATCAAGAGATGGACTCCCACCTCCTTCAGTCCAGAGGATTGAGGTTGATTGAGTGGAAAGCCAACAGTAAGTGTAGCTGTATGGTTGGAACCCAGGAGAGGAAAGGAAAAATCTGGGGTGCTTCACACATTCCAGACTTGGCGTGGATCCCCACAGAGGCAGCCGGCCAGGGCTCACAAGAGCCACTAATGTTAGGCAGTCCAAGCACACATCTAATTTCTGGTGTTTCTCAGCATAGGCATACACTAACAGGGAAAGCAAGATCCTCTTGGCTGGGGTGCTGTGTGTACATTTAATGAGGAAAAAAAAATTAACTTAAATGATTTTAGCAAATGGCTGCAATATAACAAGAGTGAAACATTTAAGGGGGTCTGAATTCTTTCCGTCCCCACTGTGTATATATATATATATATATATATATATATATATATATATACACAGTATAAAATACTTTTTTCCATTTTTTAGAAGCGATCACGTAATCTCTTTTTTCAGCTGCACAAGGGCAGCAGTACTCTTCCCAGTAAATGGCTGTGCAGGAGGCGTGTCAGCAGAAGTCTTGACAGGCAGGCTGTTCTCTCAGCACAACATCCAGAAAACTTACTACTCTATGATAAATGTGCTTGGAGGCCTAGTGTGGTAAATTTGAAATAGGGAAGCAGAGGGACTGGCAGGATCAACAGGTATTTCACACAAAGGAAGCAATACAAAGAGAACAGGTTACTGTTTAACCAACTCAATACAGGACACTTACACCCCCTTCCTGCCCAGAGCAATTTTCAGCACTCACATTTTGAATGACAATTACTCAGTCATGCAACACTGCACCCATATGATATTTGCATCCTTTTTTTCACAAAAATAGAGCTTTCTTTTGGTGGTATTTAATCACTAGTGTTTTTTTTTTAATTTTTTGTGCTATAAATAAAAAAAGACCGTAAATTTTGTGAAAAAAATGCCTTTTTCTTTGTTTCTGTCATAAAATTTAGCAAATTAGTAATTTTTCTTCATACATTTTCGCCCAGATTTATGCTGCTACATGTCTTTGGTAAAAATAACCCAAATTAGTGTATATTATATGGTCTTTTGTGAAAGTTATAGAGTCTACAAACTATGGTGCCAATCACTGAAAATTGATCACATCTGATCACACCTGATGTACTGAAAGCCTATCTCATTTCTTGAGACACTAACAAGTCAGGAAAGTACAAATACCCCCCAAATGACCCCTTTTTAGAAAGTAGACATTCCAAGGTATTAAGTAAGTAGCATGGTGGGTTTTTTTAAGTTGTAATTTTTTTCCACAATTCTTTGCAAAATGAAGATTTTTTTTGTTTACAAAATTGTCATATTAACAAGTTATTTCTGTCACAGAGCATATGCATACAACAAATTACACCTCAAAATACATTCTGCTACTCTTCCCGGTATGGCGATACCACATGTGTGAGACTTTTACACAGCCTGGCCACATACAAAGGCCCAACATTGAAGTAGCACCTTCAGGCGTCCTACAAGCATAAATGACACATCTCATTTCTCAACCACACTTTTGAAGGCCCTGAAGCACCAGGACAATGGAATTGCCCACAAAATGACCCCATTTTGGAAAGCAAACACCCCGACCTATAATCTATGAGGCATAATGAGTCTCTTTTGAACAGTTTATTTTTTGCAGAAGTTTTTGGAAAATGTGGAAAAAAATTAAAATACATTTTTTACACAAAGTTGTCAATTAATAAGATATTTCTAACACATAGCATGTATATAGCAAACATTTCACCCAAAACACATTCTGCTACTCATCCTGAGTATGGTGATACCACATGTGTGAGACTTTTACACAGCCTGGCCACATACAGAGGCCCGACATTGAAGTAGTACTTTCAGGCGTTCTAGGAGCATAAATTACACATCTCATTTCATTGCTATCTCTCACACTTTTAAAGGTCCTTGAGCACTAGGACAGTGCAATTACCCACAAAGTGAGTTTGGAAAGCAAACACCCCAACGTATATTCGATGAGACATGGGCTGCAGATAGGTACTCGGGTACTATGATGGGCTGGAGACGGGTACTCGGGTAACTTGATGAGCTGCAGATAGGTACTCGGTTACTCTGATGGGCTGGTGACAGGTCCTCGGGTACTCTGATGGGCTGGTGACAGGTACTCGGGTACTCTGATGGGCTGGTGACAGGTACTCGGTTACTTTGAGGGGCTGGTGACAGGTACTCGGTACTCTGATGGGCTGGTGACAGGTACTCGGGTACTCTAATGGGCTACAGATAGGTACTCGGGTACATTTAGTGATCGGCTGTGAAAGGATCACAGCTGATCACGTGGTAAACAGCCATCGGCCAATGGCTGTTTACCGGCGTCGGTGACGAGCAGTGTTCCCAGGAGCACGCTGCCACCGACGTGCACGCGCAGCACGCTCACGATCGTGTGCATGCACCATGCAAAGTGGGGAGGTACCATCTGTGATCGGCCGTGACTTCATCACGGCCGATCACATGGTAAACAGCCATGCCCAATGGCTGTTCACCCCCCTCGGTGACGAGCGGTATCTCCATGACACACCGCCACCGACAGTACAGGCCTGCGTGCACACAATTGCGTGCATGCCCTGTTTAAATGGACAGACGTCATATGATGCCCACCCAGATCGAGAGCCGTGCCGTCTAGCCGTCATATGATGGCCGGTGGATGGCAAGCGGTTAACATAAGGAAATGGTACTAGAGATGAGCTTGATGTTCGAACGTAAGTTCAACTCGAACATTGGTTGTTCGCCCTTTCACTGAACAGCGAACATTATGGGGCGTTCGTGGGAAATTCGAGCGCCGTAGAACATCCCATAATGCACTGCAAGATCGCAGTGAATTGCTGTATGATGATTGGCCAAAGCATGCACCTGACCTGCATGCTATGGCCAATCACATTTCGCTCTGCTGAGAGAGCCATAATTGGCCAAAGGCAGAGTGCCTTAGGCCAATCATGGCTCAGGGGGACTAAGTTCATGCCCCACACTATATAAGGCTGCTTACATAGCGGCTATTAGTATATTAGTATATATATATATTCACTCTGCATTTAGCATAGACTATATATTCAGTGTATACAGTCTAGTATATATATATATATATATATATATATATATATATATATATATATATATATATATATACTCTGCATTCACAAAAACTTTTCTTTCACTCATACTCATGGTTAGCGTTTGGCTGAAGCCAGTTATTATCAGTCAACTGTGTTTACTCTTTTTAAATCATAATGACAACATAAACTAGCCAAACTTGCCTGCTTGCAGTGGATTTTGAGGGCTGGTGAGCTATGGCTGCCTGGGAGCAGGGGGGGGGCACCGCCTGGGTTGAATGGGTTGAATGGGAGTCCTCCCAGCGATCGCAGAGGGGGAGAGAAAGGACAGCCGCCAGGATGATCAGAGCGCAGGGAACACAGCGATAACAGCTTTCATTTCACATTGCTGTGTTACCTGCAGCTCGCTGTCACATATAGCCCCTCCTCCTGGTCCCAGGACTTTATTAGACAGATCACCCATCCAATCCCAGGACAGGCGGTCTGTCAATCAAAGTGGGGAGGCTGTATGTGAAATGAAATGAAATGAAAGCTGTTATTGCTGTGTTCCCTGCACTCTGATCATCCGGGCGGCTCTCCTGTTCCTCTCCTCCCCTGCACAGGTAGGCTGCATGTTGGACACAGGCTGTATGGTGGGCAGAGGCTGCATGTTGGACACAGGCTGCATGTTGGACACAGGCTGCATGGTGGACACAGGCTGCATGGTGAGCAGAGGTTGCATGGTGGACACAGGTTGCATGTTGGACAATGGCTGAATGTTGTACACAGGCTGCATGATAGGCAGAGTCTGCATGGTGGCCAGAGGCTACATGTTGGGTCACAGGCTGCATGTTGGGCAGAGGCTGCATGGTGAAAACAGGCTGCATGATGGACACAGGCTGCATGGTGGGCAGAGGCTGCATGGTGGACACAGGCTGCATGTTAGACAAAGGCTGAATGTTGGACACAGGCTGCATGGTGGGCAGAGGCTGCATGTTGGACACATACTGCATGGTGGGCAGAGGGTGCATGGTGGACACAGGCTGCATGTTAGACAAAGGCTGAATGTTGGACACAGGCTGTATGGTGGGCAGAGGATGCATGGTGGACACAGGCTGCAAGGTGGGCAGAGGCTGCATGTTGGACACATGCTGCATGGTGGGCAGAGGCTGCATGGTGGACACAGGCTGCATGGTGGGCACAGGCTGCATGGTGGGCAGAGGCTGCATGGTCGACACAGGCTGCATGGTGGACACAGGCTGCATGGTGGGCAGAGGATGCATGGTGGGCAGACGCTGCACGGTAGGCAGAGGCTTCATTGTGGACACAGGCTGCACGGTGGGCAGAGGCTGCGTGGTGGGCACAGGCTGCATTGGTGGACACAGGCTGAATGTTGGACACAGGCTGCATGGTGGGCAGAGGCTGCATGGTGAGCTGAGGCTGCATGGTGGACACAGGCTGCATGGTGGGCACAGACTGCATGGTGGGTACAGGCTGCATTGGTGGACACAGGCTGCATGGTGGACACAGGCTGCATGGTGGGCACAGGCTCCATTGGTGGGCACAGGCTGCATTGGTGGGCAAAGGCTGCACTGGTGGGCAGAGGCAGGCTGCATTGTCCACATTCACTCCTTCCGTAGCGCCACCATCATGGAGTCCCCAGAATGATTCGACCACAGTGTCGGTTACATACTCCTGGAGGATGCGCAGTGATTTGAAGGCTCCCATAATGGTTCCCAGGTTGAGGAAGGAAGTAACGTGATCCTAGAGAGAGGGGGTGCCACAGAAGGACAAGAAACTGGCAGTCATGTTCCCCCAGCCGCAGCATACTGCCAAGTTTGTTCCAGTGACGAGGAGGGAGGGGATGATGAGGTCACTGACTGTACTTGGGTGCCTGAGTGAAAAGAGATAAGTGAGGAGGAGGAGGCACAACTCCAACAAGGCAGGATGTCCTCCAGGGGGCAGCTCAATGGCAGCCACCCTATTGCATCGTACCACAGAGCTCTGCAGGTGCAGGGCGCAGCTGACTCCCCGCTGACTTTTAAAAGTTCCTTGGTGTGGGCCTTTTTTTCGACACGTGTGCAGCAGATTGCACTGTTGCTGTTTGCAACCTATGTCTGAAGCAGATCAAGCATGGCCAGAACAGCAGCCGCTTGGGCACCTTATGCTTGACCAGACATATGACGACCTGCCATGCAGTCCGTTGGCGACAGCACTTGAAACACCCACATCATAGAAAAAGCTGGACTTCTCCTTGCTCCTCACCTAGGATCTCCAAACCTACTATACCTCCAGTCCTCTCAAAAACCTGCACTGAGAGGATTTAAGGTATAGCAATAGGTGCCACAAGTACTTGCAGCCAATCTGCTAGCAGTAAATCACCAATTGATTTCAGCAGGCAAATTTCCCTACCCCAGCTGCTGAATCGTAAAAAGTATTTTGGTCCCAGCCATCCACACGCTCAGCGTCTAAATGCTAGCTTGGCCAAATTGCTAGCAAGGCAACTGCTGCCTTTGCAGCTGGTAGATTCTGCCCCCTTTCGTGAATTTGTGGGATGTGGTGTACCACAGTGGCAGGTTCCAAAATGCCATTTCTTTTCACGTAAGGCCATTCTGGCTCTCTATCGTCATGTGGAAGGAAATGCTTTGACCTCGCTGGACAGGGCGGTCAGCAGTAATGTTCATATTACCGCTGACTCATGGTCCAGCAGGCATGGGCAGGTATGTTAGCTTTCCTTCACGGCGCACTGGGTAACTCTGCTGGCAGCTGGACGGATGCAGGACAGGCTTCAGTGTTGTTGGAGCTTGTTCTGCCACCACGCCTCCGCAAAGCTAGTGGTAAATCTGCCACAGCTCTCTGCTCCACCCCCTCCTCTTCTTCTTCCTCTATGGCCTCTTCTGCAGAATTGTCCAGCAGTGCTCCGTAAGCGTTATGCAAGCAGTCAGGCTAAAAGATGCCATGCGGTGCTTAAGTTGGTCTGCCTAGGGGACAGGAGCCACACTGGAGCAGAGATTCTGTTAGCTCTGCAGGGGCAGGCTCAGAGGTGATTGACGTCATGCCAGCTTCAACCAGGAATGGTTGTATGCGAAAATGGCACCAACCTTCTCTCCACCCTCTGACAGGGACACTTAACCAATGTTCCATATTTGGCACACATCCTAAATTTGTTGGTGCAGCATTTCTTGACCAGGTGTCCAGGCTTACAAGATCTCCTGAGGCAGGCCAGAAAGGTCTGTGGTCATTTCCGCTGGTCATACAATGGCAGTGCTCCGCTGGCTGACATTCAAAAGGAATGCAACCTGCCCACCAACTGCCTCATTTGTGACATGTCCACCAGGTGGAACTCAACGCTGGCAATGCTGCAGTGGCTGCACACACAGCAGAGGCATCAATGATTACCTGTGCGAGTATGGCACCAGGACAGGATCAGGGGAGCTTGGCTTCTTTTCGCCACTCCAGTGGCTACTGTCAGGGATGCATGCACGGCCCTGTCACCATTTGAGGAGGCCACAAAGATGGTGAGCAGTGACAATGCATGCATCAGTGACACTGTCCCTCTAGTCTTCATGCTGGAGCACACGGTTAATGGAATCATGGACTGGGCACTTGAGGCATAACAGTGGGAGGAAGAGGAGGATTTCCTTTCCTCTCAAGGCCCCCTTTATCCAGATAGCATTCCTATGGGGCTGCCAAACACACAGGAAGAAGAGGAAGAGGAGGATTGTGTCAGCATGAATGTAGAGTATAACATGCAGCAGTCTTCAAGGGATGGTTTTTAGACCCCAGAAACCCAAGGAGTTGTACGTGGCTGGGAGGAGGTAGTTACAGATAATGTGATCCTTAGTGACCCAGAGGACCCAGAATCGAATGCCTCTGCAAATGTACACTGCATGGCCTCCCTGATTCTGCAAAGCCTGCGAATAGACCCTAGGATTTGTAGTATCAAGCAGAGGGATCATTACTGGCTGGCAACCCTTCTTGATCCACGTTACAAGGATAAAGTTGCAGAACTCATCCTGCCTTCACAGAGGGAGCAGAGGATGAAACATCTTCAGGAGGCCTTGAAGAAAAGTTTGTATAACGCATTTCCAGACCTTGGAAGGTTACCATTTCCTGGTGCTGGACAACGTGTTTCTGAGGCTTCGTTCGGTCAGAGGAAGAGAGGTGGAGAACGTGGCCGGCTGACCAATGCCCTTAAACAATTTTTCAATCCTCAGTGCCAAGGTCTGATAGGTGAAAGCAACCATTACCAGCATCTGCATTATATGGTGCAGGAATATCTAGGGGCAAGAGCAGAGCATCCACTGGGTTACTGGGTCTTGAGGATGGACCACTGGCCAGAACTTGCTCAATAGGCAATCAAGCTACTGGCCTATCCTGCATCCAGAGTGCTTTCTGAACGCACATTCAGTGCTGCTGTAGGGTTTGTAACCAATCAAAGACTGCGTCTGTCCACAGACTCCATTGATAGGCTCACATTTATAAAAATTAATCAGTCCTGGATCAGCAGCTATCAAGCATCTGATGCTCATGTAACTGATTGAATTTGCTATGGATCTGGGATCCCTTGAAGACTGCCTATGCTGTCTATCCTATTCCTCCTGAATCTTGATGATGCTAGCTTTCAACAATATTTTTGGTTTAGGGCACCACCAACACCCAAGGCCCAATTTTTCTGCCACTGTTTAATAGGGGTATGTAATAATAATTTTTGAAATAATATTTAACAACAGGGTTTAACCACTTCAATACAGGGCATTTTCACCCTCTTCCTGCCCAGGCCAATTTTCAGCTTTCAGCGCTGTAACATTTTGAATGACAATTGCGCGGTCTGAAGTAGAATAGTAAAGTATCGAACCAGGCAGAACTTCAGCAATGCAGGTTTATTAACAGCTGATAACATACAGGTTTATGTTCAAAATATTACAATATACAGGTCTAATTTATACAGTTTCTTACAATGCATGCATATTAGATATAAATATTCTTATCCTCTAACCAAATTGGAAAGATTGTGAAGTGTTCTCACCTTGAACCAGAATGGGTCTTTACTGCCAATTCTTGGGAACCTCTCACCTGATAGGGACCAGCCTGATCTGCCGATGGTCTGGTCCCCTCACAGAGTTCTGGGTTCCAGCTCGACCAAGTTCTTGAGGGAAATTCACCTGAGACCACACTCTGGAACAAGTTAAGAAGTCTTCTATGACTCGTACGAGGAGACAAGTTAGGACAGATACTTGCCCATTGGTTCTGACCTCTATGACCCGTGCAATAGGGCAGCATACATAGAGTTCAGCCTTATGAGCTCCTATCTGACTTGTCCGAGGGGACAAGTTAGGACAGATACTTGCCCATTGGTTCTGACCTCTATGACCCGTGCAATAGGGCAGCATACATAGAGTTCAGCCTTATGAGCTCCTATCTGACTTGTCTGTCTAACAATTGCAGAGCTTGCATTTATATACACTTTTACAAGTCTTATCTCAACTTATCTCTTACATATGATTGGTCGCTAAGATCTACATCAAAGTAACCAACCATAAATCTGACACCTGTTCTACAACCAGATAAACTTAATTATTCCCAAAATTCCTATATGTTCATTAAAGTGATTTATAACTGGTTTTGTCCAATTAAAAACACCTGTATAGAGATAGTCTGGCACCCAGCTGTGTTATCAGACTCTCCTTATCTTGATACTAGCTTCAAGGATTTGCAGATTTATAACTTTGAGACAATTAACTTTCAATAACCCCACCAGATGTTTTATATGTTTCACTATATGCATGTATTTTAACAGTTTTAATGAGGGCACAAGCAGACCTTTGTTTGACCCTGTCAAACTTAATTAATGTTCTGTACATAACTTTCCTGTATTCCACCTAATTATTTTAACCACCTGTTTTCTTATCTGTCTGAGAAAATTCTTCATAACTTGAATCTATTCTAATGAACTTTCATCCAGTAGACTTAATACATTTTCGAGAACACCTGTTTACAAGTACTTGTCATAAAGCAGAGGTCATTTAAAGTTCAACACTTAAAAATGAAGACTTTCTAAATCTGGAAAACACAGTATACATTATTAAAGATTAACAATTGTTGCTTTACTTATTGAATAATAATATTGATAAAACCACTACTATATAATAATATAAATAATAATAATAATAATTATCAA
This sequence comes from Lithobates clamitans, assembly GCA_037952925.1. Classification (NCBI taxonomy): domain Eukaryota; kingdom Metazoa; phylum Chordata; class Amphibia; order Anura; family Ranidae; genus Lithobates; species Lithobates clamitans. Next base: position 174,654 of record JBBGZY010000057.1, on the reverse strand, counting down.
TAAATATATGCAAATCAATATATACAATATGAAATACATTGGCTAATATGAGATTCCACAACATTTCCCCCCTGTTGAGGCTTCACACAAGCCTCACAGCAATTACAATACAGATCACCCACCATGTCCTTCAGAGACCCCATACACCCGACACTTATCACAAATTGTCTAAAAAATAAAAACAAATCAGTCCAAAAAATAAAAATAAATAAATAAATCAGTCCAAAAATAAAAATAAATAAATAATTCAGTCCAATCAAAAACACTGCATCTTCTTCTGTAGCTGCAAAGTCCTTCTCCATATGTGGCACGGAAAACATAGTTGTCAGTCTCAGTGGCATTGTGATCATTCTTGCCACAAACTTCTTGCAACAGGCAACAGTTACTCAGCAACATCACATCAAGGATAACAGGGAAGAGGAACAATCCGTTCAGTTAGTGAATGAAAGCCAAGTATGTGGTCCCAAGGAGCATTCAGCAGACTCAGTCCCATAAGGCTCTGCCTTTTCCTGCATAGGTCTTTTCAGCTTAGCCAAGTGCTTGATGTGTCTGGAGAGATCTCCTTCATCATCATTTGCTGGTCCAGTATCATAGCACAAGCTGCTTTGGATGCTGTAAGACACAAGTTCAGTGCATACCTGTTCTGCAAGGATACAAGTCTCAGATTTTCCAGTTCCTCCTTTTATGCATGAAATCCTTCCTTTGTAGCAATTAACATTTGTAACAAGTTGCATCATGTCTTCTGCGATCACCCGATATTTGTCTGGATATAAAATACACTTCAAAAATATAGTTATAAAAAATAAAAATAAAAATAAAGTCAGTGTCAGGATACAATAGGTCTCTGCAAACATTTCAGGGCAACCTACAAAGCAATGGCTCCTACACTCTTATTTTACTTAATAACTTAATTTAGTGTGTTCCTATTATTTCTACAACATCCGCTAAAATAATATACATGTATCTATATAGTTTTATCACAATACAATACTCTTACAATATTAATAATATTTATTATTATAAATCCCTTGAAGTACATGTTTTCACTACAAAGTATTTTATATATACTATTCTTTTACATTTCCCAACCTATACTATTTCCCATACAATAATTGTAAAATTCTTATAATTTCTTAATCTTGACTCCAACTATCAGTCACTATTACCCTGGTCATGTCATACTGTAAATAGAGTCAGTCCAGAAATTTCATTAGTTTTAATTTTGTAGTCTTCCCACAAAGTTTGCTAAACCCAAAACCATTTCACTTTTTGTCCATTTCTGCACATACTATACTGCAGAATGTTATACAATAACAGTCAGCATGGGTCTCTTCTGTCAGTCACTGCTATACTGTCTAAGTCAGTAGCCTACCTCTCCTATGTCTTAAAACATGAATTATAAAACAATATCAAGACAAATATGATAACATATCCTATAAAGCATCAATAGCATACAGTCTTTAGCGATAATGTCATACCCATTACATTAAACCTCCCCACTTTTTTTTTTTTTTCCAAAAAATGATAAAACTATTTGTTTATAATGATTGAACATTTACTCAAAGTGGAACTCTACTCACAAAAATGTGATAAAACAAGGTTCATTAGCAAGAAAAATACATTATACATTAATTATTATGCTACCATTCTACTGAAGCCCAGAACCTTTGAGCAGCAGTAGAATTTCTGGCTGTCAGCAAACTGGCCTCTAGATTTTATTCATTGCAAAAAAAAAATAGAGCACAACTGAGCCTGTGTAGAGCAGGGTGGAATAGTGGATTTTAAACAGTATAGGCACTTATTTTTACTGTTTCATAGCTACACCTGCAAAAGGGGTCAACCTCAAGTAACCCAGCAGGAATTAATTTTCTGACCAAAGTTCCACCTTAAGGTGTTCACAATAATAATACTTATAACATATATAACAAACAAAACAACAGTAAGTCTCTACATACAAAGTATCACATATAATTAATTAGCATTGTCCATTACTGAAATACTTCCAATGTCTTTGTCTGCAACAGTCTCTTGTATGTATTCCACTTGCACTTATGTGAATAACACTCTTGGTAATCTCAGTCAGACTTTGACTACGATAGAAATGGAAAATGTCACTGTCACAAATGTGGATTTAAACTGACACTTGAATTGTGAATTCTTCCACTTCCTTTTATGATCTTTAATGTACTTGCAGTCATCAAGGGTTACTGACATACATTCCTTTAGTGGCTTTGATTGGAACATGAGATCACATCTAAAACAAGGATCTGTTTAGAAACAAAACTACACCAATTTGGTTAATTATTTTAAACACATGAACATTTTATCTCCCACTGTACAGCATGAAATCTAAGCAACTATCATTTGCCTCTAGAACTCCTAACTTAGTGACAAATCTATCCAAAGTTTCATATGGCCCAGAAAATTGTATTTAATTTGGTCTACAACAGCCCATACAACCTATCCACCAATGAATATGAGTGTGGACACAAGGTTCTATCGTCTATGCCAAGCATAGAGCAAAATGGAACTGATTTTTCATAAAAATGGGTACAATTATCTGATATCAGTGCTGTATACACCCCAACTGGGAAAAATTTCCCACATCAGACACTTAGCTGTTGTCTCATACATTTGCATGACCATATGAAAAACTGTGATTTACTTTAAAAGGAGCATACATTTATTAAAGTATATCTATATCTACAGCTTTGTTCTTTCATTGCAATAAAGTCTATATACAGGCACACAAAATAGACTTTGAAGAACTACATTTTGTGAAACTACATTGTGATTGTTCATAATTAAAAAGAAATCAAAATAAAATTACATGGTCACTTGCACAGTCTGTTAAATCTAAAGAGGTTAAGAAAATGTGCATTACTGTCCCTTCCTTAAGAATAATTATATACAAATTTTATTGTTAATTAGATCATATTAATGCAGAGTGACCCTGATCAAAAAACTGACTTTGCCACCTGTAGTAGCATATCTAGGAACTTGAATAATAAAAAATCAAAAGGAGTGAAATTTTACAAAGTATAACTTTACATATGAAAACGTGCTGGCTGCTCCTGGAATGAAGAAACAAATTATTTATTTAGGCAAACTAATAATCAACCTGATAATTACTAAATATTGTAATCAGGTAGGACAAAGTAAGTTCTAGCCAATACCAATAAGGATCCTTGCTCACCAGAGCTTACAAGCTAAGATTAAAAATTAAGACTCTAATTATCTAATTCACCCCCCTGTATGTGCTACATATAGCACATATAATAAGATGGTAGCACTGTTACCATGCATCACTCTTCACTATTCATTTTAGAAAATAAGAAACAAATATAAATTTGGAGTTCCCTTGTACCAAATAAATAAATCCCATTACTATCTTTGTGATTACTACTAAGTAGGCAAATATATAAAGATGACAGTATACATAATACTGTACAATAAGATAGGGACATAACAAAATAAACAACAAAAGCTACAGGGGAGAATAAACACCCTACTTACAAGAGTGATACACTAAAAATAAAATGCACCTTTCACTACTACAGTCCATAATATAAAAGACAGAATACCTATTCAAACCTACAGTTTATATTCTAATAAAAAATCAACAATTGTTTAAGAATAAGAATGTATTCTGAGATTTTATTTTATTTATTTATTTTATGGTCAGCTCATCCAGTGTCTGTCTAAAGGCACCAGACATAACTCCCCTAAATGTGCCTCTTTCATCTTTGTGACAGGTCATCTCAATACTCTGTACTAAGATGATTTAATGTAGTTGTTGCACGTACGTGCAGACAGCTATTTCTAAAATGGTGACTATACTTTTCTGCTCTCCTACACTCATACTGAAAGAAATACATTATCTTGCTTAACATGTAAAACCTACAACTGTAAAATGTTTTTAAGCATGACATTAATTACATTAGCAACATTGAATTTATCTACAGATATTTTCCTTCCAGAAGCAGTATGCTGGATACAAAAAAAATATGGGAGAACTTTGTGTCGTAAATTACTTAAAACAAACAACTTTCTTTTTTCTACAGTCTAAATAACTTCTAACTCCCTCAGCTCATTAATGGTGCTAACTAGCTGAGGTACATATTCAAAAGAATATAAAAAATAAAAAAAAAATAAAAAATGAATCGTGCCTTCCACACACACACTCACTGCTAATAACATTTAGAAATTTGATGCTAAAGTCAATCAGTCACCATAGATTTATCAATCCCTAGCCTCTCAACGAAAGACATACAATCATTCACATAGGGATTCATTTTACACCTCATACAAAAAAAAAACCAAAAAAAACAAAAAAAATAAAACACACACACACACACATTTAACTCATATAAATATAAATCCTCCTAACAAATACTAATAACACGTGTCACGAAATCAAATATATGACACAGAAAGTTCTAATTGCATTTGTATGGAGGATACATACCATTTCCCTATTCATCATACACTATGCAGAATTCAGCATCAGTTACATACTTCTTACTATTTACTCATAGAACTAACACACAGGGTCCTTTCACACCAACGTTTTTACAACCACTACAGAATTATTCTAACCTAATTTGGGAGATGATCAGTCTCCCTCACACATACAATATTCCCTAACAGTCTACAAACATTACAAATAAATTAACTTACATTTGTGAACATTCATTGACAAAATGTCATTATCTTCTGTTTTCTATATAGCAATACAGTCACTCCACCTAGCAAAGTATGCATACACATGAACACAAATTCCTGACTATATATAAATATACAAATATTCACAAAATTATTAAAACTGACAGGATAGTTAGTAATTACTTATGGACAGCAGTGCTCAGAGTAAAGCCAATAGGCACCGTATGCGCATACGTCTCCTTACCAAAACGCTTGTCTCAAGACACGAAAAACCGCCAAGCCCTGCTTGCCACGGCGATCAGGAATGTCTCAACCTGATCTTAACTCAGTTAGTACACAGATCATTACAACAGATACATATAAACACATACACTTATAGCACAAAGACAATACATACCTTTTAACTTTGTTAACAAATGGAGCTCCAAAACCTTTACCTTATTTACCTGTCAGGACTTGCCTCTCCTGACATTTCTAAACTCATGAGTATTATTTTACACCACAATTATTATGTTCAATAATATACAAAACAAAGGTACCTTTTTCTACTAGTAGCTACATATCAGTACTGTTTTTGTTTTTAAGTTAGGCTTTCCAGGGGTCTAATAACCCCAAAGCCTCCTCCAGATTGATTGCCAATCCAGGATACCAACATGCATGTAAATTTAGGCAACTCAAGAACCTCTTCCAAACTTACCAGTCTAGGATACCAATTCTTCCAGAACTCCTGTAGGGCTAGCATACCAATCGAAAGTAAACCTCTTCTAGACCGATTTACTCGGTCTAGGATACCAACATGCATGTTAAAGGTAGGTTCTCCAGGGGTCAAAACATTTACCCCAGAACCTCATCCAGACCTCTTGTAGGTCTAGGATACCAATCAAAATATACCTCTTCTAGACCGATTTACTCAGTCTAGGATACCAACATGCATGTTAAAGGTAGGTTCTCCAGGGGTCAAAACATTTACCCCAAAACCTCATCCAGACCTCTTGTAGGTCTAGGATACCAATCAAAATATACCTCTTCTAGACTGATTTATTCAGTCTAGGATACCAACATGCATGTTAAAGGTAGGTTCTCCAGGGGTCAAAACATTTACCCCAAAACCTCGTCCAGACCTCTTGTAGGTCTAGGATACCAATCAAAATATACCTCTTCTAGACTGATTTACTCAGTCTAGGATACCAACATGCATGTTAAAGGTAGGTTCTCCAGGGGTCAAATCATTTACCCCAAAACCTCGTCCAGACCTCTTGTAGGTCTAGGATACCAATCAAAATATACCTCTTCTAGACTGATTTACTCAGTCTAGGATACCAACATGCATGTTAAAGGTAGGTTCTCCAGGGGTCAAAACATTTACCCCAAAACCTCGTCCAGACCTTTTGTAGGTCTAGGATACCAATTAAAATATACCTCTTCTAGACCGTTTTACTCAGTCTAGGATACCAACATGCATGTTAAAGGTAGGTTCTCCAGGGGTCAAAACATTTACCCCAAAACCTCATCCAGACCTCTTGTAGGTCTAGGATACCAATCAAAATATACCTCTTCTAGACTGATTTACTCAGTCTAGGATACCAACATGCATGTTAAAGGTAGGTTCTCCAGGGGTCAAAACATTTACCCCAAAACCTCGTCCAGACCTCTTGTAGGTCTAGGATACCATTCAAAATATACCTCTTCTAGACTGATTTACTCAGTCTAGGATACCAACATGCATGTTAAAGGTAGGTTCTCCAGGGGTCAAAACATTTACCCCAAAACCTCGTCCAGACCTCTTGTAGGTCTAGGATACCAATCAAAATATACCTCTTCTAGACTGATTTACTCAGTCTAGGATACCAACATGCATGTTAAAGGTAGGTTCACACAGAGGGTAGCTAGCCTTCTACAGGGGTACCCCTCTGGAAAAATTTTTCCATTTTTTTTTTTTTTTGTTTTGTTACCCAGGGTATTTCATCCTGTACAATACATTTTAAGGCATTCACAGTTGAGAAAACCCAACCTACCATCACAAAGATCTGCCTGGTGGACAGCGATACCCCAACAACAACCACCTGCCCCTCCTAGCGCTAGCAAAACACGGCACAACACAATGCAGAACTAATAATAGGTGTCTGCTAACCTGATATAAATTGCGCAAAATTGTGTTGAGCTAAGTGCCTCACCAGCATGGAGTTAGGCAAGATCGGAGTTGAGGTTATGCTGTCCCCGTACGGGCCACCAAATGAAGTAGAATAGTAAAGTATCGAACCAGGCAGAACTTCAGCAATGCAGGTTTATTAACAGCTGATAACATACAGGTTTATGTTCAAAATATTACAATATACAGGTCTAATTTATACAGTTTCTTACAATGCATGCATATTAGATATAAATATTCTTATCCTCTAACCAAATTGGAAAGATTGTGAAGTGTTCTCACCTTGAACCAGAATGGGTCTTTACTGCCAATTCTTGGGAACCTCTCACCTGATAGGGACCAGCCTGATCTGCCGATGGTCTGGTCCCCTCACAGAGTTCTGGGTTCCAGCTCGACCAAGTTCTTGAGGGAAATTCACCTGAGACCACACTCTGGAACAAGTTAAGAAGTCTTCTATGACTCGTACGAGGAGACAAGTTAGGACAGATACTTGCCCATTGGTTCTGACCTCTATGACCCGTGCAATAGGGCAGCATACATAGAGTTCAGCCTTATGAGCTCCTATCTGACTTGTCCGAGGGGACAAGTTAGGACAGATACTTGCCCATTGGTTCTGACCTCTATGACCCGTGCAATAGGGCAGCATACATAGAGTTCAGCCTTATGAGCTCCTATCTGACTTGTCTGTCTAACAATTGCAGAGCTTGCATTTATATACACTTTTACAAGTCTTATCTCAACTTATCTCTTACATATGATTGGTCGCTAAGATCTACATCAAAGTAACCAACCATAAATCTGACACCTGTTCTACAACCAGATAAACTTAATTATTCCCAAAATTCCTATATGTTCATTAAAGTGATTTATAACTGGTTTTGTCCAATTAAAAACACCTGTATAGAGACAGTCTGGCACCCAGCTGTGTTATCAGACTCTCCTTATCTTGATACTAGCTTCAAGGATTTGCAGATTTATAACTTTGAGACAATTAACTTTCAATAACCCCACCAGATGTTTTATATGTTTCACTATATGCATGTATTTTAACAATTTTAATGAGGGCACAAGCAGACCTTTGTTTGACCCTGTCAAACTTAATTAATGTTCTGTACATAACTTTCCTGTATTCCACCTAATTATTTTAACCACCTGTTTTCTTATCTGTCTGAGAAAATTCTTCATAACTTGAATCTATTCTAATGAACTTTCATCCAGTAGACTTAATACATTTTCGAGAACACCTGTTTACAAGTACTTGTCATAAAGCAGAGGTCATTTAAAGTTCAACACTTAAAAATGAAGACTTTCTAAATCTGGAAAACACAGTATACATTATTAAAGATTAACAATTGTTGCTTTACTTATTGAATAATAATATTGATAAAACCACTACTATATAATAATATAAATAATAATAATAATAATTATCAATAAATATATGCAAATCAATATATACAATATGAAATACATTGGCTAATATGAGATTCCACAACAGGTCATGCAACACTACACCCAAATGAAATATCATGTTTTCCCCCACAAATAGAGCTTTCTTTTGGTGGTTTTTAATCACCTCTGTAGTTTTTATTTTTTGCGCTATAAACAAAAAAAGAGCGACAATTTTGAAAAAAAACCCAATATTTTTTTACTTTTTGCTATAAATATCCCAATTTTTTTTTTATAAAAAAAAATTTTCCTCAGTTTAGGCCGATATGTATTCTCTACATTTTTTTGGTAAAAAAAAAAAATGAAATAAATGTATATTGATTGGTTTGCGCAAAAGTTATAACGGCTACAAAATAGGGGATAAATTTATGGCATTTTTATTATTATTATTATTTTTTTTACTAGTAATGGAGGCAATCTGCGAGTTTTATCATGACTGTGACATTGCGGTGGACACATCAGACAATTTTGACACTATTTTGGGACCATTGACATTTATACAGCAATCAGTGCTATAAATATGCACTGATTACTGTGTAAATGTCACTGACAGGGATGGAGTTAACACTAGGGGGCGATCAAGGAGTTAAATGTGTCACCTAGGGAGTTATTCTAACTGTGGGGGGGATCGGACTGACTAGGGGAGGAGACCGATCGCTGTTCCTATATACTAGGAACACGCGATCTGTCTCTTCTCCCCTGACAGGACATGATTCTACACAGATCCACGTTCCTGCTCTGTCACCAGCAATCCCGGGTGCCTGGCGGACATTGCAGCCTCCGGGCACGCGCATCGGCTCCCGAGTGACGCGGCGGGCTCGCGACTATGGGAAGCCGAGGACGTCATATGACGCCCACCCAGAATGGGAGATCCCACCTTCGGACCTCATATAACAATATGCGGGTATTGAAGTGGTTAACAGCGGGGCCTGTTCCTGTGCCCAACAAGAGCAACTGTGAGGGGTTACAGTATTGTGGTACCACCACCACCAACCAAGGCTCATTTTTCTGCCCCTGTTGAGCAGGGGCATGTATTTACAATTTTTGAAATATTATTTAACGGCAGGGGCCGTTCCTGCGCCCAACAAGAGTAACTGTGTAGGGTTGCAGTGTTGTGGCACCACCAAAGCCAAAGGCCCAATTTTAATGCCCCTGTTTGACTTGGGCATCTAATTAAAATTTTTTAAATAATATTTAACAGCAGGGCCCGTTCCTGCATCCAACAAGAGTAACTGTGACGTGTTACAGTGCTGTGGCACCACCAAAACCATGGGCCCATTTTTTCTGCCCCTGTTTAACAGGGGTATGTAATTACAATTTTTGAAATAATATTAACTAGCAGAGCCCATTCCTGCACCCAATGAGTAGCTGTGAGAGGTTACAGTGTTCTGGCACCACCAATACCACCCAAGGCCCAATTTTTTGCCCTTGTTTAACAGGGGCATGTAATTACAATGTTTTAAATAATATTTAACAGCAGGGCCAGTTCCTGTGCCCAAAAAGAGTAACTGTGAGGGGTTACAATATTCTGGCACCACCAACACCTAACGCCCAATTATTCTGCGGAGTATATAGTGCTGTCTGTATAGTATATATACTGCAGTTCAGAGTATATAGTGCTGTCTATGTAGTATATATACTGCAGTTCAGAGTATATAGTTCAGTCAGTGTAGTATATATAATACAGTGCAGGGTATATAGTGCAGTGTTCAATATATAATAGTGTATTGAAGTGGTTAAGGGGAACCCTAAAACAGAATTAAAAAAAAATGGCATGGTCTCCCCCCAGTCCATACCAGGCCCAGACCCAGGGTTATTAGGGTATTTACCCATCGGAGATTATCAGTGTCATTGTATGTTTCATTTGGTTTTCTGTCATGCTTGTTTGTATGCATTTTTAGACGCTACACGTCTTTTTATAATTGGTCACTTGCTTGTATTCTTAACATTTATGTAAATAAACTTTTGTACATACATATTGAGTTGGTGGTCTTTCAAAGTCCCATCCAGGGGGTATTCTTTTTTGAAAAATAGAAAAAAAACCTCCGGCTTGATGGGAGGTATCCCGCCGAAAGGGATTTGCATGATGAAGACATGCAGATAACAACAGTTTTTGCCTTTTTTATTTTTATTTCTTTGATAGTATACCTCTAAATTAGGCAAGCATATGTCAACCAATCAGACATAAACCTAAGTCAATTTATCTTATCCTTGGCCTCCTTGATAGGGTGAGAGGTTAGTTTTGTTTGTGTGCTCCCTCATTCTACACGGACCATTAAACGCTGGTCATGTGGGAAGGACCTCAGGTCACTGTCTGAAAGTGAAGAGCTTTATATCAGTGTGACAGACACTGCTGGATGTGTGGTGATTTGTATTTCCATTTACCACACACATGCCAGTTGCATTAAGGAGCTTATATTAACAGAACAGCCTTCTAAAAAAACTGCATAAAACATAGCACATAAAAGTAATGTACATAGAAAAGTAAATTAAATTAATAATGATAAATGAAGGATTGTTGACAACATGTAAACTGCCAAATGTCAAGAGAATGTAAGTAAATGTATTGTTATTATTATTACTATTGTTATTACCATCAAATGCAAGCAGAATATAATAGCAGTGAGTAATGTTGCCTAGTAAGACATCACATATAAAATCAAGGCCTTTTAATCTCTTTCCCTGTGATCAATACAACTGTGTAAACTGTTTACATAAAAATGGTTCTGTTTTCTTGCTTATTGTTTGATATGTTATTAGAAAGAAAAAAGCTAAATTGACCTGGAAATGGAACACTATACACATGGGCTGTGGAAAACAATGCCTGCTTCATAATAGATAAATGAAAAAAAATATTACAAATAATGTATTTTATTCCCTCTATTGCTCATGTCCTCATATTGAAATTATTGAATTATTAATTGGATTTGAACATCTATAAAAGAAAGCCCCGTTGGCTTTTTAGAAATAATTCTCAGAAAAAAGTTGTAGACAAGGATAAGATAAATAATTTTAAAAGATTTTCCGTTTAGATACACTATCAATAAATGTACCAAGTTATGCAGATGCTAATAATTAAAAACACATAATGAAACAATTTTTCACTAGTCTTTTGAGAAGTATTGAGTAGGTGTATATAATATAGTTAAAATGTCCAAAATGTGATGTATAACTGCAGAATAGATAAGGTTCAGTGTTGCAGAATTTGTATTTGCCAAAAGTGAGCTTTTGAAAGCCCTAATATCTTGCTGTCAGACTTGACCATTCTTGACAATAAGGCCTAAGTAGTTGAAAAAGCTTAAATTTAAATCTGTTAAGTTTGTTAATAATTTGCATCACTTTAACCTATCAACAACCTGTCATTTATGAATAGCTAACGCGATCCAACACTACAATGCCTTTGGTAACTAAAGAGTGCTGTAAACTGGACAATGATAAAGTTTGAAGAAAAAAATTGGGGAAAATTGTTTATTTGTAAATTCCCATTATTACCCCTTTGTGTGAGTTGTTCCTTTGTTATGGAAATCAAAATCTATGTTCACAGCTTAATAAAATGCTCCAGTGCTGTGTATGAGTTAAAGAGGAGTTCTACTCAAAAGTGGAACTTCTGCTTATTCATCCCCCCCCCCCTACCAGTGCCCCATTTGGCACCTTTCAGGGGGGAGGGTATACCGGGTACCTGTTTTTGACAGGTACCGCTTCCCAATTCCGGTGACGGCGCCTGGCTACGTCTCTCAGAAGTTCAGCCCCCCCTCCTTCCTCCGCTACTAGGCTAATTAGAGATTGCAGCGTACTTGGCGCATTTGCAGTAGGGAACAGTCTGTGAAGCTGAAAGGCTTTCACTGCCGGGTTCCCTTACCAGGAATGGTGGCAGCAGCACCCGACAGATGATCCCAAGATCGGCTGGGGTGCTGATATCATAGGCTCCTTGGACCGGTAAGTGTCCATATATTAAAAGTCAGCAGCTGCAGTATTTGTAGTTGCTGACTTAAACTTTTTCGTGGGGGAGCTGGACCTCCTCTTTACGTAGGGTACACACTATAAGAAAATCTAAGAAAAATTCCATATGAGGCACGATCGTTCCATTTTTGGATAGTGTGTACACAACTTTCGGCATCCGATTCAGACTTTCCAAATGAAAATTCCCAAAGGGACAAACTCCAAACATTTTTTCCTACCTGAACAGAACTAACTATATTTGTTTAATGTGCAGTGTTTTTGTACGGTTTCCGTATGAGAAAAATTAGATATAAAAGACTGCGCATGATCAAAAACAATAAACAACAACAAAAAAAATTATTGTACGAGAATTTTCATACATTATTTCCATCCTCAGTTCCGACTTGCTGTGAAATATTGAGGAAAACTGGACGATCGTTCGCCCGATTTCCTTATAATGTGTACCTACCTTTACAGTGGTATAAATTTTATGGATCTCATCGCTTTATTTGATTAGCAACAAACTCACTGCAAATGTCAAGTTTCCTCAATATGAGTTTTTAAAAGATGTATATATTTATAAGGATTGGTAAGCTGCAATATATTATATTTTTGGTTTAGGTTTAATACTACTTTTATGCGCACTCAGACCTGAACAAACATCCAGAAATGTGTCCGAACACTAATTTTATAGAACAAAATGTTTTTGTTTTAGTAAACCAAAAGCATCAGCACTGCCAACACCTTGGACCAGGCAGGGACTCAGGGATAAGGTTGAGAAAGAGGATTGTGGAGAGGAAACAATTGGGACTGGGCAGAGGTGTGTACAGTGACAAGGTACAGCAAAATCATGTAAAACCTAAATTCAAATTTGGAGACAAGGCTCAAACATTTTGGAATTATACAAGAAAAATATTAATTGCAAATACTGTGTATTTAGGAAAAGGGTTTGACAGGGTGGGGCTTCACCATAAGAAAGCACCATTATGGCTTTCAATCTTGAACTCTAGGCAGAGAGGACAGAAATGACAGAGATGAACACTTCATGTTCTTTTGATAGGGTGTGGACACAGCACAGGAATTTTTACTTTGGAGACGGAGCAAGTTCACATATCTCAAAACATAGAAAGAAAGCTATTAAATGACAAACTCTCTTTCCAAAGAAAAAAGCTCTGCACACACCTTGCAGATTCATCACAGGAATCTATATTTCTCTGGAGAAACCAGGAAGAAAAAGCTGCAAATTCTGAAACACTAAAGAAAATAATGTCTCTAAAAAGATCTATATACAATACATTAACGTTCTTTTAAAATTCTATCTATTCCTGAGTTGACTAAATCTACAACCTAATGTTGATCTGATGTCAAAAGGTATTTTCATTTTTTTTTTAATTTGCAGCTTTCTGTAAAAGAATGTGAACTTCCTGTTATTGGATGGCAGTTGTCCAATTGCGCTCCTGTGTTGTCACCCCATCATGAGCCCCTGGTGGAGACTACAAGTGACCACATGCATTGTGTAGGCATGGTCTTTTGTTGTTAGTATTAGGAAGCTGGTCCAGAGCAATGACGTACGGCTAATAATGAAGAGATGTAGATAGGAAGTGGCTGAAAAAGGCTTGAGGACATCGTCAGTGCTGAGATGCAAAGAAGGTATTTTGAAGAAAAAAAAAAAATGGCAATTATCTTTGGTTCACATTACTTTAGCACATTATTGTAACTGTCATCCAGTAAGAGCCCTTTCACACTGGGGCGGGCATCGGCGGTAAAGCGCCGCTATTGTAAGCGGCGCTTTACCGTCGGTATGCGGCTGCTAGCGGGGTGGTTTTACCCCCCGCTAGCGGCCGAGAAGGTGCAGAGGCGCTTTGCCGGCGGTATAGCCGTGTCGTCCAATTGATTTCAATGGGCAGGAGCGGTGAAGGAGCGGTATACACTCCGCTCCTTCACCGCTCCGAAGATGCTGCTAGCAGGACTTTTTTTACCGTCCTGCCAGCGCATCGCTCCAGTGTGAAAGCCCTCGGGGCTTTCACACTGGAATGAAAGCAGCGACACTTTCGGGTCGGTTTGCAGGCGCTATTATTAGCGCAATAGCGCCTGCAAACCGCCCCAGTGTGAAAGGGCCCTAAGGGATTGGATCTGGTGTAAAGATGTACTGAAAAGGAATGAGCTTCAGGTTTGGGTCAGATCTGGGTATGAGAAAAACCCGTGCCGGTCACGGACCCGCTGAATAATTGAAGCTCTTTGAGGCCATTTGCTTATCCACTTCAGCCCCGGAAGGATTTACCCCCTTCCAGACCAGAGCATTTTTTGCGATTCGGCACTGCGTCAATTTAGCCTAAAATTGCGATAATGTGCAACGTTGTACCCAAACAAAATTTACGTATTTTTTTTCCCACAAATAGAGCTTTCTTTCGGTGGTATTTCGCAAGTATTGGGACGCCTGTCTTTACACTCACATGAACTTTAATGGCATCCCAGTCTTAGTCCGCAGTGTTTAATACTGAGTTGGCCCACCCTTTGCAGCTATAACAGCTTCAACTCTTCTGGGAAATTTTAGGAGTGTGTTTATGGGAATGTTTGACCATTCTTCCAGAAGCGCATTTGTGAGGACAGACACCGATGTGGATAAAAAGGCCTGGCTTGCAGTATCCACTCCCAATTCATCCCAAAGGTGTTCTATTGGGTTGAGGCCAGGACTTTGTGCAGGCCAGTCAAGTTCCTCCACCCCAAACTCACTCATCCATGTCTTTATGGGCCTTGCTTTTTGTATGGGTCCAAATTATTTGGTGGAGGGGGATTATGGTGTGCGGTTGTTTTTTAGGGGTTGGACTTGGCCCCTTAGTTCCAGTGCAGGGAAATTTTAAGGTGTCAGCACACCAAGACATTTTGGACAATTTCATGCTCCCAAATTTGTGGGATCAGTTTGGGGATGGCCCCTTCCTGTTCTAACATGACTGCGCAGCAGTGCACAAATAACGTCCATAAAGACATGGAAGAGCAAGTTTGGGGTGGAGGAACTTTACTGGCCTGCACACAGTCCTGACCTCAACCTGACAGAACACCTTTGAGGTGAATTAGAGCGGACACTGTGAGCCAGGCCTTCTCACCCAACATCAGTGCCTGACCTCACAAATACACTTCTGCAAGAATGGTCAAACATTCCAATAGACACACTCCTAAACCTTGTGGACAGCCTTCCCAAAAGAGTTGAAGCTGTTATAGCTGCAAAGTGTGGGCCAACTCAATATTGAACCCTACAGACTAAAACTGGGATGCCATTACAGTTCATGTGTGTGTGTAAAGGCAAGCGTCCCAATACTTTTGGTAATTTAGTGTATATTCAGGAAGATTATCCACTGAGTAAATCAACAACATCATACAAAGGCCTTGCGGAGTTCCAAATCTGGAAACTAACTAGAGATGCCAACCAATTTGCAAATACTTCATGCTCTGCTCTGTCTTATCATATCACTCTTTGAAGTGTAACTCCTTATTCCTCAGCTTGCTTCCCTAGGCCATAAATGGCATTACTGCTACTAACATTTTTATTATGGGATGAGATACAACTTGTCTGTTGTTTCCCAGTGCCACCACATCAACTCACTATATTATTTTAGAAGACATCTTGATTAAAATGGTCAACTGTTCCCCAAAGTCTCGTTTATTTATAGTCATGTAGGAAACTGCATAATGGTTTGACTCCCCAGTGAAAATTAGTTTTTTAATAATAGATTCACATTTGAAACATATTTTTTTGCAATGCACAACTAGATATGAGTAAATCAATTTGAAAGTGAATGTGAAATTGCAGCAAATCCAACTGGGTAGATTAAAACCAAAATTGGCAAGCAAGTTCATCTGCATTTCCGACATTTGAGCATCTTTGAAGTATATGTGTGTTTCTCTTCGCCTCACCCCAATTCCTAGCAATAAAAACCCAATCTACTATTTCATGTTTTGTGTGGAGAGTGATAGAGGGAACGGTTAATATACTGTGTGTTAGGTAGGCAGGCAGGTGACTAGTTTCAAGCGTATACACTCCTTTATTCAGTATGTTATGTGGAAACAGAACCACTACAGGCAGAGGCAGCTCTCTAATTAGGCAAATTAGGCGGTCGCCTAAGGCCTCGCACTCACAGGGGCCTCGCGGCCGCCTAATTTGCCTGTTTTCAATTACTGAAGTTGATGCCGGCAGCTCCGCCTACCCCCACTGGGACTCCGTGGCTTAGGAGCTGAAAAATCAGAGGGCCTCACAAAGCCTAGAGCCGCCTCTGACTACAGGTGAGATTAATGGCACAGAACATTTTATGGTCCTTAATGGGGGGAAAAATATTGGAACACTGTAATGCCTCGTACACACGGTCGGACTTTGTTTGGACATTCCGACAACAAAATCCTAGGATTTTTTCCGACGGATGTTGGCTCAAACTTGTCTTGCATACACACGGTCACACAAAGTTGTCGGAAAATCCGAACGTTCTAAACGCGGTGACGTAAAACACGTACGTCGGGACTATAAACGGGGCAGTGGCCAATAGCTTTCATCTCTTTATTTATTCTGAGCATGCGTGGCACTTTGTCCGTCGGATTTGTGTACACACGATCGGAAATTCCAACAACGGATTTTGTTGTCGGAAAATTTTATAGCCTGCTCTCAAACTTTGTGTGTCGGAAAATCCAATGGAAAATGTGTGATGGAGCCTACACACGGTCGGAATTTCCGACAACAAGGTCCTATCACACATTTTCCGTCGGAAAATCCGACCGTGTGTACGGGGCATAACACAGTCCACGAGTGAGATTGGTGGGGGTGATTATTATTCACTTCCAGATCAGGCCTTTTCTGGCACTTTTTTACTAAGAACTCCCAAATATTATAGATTTTTTTAAAGCAGAGGCCCTAGAGCATAAAATGGCATTGTTGTAATTTTTTAAAATTTTAATGCAAAAAAAATACAATACATAACCAAATTTTTCTGTAAAATATAAATAGAGTAAATAGATACCAAACATTTCATGCTTTAAAATTGTGTAACGGTGACAAACCATGTAAATTTTACTATCCATAGGCGACATTTTAAAAGCCCTTACAGGTTACCACTTTAGATGTACAGAGGAGGTCTAGTGCTGGAATTACTGCCTATGATCTGACGTTCGCTGTGATACATGTGTGGGACAATCGCTGGTTGCGTGCGTGCACGACTGACGAATGTTCGCCTTTGTGCGCGAGCACAGGGGTAATATTTTTTTTCATTTTAATTGTATTTGTTTATTTTCACACTGTTGATTTCTTTCCTTTTTTTTTTTACCACTTTGTAGCAAAGTCCCGAGTCCCTTGAGGCCTAATGGTGAACTCCAGAGTTAGGGACAGCTGACATCCTTCTGTGTAGAGTGGGTTACAAGGCATGGTGGGTGTAATGCAAGATGAAATGGGGGGCGCCAGACACTTTTTGAATGCAAAGAGATTTTTGTCACTTGAACAGAACTGTGGGAGAGAGGGTTAGGGCCAGGACACCCTTAAGTGGATGCAATGATAATTGGCAGACTCAGAGACTTCTATAGAAAGACAGCTATACAGGTGAAGGCCTGCAGCTGGACACCACTTCTATATAGGTAGGATCACTGTTTCCTATGGCAACAATCTTGTAGCAGTTACTAACGGTAGTAGTATTCTATTGGCAACACAAACAGTTCTCTGCTTACTCCAAACAGTTCTCCGCTTACTCCACAGTCACTCACTGTGGATTTTTACTCAATAAACTCCCAGTCTTTCACTGGACTTCAGATCCAATAGCCACTGGATCCCCTGAGCTCTTCCACTTTTAGCACTCAGTATCTTCCTCAAGCGTCACTGCCCGCGTCCCTGCAGGGCCCCTGGGTTGGCACTCACAGATGCTCTTCAAGCGTCATCCCTGCTAACCCACTAGGTCCCTGGCTTGGCACCCACTGATGCTCCTCAAGCATCACCTCTGCTGTCCCGCTGGGTCCCTGGCTTGGCACTCGCTGAAGTTTTCCCTCTTCTTCACCATCTCCGGCTGGTGAGAAGACTGTTCTGGTACTGGCTTCAGCTTACTCACAGTGGTCTCCAGTAACAAGGTGGATGGTCCCTTAGTGGCGACAGCTTCCCCTCCTACCTCCGACCATGGCTGGTTCCCCGTCCGGCTGAACCACTACTTCTGGTTGGCCAGCAGTCCCAACCCTACACTGCTCTCCAGCTCCTGGAAAGGCCCTCATGCAGCCTAACAGCCAAATGTCCCCGGGAAAGGCCTCAGGCTTCTGGCCTAGCAGCCCGGGGAAGCACAACACACATCCACCCAGACAGCCATCCAGGTGGCACAGAACCCCAATCACCTCACTTCACCCAAAAATATAGGCTCTCCCAGCAGGCCAAGGGACCAAAGAAAATCCCTGCCCATTGGCTGAGACACCCCATCCATTCATGTCTGAGTTTGCAAAGCCCCTGTCTTGTCTAATGTCACTAGCATAGTGCCACCTAGTGACAGAAGAGAAAGGGTGCAACAAGTCCAGATTTAGAGAGGAATCAATTGATCTCCTAACAATTGGCCAAGGCAACTATCGCCTGGCAACTAAATTTGATAGCAACCCTGCCTAAACATCAGGGTGCTACACTTTTATTGCTGTCACAAGGAATGTAAACATCCTTATGACAGCAATAGGCATGTGACAGGTACTCTTTATGGAGAGACCTGGCGTCTTTAAGATCAGTAATTTTGCCCTTACTGGTATCACCCAATAATATAGTGTAATAAATTATAGTTATTCTTTTTTTTAAACGTGTGTTGTCTCAGATAAATAACTATTGCAGAAATCCAAATTGTAATAGTGTATTTTAGTTTAGACTTTGCAAGAAACATATGTTTATAATGTGTCCTGCATGTATTCTTGTGATTTTAATATGTATATTATAATACAGTATTTATATGGTGTCTACAGTTTGTGCAGCTCTTTAGAAAAATATGAAATGATAGAAAGTGGAACTTTAGACAAACAGCAAAATATAGATATGTTTTTATTTTTTTACCTGCCAAAGGATCCGCAATTCTGTTGAGTCACTTTTGAGATTGACACACCCCTGGCACACTGCACAGCCAGGAAGATCACTCTGCTAACTCCTGGTTTTACTTTATTACCTGGTTCAGATTTACTGCTTCCTGGACCATCTCCCTGATACTTAGATAGAAATGATAATGCCAATTTATTTTCCAGTGAACAGGAAAAAGGAGAGATGTGACATAAGAAGCTATAAAGCTGAACCACAAAATAAGGGTGTCATCTGCACTCTAGCAGAGGTGTGTAAATCACAAGAGAGCTTGTACAGAGTCACAAGTCCTTCAGCAGGTAAGACAAAACAAAAGTAAGTGTTTTCATTTTGTATTAACAATTTTCTGTTTTAAGATACAAAAAAGTGAATATTTTTGGCTAAAAACAAGAGTGAATATGTGTGTTATGACTGGTTTGTGGTGATTTTACAATAATATAAGTATATTTTTAATGTTTTTACGACACATGGTTATAAGCTCCTGCAATACATGTTTGGCAAGTTTAGGTTAGGTAAAGAGGTAGGTAAAATTGAACCCCCTTTATTGTTTCTTGAGTTTGTTAACCACTTGATCTCCGAAAGATAACCCCTTGTGACCAGGCCATTTTTTGCGATACGGCACTGGTTTATTTTAACTGACAATTGCGCGGTTGTGCGATATTGTACCCAGATACAATTAATGTCATTTTGTCCCCACAAATTGAGCTTTTTTTTGGTTGTATTTGATCACCACTGTGTTTTATTTAATTTTTTTTGCGCTATAAACAAAAAAAGACAGACAATTTTGAAAAAAAAACTATATTTTTTACTTTCTGCTATAAAACATATCCAATAAAAAATGTTAAAAATCAAATGTCTTCATAAATTTAGCCCAATATGTATTCTGCTACATGTTTTTGGGAAAAAAATCCCAATAAGCGTATATTGATTGGTTTACGCAAGCATTATAGTGTCTACAAACTATGGTATTATTTTTCTTTTTTATACTAGTAATGTCGGCGATCAGCGACTTAAAGCAGGACTGCGATATTGCCGTGGACATTTTGACACTAATTGACACTTTGCCTGGAACCACTGACACTAATACAGTGATCATTACTAGAAAATGTGCACTGTCATTGTACTAATGACACTGGCTGGGAAGGGGCTAACATCTAGGGTGATCAAAGGGTTAACTGTGTGCCTAGCCAGTGTTTTTGTGTACACATTGTGCTGAAGCGATATTAGTCCCTGCTTTGCAGAGACACAGAATACATCCCTTCCCCCCCTGTCAGAACTG
The DNA here is from genome assembly GCA_037952925.1 of Lithobates clamitans. Taxonomy (NCBI): domain Eukaryota; kingdom Metazoa; phylum Chordata; class Amphibia; order Anura; family Ranidae; genus Lithobates; species Lithobates clamitans. Next base: position 154,116 of record JBBGZY010000057.1, on the reverse strand, counting down.
AGATATGCCTTTACATAGGCATATCTCAGTTCTCTTTGTTTTTCTGCTGATCGGTGGGTGTCGGGTGCCTGGAACCCACAGATGAATTATCACAGCAGAAGCGGCACGCCGACGCCGGTGGCATGCGCGTGCCCCCTGCAGGCGAAGTCCAGGATCACTATATGCTATAGGGTGGACAGGAAGTAGTTACAGTGAGGGAAAAAAGTATTTGATCCCCGCTGATTTTGTAGGTTTGCCCACTGACAAAGAAATGATCAGTCTATAATTTTAATGGTCGGTTTATTATAACAGTGAGAGACAGAATAACAACAAAAATATCCAGAAAAACACATTTCAAAAAAGTTATAAATTGATTTGCATTTTAATGAGTGAAATAAGAATTTGATCCCCTATCAATCAGCAAATTTTCTGGTTCCCAGGTGTCTTCTATACAGGTAACAAGCTAAGATTTAGGGCACTCTCTTAAAGGGAGTGCTCCTAACCTCAGGTGGTTACCTGTATAAAAGACACCTGTCCACAGAAGCAATCAATCAGATTCCAATCTCTCCATCATGGCCGAGATCAAAGAGCTGTCCAAGGATGTCAGGGCTGGAATGGGCTACAAGACCATCGCCAAGCCGCTTGGTGAGAGGGTGACAACAGTTGGTGCGATTATTCGCAAATGGCAGAAACACAAAATAACTGTCAATTTCCCTCGGTCTGGGGCTCCATGCAAGATCTCGCTTCGTGGAGTTTAAATGATTATAAGAAGGGTGAGGAACACAGGAGAATCTTGTCAATGATCTCAAGGCTGCTGGGACCATAGTCACCAAGAAAACAATTGGTAACACACTACGCCATGAAGGACTGAAATCCTGCAGTGCCTGCAAGGTCCCCCTGCACAAGAAAGCACATGTACAAGCCCGTATGAAGTTTACTAATGAACATCTGAATGATTACAAGGTGAACTGAGTGAAAGTATTGTGGTCAGATGAGACCAAAATCAAGCTCTTTGGCATCAGCTCAACTCGCCCTGTTTGGAGGAGGAGGAATGCTGCCTATGACCCCAAGAGCACCATCCCCACTGTCAAACATGGAGGTGGAAACATTACAGGTAACTCCACTTACGTGGGAAAAAAAAGGCAAATAACGAAAAAATAGTATGGCATATACAATTGCGACATAAGTCATATTGTAATTGAATGTTATTAAAAACTACCTTTATTTTTCAATCTGTAGTCGCTGTAATTTTCAGAAAATGCAATGCAACATGGCTACCTGGAGTTGTTCTGTACACAGAATGTGTACTGACCACCCCCCAGAAACATAATTTCCTGCTTGTGTGATTGGCTCACCAATTTTCCCAGACGTCTGCCTTAGATACAAGTCGGATTTTAGGCATCCCCTGCAACAAAAGTGTCATTTTTGGTGACATACTCCCAATAGGAACCCGTCTAAAGGGATGCAGGCCCAGCAGCTTTCCTCATTAGTGCCCTGCAGGTGCGCAGCTGACTGATAATTATGAAACCACTCCCATTAGACTCACTCAGAACATGGGCACAGAGGAACAAACAGTGATTTCTTCAGAATAACAAAAGGTAGGAATCTGCAACAAAGTTTGTTATAATCCTTGCAATGAACATAGGTCACCCAGAGGGGAATGTTTTTTCTCGACAAAAGTGGAGTTACGCTTTAAGCTTTTGTGGTGTTTTTCTGCTAAGGGGACAGGACAACTACAATGCATCAAAGGAACGATGGACGGGGCCATGTACCATCAAATCTTGGGTGAGAACCTCTTTCCCTTAGCCAGATCTTTGAAAATGTGTTGTGGATTAGTATTCCAGCATAACAATGACCCAAAACACACGGCCAAGACAACAAAGGGGTGGCTCAAGAAGAAGCACATTAGGGACCTGGAGTGTCCCAGCCAGTCTCCAGACCTTAATCCCATAGAAAATATGTAGAGGGAGCTGAAGGTTCCAGTTACTAAACGTCAGCCTTGAAACCTTAATGACTTGGAGAGGATCTGCAAAGAGGAGTGGTACAAAATCCCTCCTGAGAAGTGTACAAACCTGGTGGCCAACTACAAGAAATGTCTGACCTCTGTGATTGCCAGCAAGGGTTTTGTCACCAAGTACTAAGTCATGTTTTGCGAAGGGGTCAAATACTTCATTAATTAAAATGCAAATCAATTTAAATATTTTTTAAAACAAATATTCGTACAACATTTGTATAAAAATTCTCATCGGTACATTGATGACTTGACGAACATTGTTTAAAAGTACTTCAAAAAAAGTTTGCTTTTAACAATCAATTTTGGAGTGAATGGACTTTCTCGAACACTATATTTATTGTTAAAAAATGTTGTTCTTTAAAAAATTTTCACCCAATTGCTTTAAATTTCTTGTCACTGTGGTAAAAAGAGAACTTTGATTTGACCCTGCCAACAATTGGAAAATCAAATGAAGATTCTTAAAACTAAAAATTTCAAATGCATTTCTACTAGTATATGACCAGCTTAAGTGTAAAAACCTCTGTCAGGTTTTATTGCTGCCTGTATCCCCACTGGGAAAATTCACCCTCTCTATTTGTCCTTGTCACCATTGTCTCTGGTACAGAAAGAAATGGGAAATCCAACATTTTTGATTTGACAGGAACAGGAGATGAAGGGAACTCTTTCAATAGGGGATTTCCTCTCACTTTGGAGAGATTTCCTCTTACTTGGTGTTGTCTTGTGAAGGGAATCTTCCCAACCACACACACACCAATAATAAAGGCAAAAATATCCTGACAGGGGTCTTATCTATTTCCTAATATGTCTTTATTTAGAATGTCAGTGTAGTTTTTGGTCATTTGAAAACTCTACCAATCTTGGTTATACATACATATGTGATATACTGTGGCTAACACTAGTTACACCAAAACTGTTAGTTGCATAGATGTATGTTTGGTTAGATCTAGGGTGGAGTGAAGCCATTCTACTCCGGGTTACATATTCAGCAATACATTAAATGTAGCAAGTATGTCTCTGGAGGTTTTTAGATTCCAAAAAATCTAAAATGCATTAATCAGTAATACTTTATTTTTCCTTAAATTGAAAGAACATCTGTGGAGGAACTTGCTTGAGTTCAGTTACTAAACAGCCTATTCTCTGTGGAATACACTAAGGAAATATCAGGAAAGATGGTCTAACTTAAGCCTGCTCTAACTTAATGAATACCAAATGCAAATATTTTGGTTTTACACACCCTTCTGTACATATTCTCTACTGGAGTATCTAAGACATGAATATGTGAACAGCATTATAATAAAGAAAAAAATCCCATATGAAAAAATATAACATAATATCTTATAAATACTTTTGTGCCAGCAACCACCAGGTACTTATGCACAAATTAGACAATTTGTAAATATAGTTGTGCTCATGAGATTACATACCCCTGGCAGAATTTTTTTAAATCTTAGCCATTTTTGTGGCATCAATACAATACACCAAACAGCATTTAGAGTAGCCTCCACACTTCTGGGAAAAAAATATGAATGATATTAAAATTTAACTTGTTTTGCTATGTTTTGGTGACAACAAGGCCCTTTAAGGGAGGCGCACATCCCTGCCATAAACCATGGAGATGATACTAGTAAATTACAGTAAATACTGTTTTTTTAGGATACTTGTTTGCATTTATCAGCCTGGAAGCTGTACAAAGAGTGCACATGGACTTTCCCACGTGATAGTGATCCAAGACATGTGTCAAGTCAACATAAGTGAAGCCAACCCTTCAGTGGCTGCAGCAGAAAAAGTGAAGGTTCTGAAGTGGCCAATCTCCTGAACTAAACATTATTAAGCCTTTAGGCAGGTGCAGTCTGTACCCTACATTGTAGGTGGCGCTCGGCCAAAGTGCCAGTGAAGAAGGGGAAGGAAGTACTGAGGAGCTTGGTTCCTCTATAATTTCCTGCGGTCACCAGGTAAACAGCTGTCCAACAGGACAGGACAATGACTAAATCTGTGTCTGTAGTGCATATTCAAACCTTAATACAATAAATAATAACATATTCTTCGATTTTTACTCCAGGAGTATATAAGGAGTTTGACAATTCTAGAGAAATTCTTAAATCATTCATTGCAATTTACCTAAACGAATTTGATTTTAGTCAACTAAAATGTACTGGAGATCTTAGTCGACTAAAATATGACTAAAACTAAAACAATTCAGATGACTAAAATATGACTAAAACTAGAATGGCATTGTAGTCAAAAGACTGTGACTAAAACTAAATCGAAATTTGACGTAAAAGTTAACACTGGTGTGTTCTCTGCTCGCTGACACACCACACTGCACCCTACTCTCAAGGCTCTTTAGGAACATGCAATTTATGCTAGACAAATAAAGAGTATGAGGAACTTGCCAAGTAAAATGGGCAGCTTTACAATATAAAAATAAAGGGCCTCATTCACAACTGTTCCGAAAGACTGCAAGCCATCATTTATGCGAAAGGGGTCAGTGCACGATATTAGGAAACAAGGGCATGCAAACTTTTGAGGGGGCTATTTTATTATTAATCTTTGTTGCTATGGTTTGAGTAATGATATATAATTATGTGTTGCCTTAAAATTTCATTTGAATTACATTAAAATAAAAAGAAGTGTATTTGGTCTTTATCATTTATTTTTTCTTTTATCGTTTATGTTTTCTTAAAATTTAATGATTTCTGCCAAGGGTATGTAAACTTATAAGCACAACTCTATATGTAACAAAACTTTCCTTACTTTGCTGCTGCCAGTGTTAAATTGTACATAGGGAAGGGTTTAGATGCAAGGGTGCTGGTTTCTGTAAAACTACAAATATATTTATGCTACCTGTTCTCCTATTACAAGGGAAGTAATGTAATGGTTTCAAAAGCTTGTCCTTTTGTATCAACACCTAGTGTTTTTATTAGACTGCATTTTAGGGATATTTGACAGAATATGAAACATTTAAAGCATTTAGCTGCATCCAAATAATAAACAGAACATGTGTGAGGCTATCTCTCAAAGTTTACTGCAATGTACAACAAACTCTTAGTACAAAGTATGCTCATACTTGCACCACTGGATTTGAATAGAGAAGATCTCTGTTCTTTTATACTCCTGGGCCCCAGGTCACTGCTCTTTACTTCCTAATTCTAATGTACTTATCAACTGACTCAGTCGATAAGGTCTTTGTTATTCCAGCCTTTATCCAAGCTTATTGTGTTGCCTAAACAATTAACTCAGTCATGTGTTGCTGTATAGGCTTGAAAATAAGTTGAGCTATGGGGACTTTGGCCCCACCAGCTTTTTTGTTTTATGAACCCCTATCTAAGTGGAGGTAAGTTAGGCAAAAAAAATGTAGTTTAAACTACACATTTTTTAATAATATTTTATTTTGACAGCATGTTGAGGTTGTGATTACTTTCCACCCGTCTTACTTTTTAGTTATTTCTAGATGCAGTGTAACCTAATTTAAATTGAAGGTTTCTAAACTTTTTTTTAACTTTCTCTAACTGCTTTCCCGCAGAAGATGTCAATGCTGGGACTCTCTGTCTACTGTTACCCCTCTCTCTATCATTGCTTAAACATGAATGTTTAAATGACCTGAGCATTCCTGCTTAGTGCAGCAGTTGGGCCTAGAGTCATTACAAGATGGCTTGATTATGTTTGCTGCAGAACAGCAGCTGACTGAAAACTCATGGGTCCCCCAGGCAATAGGAGATTATGGGGCCCCCAGGCAATCAGAGATTATGGGGCCACGCAGTATACATTCACACAGTATACACATACATGTACACACAGTATACACAGACAGATGTAAAAAAAACACAGATTTATACATACTGTCCCTGGTTTTACTAAGGCTGGCAAACCTGATGGGGCCCCCTAGTGGCCCAGGGGCCTCAGGCAGTACCCAAGTGGCTCAATGGTCAGTCCGCCACTTCTGCAGAAAAAAGAAGAGCTAGCCTGGCTGCACACCTCATCCAGTCTGAGTAATTAGCAGCTAAAAGCAGCTTTAACTTGATTCATCCAGGCCACATCCTCGGGCCGGGCGAGGCGTGCGGCGGCCGGGCTATCTTTTCCTATTTCTGCAACAGACATAATGGGTCTGGACAGAGTTTTCCTCAGCTTGCGCCCTCACTAGTCAGTAGCATCCAACTCATCGGACAATGATAGCATGAGCAGGGACCCTTAAGCATTTATCGTTGATTATGTTTTCTCATATAACTGTTCTCTATGTTGTTTCCACTTTTGCAGCCAAAATGGGATAAAACTCTATATTTGTTACATATCTCCATTTATATAGCGTAACTTAAAAAATATTTCAAAATTACAGCTTACCTTTTTCAGATTCTCTATGCTGGACCCTCCAGTAAGAAAAAAAAACTAGGTATTTTTCTTTGTTTATGAGGGAGCTGAGCAGCATTCTTTAAATTAAATAAATCCTTGCAAGCAGCTATGGTGAATTTATCCAAACGTATCCAGTAAATGACTTGGTAAATTGCTCACACCCTACACACTCTCATATGCGTGTGCTTTATGAAATTATAAAAGTGAATCCATGCAGCGCTTTCCCATCAACACAAAACACATAAAATCAATAATGTGCAAATATCCCTAGATTATCTGAAATATGTGCTCATCAAAAACTTTGAAAACAATGAATGTCAGATATTATCATAAACATAAAAAAGTATGAAAAAATAGAGTCCATAAATAAATGAAGTCCATAAATATGCTGAAAGTGATTCCTTAATGATTTCCACAAATAGTGGTGCTCTCAAACAAATCCATGACTTGTGTGTCCTCCACCAGATGTGCTCTCACGTGGGATATACTGTATGGGCATACTATAAAATATGGTCTATGTAGTCTTGTGTCCCTTTCAGAGGACTAGACATATTCCAAATCATAGGGCTTCAAATAGAACTTCTTAATCCGCTGCATCAATCCTGGATGTCTCCATTCACCCATGCGTAAAGAAAGAAAAAACGCCAAACATAGTGCTTAAAAACATAAAACCGCCGAACATAGTGGATAATCCTTGAAGATTAATTTATTTACCATAAAACACAAGCTTACAGATGTACACTCACTTGGTAAGGGTGCTTCCAGTGCACCCAACCATGTCTCGCATGCAATGCACATAAACACATACAGGGAAGCCACTGTACTATCGCTTTTGATGATACAGTTACCGCACAATATATTATGAAGAGCTCTGTGATGTCGTCAAGCACCTCCCCCTTGTGTTAAGCCACAGGGTCATGGGGGGATCTTTGCCATAATTAACGCTATCTGTATGGGTATTCATTATCAATTGTAACTAGATTTGAACACTGTCTGAACACCTAAAAATGGCTAAAAATATTCAGGCTAGGCATCTTGCATTGCATGTTAACCTTACAGTCAGCCATGATATCGCCTTCTATTTTTTTAACAAAAACAGTGGTGCTTTATTATTGTAATAGATAATCAGAGTTACAGAATACCATTCAACAGAGTACAATACATTACATACGTAGAGTACATATTGGAGGATAGGGAAAATAATATGCAAAACCCGCAAGCAATACGTAAGGTTAATAGTACCATTTTCAACAAATACCGCCCACCCTCCACCCTCCAAAACCCTCCCCTATTGGGGCAAATGAACGTAGTGAACTAAATGTTTCTCTACGAGGCCATCCACGGAGCCCAAACTTTTTCAAATTTCCACGGACAGCCACGGTTTATATATGTCATTTTATACATGGGGATTACTGCCTCAATCTGTGCCTCCCAAGCTGAAAAGGATGGAGGGGAAGAATCTATCCATTTCATGAGTAATTCTTTTTTGGCATAGAAAAGAAGGAAGGAAATCAGTAATTTAAGATATCGCCTTCTAAGAAACAACTAAAAGGTAAGAATATTTAAATATTGTTTTTATTATGCATGCTGTGTGAATGGGGACATTTAAAATATATATAGTGGGGTTTTCTCAAATTTGACTGTAAATGTGGAAATACGCTTTACGTCTTGTTGGCTGACCATAGTTATGCCCCGTACACACGGTCGGATTTTCCGACGGAAAATGTGTGATAGGACCTTGTTGTCGGAAATTCCGACCGTGTGTGGGCTCCATCACACATTTTCCATCGGATTTTCCGACACACAAAGTTTGAGAGCAGGATATAAAATTTTCCGACAACAAAATCTGTTGTCGGAAATTCCGATCGTGTGTACACAAATCCGACAGACAAAATGCCACGCATGCTCAGAATAAATAAAGAGATGAAAGCTATTGGCTACTGCCCCGTTCATAGTCCCGACGTACGTGTTTTACGTCACCGCGTTCAGAATGATCGGATTTTCTGGCAACTTTGTGTGACCGTGTGTATGCAAGACAAGTTTGAGCCAACATCCGTCGGAAAAAATCCTAGGATTTTGTTGTCGGAATGTCCGAACAAAGTCCGACTGTGTGTACGGGGCATTAGATTTAATTTAGAAGGCTTGACCAAAAACAACAGAAATGTCACCTGTCTACATCCTGACAACAGAATTCGACCAAAATGTCATGATTCGCCTTTTCTTGGTACAATAGACACTGCTTGATAATAGCCTGATCCTGCAGGTTTTAATGATGATCATCATCTTTTATGTATATGTACTCTTTCTTTTACTACTATTTGCTGCTTCAAAGTTTGGGTACCACTTTCTTCAAGATATAGTTCCTATCCATTTACTTCAACCAAGATACTTTTTACAAAGAATGTACATTTTCCAGTGTGATAAAATACAAAATAAAGTCAGAATAACTGTCAGAAAAATCTCTAGAAAAATAAAGATTTTGCTATAAGTTGAGAATTCTGTTCTAGTTTTGGTAGGACCTATTAAAAAAGACAAAGGACAATTTTGATTAATCGTGGCAGTAATTATTGCACAATCAATATACATATTTACTGGTCTGTGAGTGAAAAATTCCAGATTTACTTTTTTCCTTTAAAACAAACCAGCAAAAAGTATTAAGCTATAAATAGTGAAGAGCTTCAGGTTTCCATTGAACATTTGTTAGAGGTGAACCCAGCTCATTCACATTTTGGGAAAATCGTAGACTAGTATGACAGTGTAACACAATAGCAACAAATTACTGATAATGCACTTCCTGGCCTTTGAACTGTGGTCAGGTGGCTTAGAAGGCCAGTAATGGGTGTTTTCTTATGTGCCAGCCTAGCTATAAAAGCAGGGTTCTCAGCAGAATTTTGTCAGTGAGTGTTAAAGTAGATAGGGCAAGCTGGCAGAGTGGCAGTGTCTGCAGGGAGACATATTTGTAATATACTGTGCTTTATACAGTGCTGTACACAACGCTGTATTGTACTACTGTAAATTGTAGTGTGGTGGGCTACATATAAGTGTGTATCCTGTGTTTACTTTGCATAGACCTAGCAGTCTTTTTTTAGGACTGCCTTTATGTGTCAGCAACATTTTCAACTGCTTTTTACCTGCCTTTTGCAGTCTTTTTATGTCATGTTTTACTGTGGTTTTGTTTTTCTTTTATATCATGTTGTTATATATATATATCATTTTTTTAAACTTTCTGCTAGCTAAAAAAACAACATACCCAGCAGTTGTTTGCCTGGATGAAATGCAGCAGCAACACAAGTTGCTTTCCGACCTCCTTATATGAGATGCACCCTTGCAGTGCAACGTGATGCTGTCATCCTGCAGTGACTGTACAAGCAGCAGCAGGCCATCATTGAGTATCTGTGTGAGTATGAGTAGAAGCTAGCATTCCTTTCACCACATGAGTGGACAACTACAACATCTTGTCACCATTTGAACAGGCGGCCAGGATTTTGAGGCATGGCAAGATAAGGATTACCGACACATTCTGACTAATGTTCCTGCACAGTTTAATAGAAAAAAGAGAGACCTCCACCATGTCAGATGTAGAGTATGGTGGTCCCATCCCTGGTGCAATGGAACAAAAAGAAATACCCCCTGAATGGGACTTTGAAAGACCACCAACTCTGAAGTGTAAAAAAGTATCTTTTAATTAAATAATATAAGATAAAAAGATGTATGACGTCTACACATCACATAAATGCATCAAACAAAAAACAGAACAATAATACAAAAAATGAAATACAAATTAACATATGTACTCTCCGGAAGGTGGTGTGCCCCAATACCCGACGCGTTTCCAGTATTTTGATACCTTCATCAGGGGGGAGAGTTAAGTATATTTACATATGTTTAAATTTGATTGGAGTGATTCCATGTTCAAAAAACAAAAGAGACAGTTAAACCAAAAGGAATGTCAGATGGGCGCCAGGCCGGAGTAATAGGAGGCTTGAAATAGAAAGCGTTTTCAACATCTGTGTAGGAAAAAAGGTGCTTCGCCGTGATGAGGCTCCACCAAAAAACAGTGAATACTTATGTGGAGTACTTGGGACAGAAAAATGCTAGAGCTTTAAGTATAGGCTGCATAGCGGGTGGATAATATCCGAAAGTCCCTGGTTAGATGTATCCTGTGAGTATAGGGGTCCTGTATGTAGCGGTCCTCCTCGGTGTCAGTGCCGTCATACGTCTTTTTATCTTGCATGGTGTAATAGACCGGGCACTGGAGGTGCAGAGGTAGAAAGAAAAGGAGGACTACCTGCTTTTTCAGGGCCATCAGGATACACGGAGCTCTGACTTGGCTCGGGTGCCCCCTGTAGCAAGATGCTGGCTGAGAGGGCACTCACCAGGGGGAGTGGCCAGGAGCAGCAAAGAGGGACCCGAGAGGAGGAGGATCGGGGCTGCTCTGTGCAAATCCAACTGCATAGAGGAGGTAAGTATAATATGTTTGTTATTTAAAAAAACAAGCCTTTACAATCACTTTAATGCCCTGTACACACAGTCGGACATTGATCGGACAAAATCCATGGATATTTTTCCGACGGATGTTGGCTCAAACTTGTCTTCCATACACACGGTCACACAAAGTTGTCGGAAAATCTGATCATTCTGAATGCGGTGATGTAAAACACGCACGTCAGGACTATAAACGGGGCAGTAGCCAATAGCTTTCGTTTCTTAATTTATTCTGAGCATGCGTGGCACTTTGTGCATCAGATTTGTGTACACACGATCGGAATTTCCAACAACGGATTTTGTTGTCGGAAAATTTTATAGCAAGTTCTCAAACTTTGTGTGTCAGAAATTCCTATGGAAAATGTGTAATGGAGCCTACACAGGGTCGAAATTTCTGACATCAAGGTCCTATCACACATTTTTCATCGGAAAATCCTATCGTGTGTACAGGGCATGAGTAAGATAGCTTACAGATAGACTTTCAGTGCTGTCAGGTTTGGGAGGTGCTCTGCAGACATCATTATTGCAGGCTTATTAGAAGGAAAAGATAACAATTTGAGAAGGTTTTCTAACCCTTCTAATTGCTAGTTCACCAGATAAGCTTCAGCTTGTTTGCAGGTGTCCATATTTCAGCACCCATCTCAATGCACTGATATTGATTTACTAAAAGCAAAAAGACTGTTCACTTTGCAAGTGAAGCTTTACTGACTTCCATCAACAAGTCATGTGTAAGTAAAAATGCATTTTTTTACATGCATGTGATTGGGTATACTTTGCAAAAAGTACATTTTCATTACATTAACTAAGTCAAGAGAACAGCTTGTTTGTCTTAAGTAAATCATCACCTTAGTGTCTATATGGTAGAAAAAAAGATTGGATATATTACTTTACTTTACCAGACTACCCCTGCTTTGAGCCAACATTTGGCAAGTGTGTACAGCAGCCTTTCCAACCGGATTTTATCAAATGGGCATGTAGGAAAACCAGCATCCAATCATTGCTTGCAGCCAATAGCTGTGAGCGCTGATCAGTATGTTCTGGCAGATGGTAGCCCCCCTGTTAGAATACAAAAGCTCAGTGGGGGAGTTCACCACTCTAACATCACTTAGTTGGTATTGCACCTCTCCATTTTTTCTTGTATTGTAGCAAAGTGTAATTTCTTCAGTGTTGTCACATGAAAAGTTTTAATAAAATATTTACAAAAATAGGAGGGGTGTACTCACTTTTGTGAGATACTGTGTGTATATATATATATATATATATATATATATATATATATATATATATATATATATTGTTAGATGCAACTGTTAAATAAGTTGCTTATAGTTTATATTGCTTTGCCAAATTATTGCTTCATATAGGAATTAAGACACAGAGTCAGAAATCCGTGTATCAGTTCTTGAGCATAATGGACTGCTGCTCTTTAATCTTTCCAAGGCCTTTTATACAAACAATAGCATTAGCACAACCCCCCCACACAGGGCAAGGGTAAACAACAACAGGAGTCACCTGGGTTACGAACAGAAGCTTCAACACCATGGCAATATAGTTACAAGAAAACAAAAGCAGCTTCAATTGAGTTCAACAGCCAAAAAGTTAAAAACAGATTTACATGTAGGCATCATATTAAGTGAGAACTCTAAATTAAATCCCTGACCTTATCAATTTCCCCCTTTGACATCATCCTCTCCTTCCCCCTGGGTCCTCATGAATAAGCTCTAGTCAGTTTTTCCCCAGAGTCCTTTCCCTGACCGCGAGTTGTCAGAGGGGTAGAACCCATCTCCCTAGGTATTACCAACATCTTAAAATTCAAGAAGAGGAGTTTTATAGGAGTAGGGTGATGTCAATACACATTTATCAGTATACCCTGTCTATTCTCCTAATTTTCCTATTTATTTTCCTGTATACACATATATTCGTGATTGTAAGTGATATTAATATTAGAATAATAATTACCATTGGACTTAACAACCAATGAAAGGTATTGGTTGCTGTAGAAGACATTCCACTAAATATATCCCACCAATGTGGTGCAGTATCCTGTTGTATCTGTGAGGAAAGATGTACTAGTCTACCTTTGTCAATAATAATTTGCTACTTTAGGATCATCTATAGCCCATTCGAAAGTTGTTGTTTCCTCTACTTCAAGTACATTAATACCAGGAGTCCATGCATATATTTGTAAAACAACAATCTTCAACAAAAAATATGTAAGTAGATATTTCATCATGTTGTTTTCTCGGGTTGTTTCTTGCAATGTGATGCGTGTATCCAGGTAGGTTTTCCTTCCAGCTTTACTGAGGTGGCTGTGGTCAAGAGTACTTGGTAAGGACCTTCAAACCTGGGTTCCAATGTCTTTCTGGTGTGTTTCTTCACATATACATAATCCCCTGGTAGCAGAGTATGTGTACCTGTTATTGAATTAGGGTCTGGAAGAGAAGAATACACACTTTTGTGGATCTTAGTTAGACGTTGTTGTAATTGTATCACATATGCAGTCAAACTATCACATTGCAATTGCATACTCTGTGGAAAGTATAAACCCAATCTAGGTGCATTCCCAAAAAGTATCTCATATGGGGATAATCCTGTCTTTCCTTTTGGAGTGTACCTTATAGAGAACAAAGCCAAAGGCAGGCATTCTGGCCAAGGCTTGTTAAACTCTTGCATGGCTTTTTGTATTTTTAACTTTATTGTCCCATTTACTCTCTCCACTGATCCTGAACTCTGTGGGTGGTAAGGGGTGTGAAAACTTTGTTGAACCCCTAACATGGTCATCACATTCTGCATGATTTCTCCTGTAAAGTGTGTCCCCCTATCTGATTCTATGGTTTCAGGAAGACCAAACCTAGGTATTAACTCAGTGATCAGTTTCTTAGCTGTGGCTTTAGCTGTAGCCGATTTTACTGGATAACTTTCGGGCCAACCTGAGAATAAATCGATACACACGAGGACAAATTCAAAAGGGCCGCTCTTAGGCATTTGTATGTAATCAATTTGCAGTCTCTGGAAGGGGTATTGGGCCCGGACCTGGTGTTTTCGTGGGGTTTTCACTTTCTGTCCTGGATTATTCAGGAGACAGATTTGGCAGGCTGCACAGTAGTTTCTTGCAGTACTACTGAATCCAGGGGCGAGCCATCCTTTGTTCACAATCCTATACATGGAATTGGAACTGACGTGTGTGGGTAGGTGAACTGCCGCTGCCATTGCTGGGTACAGAGAGGCAGGCAGGCATATTTTGCCCCCTTCCCTCCATACATTGTCAAGGTCTGGTGCTGCTCCCATTCTGACCCACTTATCTTTCTCGCTCTCCCCTGCTTGCTCCTGTAATTTACTCAGCTGCTGCCATGTTGGTTCTGGGATACTCACCTCTACCGCTGCTAAGGTCTCAGGGCTTCCTTCCCCTAGAGCTGCCTGTTTTGCATAAATCTGCATAAGCGTAAGCGGAGTCAGTGTAAATATTCCCTTCTCGTTCTTTTAAGTATTCTAGGGCTTGTTCTAAAGCTTTTAATTCTGCTTCTTGTGCTGACATGTGGGCTGGTAAGGGCTGCGCTTCAATCACCTGTGTATCAGTCACTACGGCATACCCTGTGTGATATTTACCCTTGTCATCAGCAAACCTACTGCCATCTATGTACAAAGTGTGCTCAGCATTTAAAATTGGTGTATCTGTAACGTGTGGGAATCCCATTGTCTCCTGTTCCATGAGCTGAAAACAATCGTGTTCATCTACTTGTTTAAACAAAAGAGTGTCAGGTACCTCATTTCCTTTCTCACTAGTACTATTAGTACTATTATTCCCCCTTGCCAAATCTGGTGACTGAAGAGGCAAAAAGGTAGCCAAATTTAAGGTTGTACAGCGCTGAAAAGTAACATTTGGAGGTAAGAGTAAAGTACACTGTAATCTTAATTGCCTAGCCATTGAAATGTGTTTGGGCTGTACCTGAGACAAGATTGCATGTATGTCATGTGTGGTATGCACTACGACTGGATTGTCTAGAACAATCTCTGATGACTTATCTATGATAATTGACACTGCAGCTACCGCCCGTACACAAGACGGTGAACCTCTAGATACTGGATCTAATGCTGCTGAAAAGTAAGCGACTGGTCTTTGTTTTACATGTGCCTGTGTCAGAACACCTGTGGCGTGTCCAGTGATCTCAGCAATGTACAGATTAAATATCTTGGTGTAATCTGGTATACCAATAGCCGGGGCAGAAATCAACAACTTTTTCAAAGTGATAAACGATTCATAAGCTACTTCTGTAAGCATATACGGTACAATTTTCAAACAATCGTATAATGGCTGCATCAAAGCGCTAGCATGTGGTATCCACTGTCTACAATATGACACGATACCTAAAAACATACGCAATTGTTTGAAATTCCGTGGGGGTAACATTCCCTTTATCACTTGAACCCTCTCCTCAGTGAGATGTTTCGTACCCTGTGATATACAATGTCCCAAAAAGATAACTTTTTCCTGACACACTTGTAACTTTTTCTTATTAACCTTGCAACCTTTTTCTGCCAAAAATCGCAACAAATCAAGGGTGGTGGCCAAACAAGTTTCTTTGTCAGGGCAGCATAACAATAAATCATCCACATATTGTAACAATACACAGGAATCTGGTGGTACCCATTCTCCCAACACCGTTTCCAATGCTTGCGAATACAAGGTAGGTGAATGCGCCATACCCTGAGGTAGGCGTGTCCAGGTTAGTTGCCGATTTTTTATTGAAAATGCGAACCAAAGTTGACATTCTTCAGCAAGCGGGACGGAAAAGAAAGCATTCGCTAAATCTATAACCGTAAAGTACATACTGGTTGATGGTATTTGTGACAGTAATGTATGTGGATTGGGTACTAAAGGTGTCATCGGGGCTAGTATTTTGTTGACCGCTCTAAGGTCTTGGACCATTCTATACTTAACCGGACTACCGGCTACTGATTTCTTTTTAACCGGGTACAAGGGAGTGTTTGCCGGTGATTTTACCTCTTTTAGAACTCCACTTTTTAAGAAGGATTGGACCTGCATTTCTATGGCCGTCTCTTGGGGTGCACTAAGTGGATACTGCTTTTGTTGGGGAAGCACTGCTCCTGGAATCAGCTGTAGGGTAACCGGAGGTATGGGCAAAAGTCCAACATCAGCTGGATGTTTTTCCCATAGTTCTCCTGGAAGGGACGACAAAATCTGATCTAAGTCTGAAGGAGGTGTACCGGACAATTCCGATTCCTCCTCTAGGTATTGTATCAGGTTACACATTTCCATGTGTTCTTGATTATCCCCTATAGCTAAGGTGACAGTGCCATCTGGGTGATAGGTAATGTTAGCTCCTATTTTCTGCAAAATGTCAGCTCCTAACAAATTAGTGGGGGCTCCTCTGGATACCAGAAAGCGTGAAAGGAACATGTGGTTTCCTACTTTAACTTTCAGAGGTTTTGTAAGCGGGGCGTCGGCTAAAATGCCATCATATCCAGTTATTAGTAAAGTGTCAGGTGATTTTTGGCCAGGGAGTAGTTCAGAGTCAGAAAGTAACGAGCGTGAAGCTCCTGTATCGACTAAACAAGAGATTTTCTTATTACCAACCGTTATATTTGTCTTAAGCATTGTTGTTTTGGATTTTTCTAAAACCGGGGTGATATGACTATTTTTGTTGTCCCTGGGCTGGTTCCTTCTCTGATTAACTGGAGAATCAACACCTTCCTCTCCTTCATCCCTTATTCTTTTCTTACAGTTGCGTCTGATGTGACCAATCTTGTTACAGTAGTGACAGGTAAGGGGTTTGCGAAAGGAACCTCTACCTTGCTCTTGGGGACCCCCGAGTGCGTTGATAGCATGAGATTTCCTCCCTTTGGTTTCTGCTAAGTCCGCCTCTATGCCTTGCGCTTTTTGTAACAACGTCCCTCTATCTCTAGTTGCCCTCCACTCTGGTGTGCAGGCTTTCAGTCTCTCACTTATCTGTGGAATTAATCCCTCCATAAATTGTCTATTGAAGGCTCGGATTGTGACTGGCAGGGCCAAGTCCAATCCCTCATCTGCCATCATACTTTCCATAGATAAGTAAAATTCCGATACAGTCTGTCCTGGCATTTGCTTCATGGGTGATATGGAACCCCTCTCCTGTTGTTTTGCCTGACAAAAAGCTTCTAATCTAGCAATAAAAGGGCCCCTTGAGTCTATATGTCTGACATGTCCTGCCTCCAGGTTGCCCTCCCCATCAACTTGTCCTGCAGGTCTGTGTGGACCTATTTCTGTCATAAACTGGTTAAACAGGGTCAGAGTCATTTTGTGTCTGCATAGATCCTCCCCATCCTGCCAGGTCGCTTCATGTGTATTCATTAACTGTGTCACAAATCTACAAAAAGCAGCTGGCTTTGCTACCGGGTCTGGGGCGCTCTGTATTAATGCCATAAGGGTGTCTGCCGACCATGGTGCCCAAGTCCTTATTTGCATTCTACGAGTGACAGTAGGCGGGGCATTTGGATGGGCTGCTTGTCCAAATTCTGGATTGTTTACCTGAACAATGCATGTATCAGTGCGTACGGGAGCTACAGTTTCTGGATGAGGTTTTTGTGCCCCACAATGCACACATTCTACTGCCCATTCTGGGTTTTGTGCTCCACAATCCTGACAAACCCATCCTCTCCCCTCAAGTACCGGATATATCTTGTGTGATTTGCGTTCTACGTCAGTGTATGGGGGTGGGATGGCTGAGCTGGGAGCCTCGACATTTTTTGTTCTTCTATCTTTCATATCCCAACCATCACAATCTGGATTATACTTCCACCCCTCTTCTTTCGCTCTATTTGAGACCTTAATTAAGCATTGAACCTGACGCATCCATTGCTTCTCTAACACCTCTCCTTGTCTGTCCCTTTTTATTTCACTCCATACATCCGGGTCTAAGCCCGCTGCTCCTTTCACCTTAAATTTACGAAGGACATCCTTTAAGTCCTGTGCTTCGGTTTTCCCATAAATGTTCTTAATTATCTGTGGCACCGTATAGTGCGCCACAATTCCCTGACGGGGTTTTGTGTTCCTCTGGCCCATTCTAACAGTCCTGCCTAGGTAGCGTGTGGGACACTTAGTGTACAATATAATGCGGCTACAACATATACAAGAATGAATAATTACTTTATATGCTAGCCCAATAGCAAACCAGCTAAGTTACACTAGTTCCTCGTTGCCTTCCTCCTAGGGTGCTAGAATTCTAGAAACCTCTCCGGAATGAGATTTCTGAAACCGAATTACTTTATATGCTAGCCCAAAAATAAATAATTACTTTATATGCTAGCCCAATAACAAACCAGAATGCGGCTACAACATATACAAAAATGCGGCTACAACATATACAAGCATTCCTTTAAGTGGCCAGGTATCCGACTAGATCTCGGGACTTTGTTGAGACCTTATTCCCCCCTCGTATCTGGGAATCCCTCTCATACACTCTTATCCCTGCTTTATGGAGCAGACAGGGCTTATACTCTCAACCCGTCTATGGTTTATGAGTTAGATGTGAGGTTAAGCATAAGCGTCAGACCCCCAAGCTCACAAGCCCTCAGGTTCCCAATCGTGTGAGGTAAGGCGCATTCCGTTGCTTAGTTCGGCAATCCCCTTCTAACTCATACCATCCTTGACAAGGCTCATTCACTTTCTCAACAAGACAGACAAGACAAACACAGATAACAAAAACAAACAAATAATTCCAACAATATAAACTAAAATATGCAGTAATTCTAGACTCACCACTACAGAGGCTGGTGTTTTAAAACCAGGAGAACCGTAACTGACAGAACGGATAGGCACAAATCAGGGGAGCACAGAATATAAGAAAAATAAAGCTTTTTCTTACCTGCGCAGGTTTTTTTTGATCTGTGATTCCCGGAATGCCTATTTCTTTTGTTCCGTCAGCGTAGCTCATCCACCTCTTGTAGTATCATCGGTGAGTTCCTCGTCCCTGTTTGGGCGCCAAAATGTTAGATGCAACTGTTAAATAAGTTGCTTATAGTTTATATTGCTTTGCCAAATTATTGCTTCAGATAGGAATTAAGACACAGAGTCAGAAATCCGTGTATCAGTTCTTGAGCATTAGGGATGAGCCGAACACCCCCCTGTTCGGTTCGCACCAGAACATGCGAACAGGAAAAAAATTCGTTCGAACACGCGAACACCGTTAAAGTCTATGGGACACGAACATGAATAATCAAAAGTGCTAATTTTAAAGGCTAATATGCAAGTTATTGTCAATAAAAGTGTTTGGGGACCTGGGTCCTGCCCCAGGGGACATGAATCAATGCAAAAAAAAGTTTTAAAAACGGCCGTTTTTTCAGGAGCAGTGATTTTAATAATGCTTAAAGTCAAACAATAAAAGTGTAATATCCCTTTAAATTTCATACCTGGGGGGTGTCTATAGTATGCCTGTAAAGGGGCGCATGTTTCCCGTGTTTAGAACAGTCTGACAGCAAAATGACATTTTGAAGGAAAAAACACATTTAAAACTACCGCGGCTATTGCATTGCCGACAATACACATAGAAGTTCATTGATAAAAACGGCATGGGAATTCCCCACAGGGCAACCCCGAACCAAAATTAAAAAAAAAAAATGATGTGGGAGTCCCCCTAAATTCCATACAAGGCCCTTCAGGTCTGGTATGGATATTAAGGGGAACCCCAGCCAAAATTTAAAAAAAAAATTGACGTGGGGTTCCCCCTAAATTCCATACCAGACCCGAAGGGTCTGGTATGGATTTTAAGGGGAACCCCGCGCAAAAAAAAAAAAAAAAAAAACGGCGTGGGGTCCCCCTAAAAATCCATACCAGACCCTTATCCGAGCACGCAACCTGGCAGGCCGCAGGAAAAGAGGGGGGGACGAGAGTGCGGCCCCCCCCCTCCTGAACCGTACCAGGCCACATGCCCTCAACATTGGGAGGGTGCTTTGGGGTAGCCCCCAAAACACCTTGTCCCCATGTTGATGAGGACAAGGGCCTCATCCTCACAACCGTGGCCGGTGGTTGTGGGGGTCTGCGGGCGGGGGGCTTATCGGAATCTGAAAGCCCCCTTTAACAAGGGGACCCCCAGATCCCGGCCCCCCCCCTGTGTGAAATGGTAAGGGGGTACTTACCCCTACCATTTCACTAAAAAACTGTCAAAAATGTTAAAAATGACAAGAGACAGTTTTTGACAATTCCTTTATTTAAATGCTTCTTCTTTCTTCCTTCATCTTCTTCTTCTTCTGGTTCTTCTGGCTCTTCTGGTTCTTCCTCCGGCGTTCTCGTCCAGCATCTTCTCCGCGGCGTCTTCTATCTTCTTCTCCTCGGGCCGCTCCGCACCCATGGCATGGGGGGGGAGGCTCCCGCTCTTCTCTTCATCTTCTTCTCTTCTTCATCTTCTTCTTCATCTTCTTCTTCTTCTTCATCTTTTCTTCCTTCTTCTCTTCTTCATGTCTTCTCCGGGCCGCTCCGCAGCCATGCTGTGGCATGGAGGGAGGCTCCCGCTGTGTGACGGCGTCTCTTCGTCTGGCGGTTCTTAAATAATGGGGGGCGGGGCCACCCGGTGACCCCGCCCCCCTCTGACGCACGGTGACATGACGGGACTTCCCTGTGGCATTCCCCGTGACGTCACAGGGAAGTCCCGTCATGTCACCGTGCGTCAGAGGGGGGCGGGGTCACCGGGTGGCCCCGCCCCCCGTTATTTAAGAACCGTCAGACGAAGAGACGCCGTCACACAGCGGGAGCCTCCCACCATGCCACAGCATGGCTGCGGAGCGGCCCGGAGAAGACATGAAGAAGAGAAGAAGGAAGAAAAGATGAAGAAGAAGAAGAAGATGAAGAAGAAGATGAAGAAGAGAAGAAGATGAAGAGAAGAGCGGGAGCCTCCCCTCATGCCATGGGTGCGGAGCGGCCCGAGGAGAAGAAGATAGAAGACGCCGCGGAGAAGATGCTGGACGAGAACGCCGGAGGAAGAACCAGAAGAGCCAGAAGAACCAGAAGAAGAAGAAGATGAAGATGAAGGAAGAAAGAAGAAGCATTTAAATAAAGGAATTGTCAAAAACTGTCTCTTGTCATTTTTAACATTTTTGACAGTTTTTTAGTGAAATGGTAGGGGTAAGTACCCCCTTACCATTTCACACAGGGGGGGGGCCGGGATCTGGGGGTCCCCTTGTTAAAGGGGGCTTCCAGATTCCGATAAGCCCCCCGCCCGCAGACCCCCACAACCACCGGCCACGGTTGTGAGGATGAGGCCCTTGTCCTCATCAACATGGGGACAAGGTGTTTTGGGGGGCTACCCCAAAGCACCCTCCCAATGTTGAGGGCATGTGGCCTGGTACGGTTCAGGAGGGGGGGGGGGGCGCACTCTCGTCCCCCCCTCTTTTCCTGCGGCCTGCCAGGTTGCGTGCTCGGATAAGGGTCTGGTATGGATTTTTAGGGGGACCCCACGCCGTTTTTTTTTTTTTTTTTTGGCGCGGGGTTCCCCTTAAAATCCATACCAGACCTGAAGGGTCTGGTATGGAATTTAGGGGGAACCCCACGTCAATTTTTTTTTAAAATTTTGGCTGGGGTTCCCCTTAATATCCATACCAGACCTGAAGGGCCTTGTATGGAATTTAGGGGGACCCCCACATCATTTTTTTTTTTTTTTTTTTTGGTTCGGGGTTCCCCTGTGGGGAATTCCCATGCCGTTTTTATCAATGAACTTCTATGTGTATTGTCGGCAATGCAATAGCCGCGGGTAGTTTTAAATGAGTTTTTTCCTTCCAAATGTCATTTTGCTGTCAGACTGTTCTAAACACAGGAAACATGCGCCCCTTTACAGGCATACTATAGACACCCCCAGGTACGAAATTTAAAGGGATATTACACTTTTATTGTTTGACTTTAAGCATTAATAAAATCACTGCTCCTGAAAAAACGTCCGTTTTTAAAACTTTTTTTTGCATTGATCCATGTCCCCTGGGGCAGGACCCGGGTCCCTAAACACTTTTTATGACAATAACTTGCATATAAGCCTTTAAAATTAGCACTTTTGATTTTTCCCATAGACTTTTAAAGGGTGTTCCGCGGCATTCGAATTTGCCGCGAACACCCCAAATTGTTCGCTGTTCGGCGAACTTGCGAACAGCCAATGTTCGAGTAGAACATGAGTTCGACTCGAACTCGAAGCTCATCCCTATTGAGCATAATGGACTGCTGCTCTTTAATCTTTCCAAGGCCTTTTATACAAACAATAGCATTAGCACAACCCCCCCACACAGGGCAAGGGTAAACAACAACAGGAGTCACCTGGGTTACGAACAGAAGCTTCAACACCATGGCAATATAGTTACAAGAAAACAAAAGCAGCTTCAATTGAGTTCAACAGCCAAAAAGTTAAAAACAGATTTACATGTAGGCATCATATTAAGTGAGAACTCTAAATTAAATCCCTGACCTTATCAATATATATACATAGTATCTCACAAAAGTGAGTACACCCCTCATATTTTTGTAAATATTTGATTATATCTTTTCATGTGATAACACTGAAGAAATGACACCTTGCTACAATGTAAAGTAGTGAGTGTACAGCTTATATAACAGTGTAAATTAGCTGTCCCCTCAAAATAACTCAACACACAGCCATTAATGTCTAAACCACTGGCAACAAAAATGTCCAAATTGGGCCCAAAGTGTCAATACTTTGTGTGGCCACCATTATTTTCCAGCACTGCCTTAACTCTCTTGGGCATGGAGTTCACCAGAGCTTCACAGGTTTCCATTGGAGTCCTATTCCACTCCTCCATGACGACATCACCGAGCTGGTGGATGTTAAAGACCTTGCGCTCCTCCACCTTCCGTTTGAGGATGCCTCACAGATGCTCAATAGAGTTTAGGTCTGGAGACATGCTTGGCCAGTCTATCACCTTTATCCATAGCTTCTTTAGCAAGGCAGTGCTCATCTTGAAAGTGTGTTTGGGGTTGTTATCATATTGGAATGCTGCCCTGCGGCCCAGTCTCCGAAGGGAGGGGATCATGCTCGGCTTCAGTATGTCACAGTACATGTTGGCATTCATGGTTCCCTCAATGAACTGTAGCTCCCTAATCATGCAGCCCCAGACCATGACACTTCCACTACCATGCTTGACTGTAGGCAAGACACACTTGTCTTTGTACTCCTCACCTGGTTGCCGCCACGCACGATTGGCACCATCTGAACCAAATAAGTTTATCTTGATCTCATCAGACCACAGGACATGGTTCCAGTAATCCGTGTCCTTAGTCTGCTTGTCTTCAGCAAACTGTTTACGAGCTTTCTTGTGCATCACCTCTAGAAGAGGCTTCCTTCTGGGTTGACAGCCATGCAGACCAATTTGATGCCGTGTGCTGCATATGGTCTGTACACTGACAGGCTGACCCTCCACCCCTTCAACCTCTGCATCAATGCTGGCAGCACTCAGAAGTCTATTTCCCCACAGACAACCTCTAGATAAGTAGTTGAGCACGTGCACTCAACTTCTTTGGTCGACCATGGCGAGGCCTGTTCTGTGTGGAACCTGTCCTGTTAAACTGCTGTATGGTCTTGGCCACCATGCTGCAGCTCAGTTTCAGGGTCTTGGCAATCTTCTTATAGCCTAGGTTAACTTTATGTAGAGCAACAATTCTTTTTTTCATATCCTCAGAGAGTTTTTTGCCATGAGGTGCCATGTTGAACTTCCAGTGACCAGTATGAGTGAGTGAGAGCGATAACACCAAATTTAACACACCTGTTTCCCATTTTCACCTGAGACCTTGTAACACTAGCGAGTCACATGACACCGGGGAGGGAAAATGGCTAATTGGACCCAATTTGGACATTTTCACTTAGGGGCGTAATTACTTTTGTTGCCTGCGGTTTAGACATTAATGGCTGTGTGTTGAGTTATTTTGCGGGGACAGCAAATTTACACTGTTATACAAGCTGTACACTCACTACTTTACATTGTAGCAAAGTTTCAGTTCTTCAGTGTTGTCAGATGACAAGATTTAATAAAATATTTAAAAAAATGTGAGAGGTGTACTCAGTTTTGTGAGATACTGTATATGTATATATATAGATATAGATATTAAGGGCTTTTGTTGCCTTTGATTCTTTTGATTTTTTTTGTTCCAAATTCTTAAAAGAGATAACAGGAAGAAACATATGTTCACATGTTAAAAATTGCTAATTTGTGACAAGACATTGTAAACAATGTTGGTGGAAGTCCCATTGATTTATGACACTAAAGGAAATCCGAGTAAATATACACAAGGGAGGAACAAAATCCTGTTTCCCTCTGCTAGCAGATAAATTCTTTGAGCCACTTTCCACATACATGCCTGGTGTAAATCATAGGATATCCCTTGGATGGTACAGAAGCAACACTAGGAAGAGAGTCAAGGAAATTTACATTTCAGAAAGAGGCCAATTGACAACTTCTACAGGCTTTAAATCAAGTGTTTGAAAATTAGGAAATTTCCGGGTAAATGTATTGTTTTCTGTAGCATAACATATAGCCTTATCATTCATTTTATATATGCAGTGGATTTTTTTTACAGTTTATGGATGTGCTTGTTCTTTTTCAAGTAACTGACAGACCCACTTTCATCATAGAATTGTAAACTTTGTTACATTACAGTATCAAGGATCTACTAAAGAGTATTTGAATTCAATTATAATATACAATATGAAGAACCAAATGGGCAACCACCAGGGCAGGATGGTGGGGGCCCCTGGGCTTGAGTCACTTTCGGGCCCTACCTTCTGATGATGAGAAGCGGTGGTGGTGGTAACTCTTCTCTGCGCTCTGTATGTCTCCAGGGTGGGCAGTGTAGGCACTGCACGCCGTGCAGTATCGCTGGCGTCTGTGAACCGGTAGACAGAGTCCGGAAGTGCATTCCAAGGTGGAACGCAAACACCGGAAGTGACGTCATGGCCAATGAGATGACGCGTTTCACAGCGTTAGCTGTTTCATCCGATCTAGCTGACCATTCACAAGGTCAGATATATATACACACATGCTTAAGGGAAGTGTCCGGATGTGCGGAAACAACCATATACACAGTAAACAATGTAATAATTAAAAACAAACCAGGAGATTAATAAAAGCAATAAAAATGGATAAAATGATAATTAAATTGTAACGAATACAAAGATATTTAAAACGTAAACGGGCAGGGCCCGCGGGGCCCCCTGTTGGGCGGGGCCCATGGGCTGGAGCCCAGTCAAGCCCAATGGTAAGTCCAGCCCTGGCAACCACATATAATAACAAATATTGAATGCAGCATGCTAAATGATGAGAGACTGGTATTGAATGCAGGGAACCAGTGCCCTATAGAGTGTCATCTTTCATTGTGTCAAACAAGTGGTGGGATGAGCTGAGCAGAGAGAGACTTTCCTTTTTACTTTGCTGAAACCCAACTCATCACTCCCAGATTTTCTATTTGACCCCCACATGTTGAATGTGAACACACAATCCAGTGTAGGTTATAGCACCCAGCACCAATATATTCTGCACAGCAAAAAACGAATTATTCATGACATATTATTGCATTATTTTATATGCCCATGTCAGGAGCTTTTTAAAATTAGCACATATACCGCTATAACCATAGACTAAAATATTTTTCTCTGCAGTTCTTCTAACTCTCTCTTAAATTGTAAGCTATTATGAGCAGGGCCTTCTTAACCATCTTGTATTTTATTGTATTGTAACTGTACTGTCTTCCTTTTATCTTGTAAAGCGCTGCGTAAACTGTTGGCGCTATGTAAATCATGTATAATAATAACAACTCCTTTTTGTATAAGTGCCATTTTATATTAGAGCCTGGACAAAGTTCCTTGATACTGAACCCAGTCTATGCCCTAATCCTGATGACTGAGCTCTCTGAGTTTCTGGTTGACAGTTGGAGTTTGATCACCTGGGTCTCGTGGCTTTGAAGGCAAAAACTGGTTCAGTGCCTTTTTCTTTCGTGAAATTGGCCTCAGGAGATATTAGAGTTATCTTAGGTTAGGGCTAGAGGTAGATTCAAGATAATGGATAGTATTAAAGCAGAACTACACTGCATCTGAGACCACAAGCCAAAAATTCTATTTGATTAATTTTTAAACTCAAAGTAAACTCACCCATTCATCCATGTCTCCATGCTTTATTTTGCTGGGAAATCACTTTGAAAAAACACCCTCTAGCATTTCTGGCCATAGCCATCTTGAGTTAGGGCAGATGATTCATGTAGCATCTACTTCCTGGAATGCATATGCCCTTAGCTCAGGCATGCAGGCAGGGGGATGTGCTTAGCTGAGAAAACCCCACAGCTATTTATTTAATACTGGAAGCAAATAAGGATATGAAATAGTCAATGTTGATTGAGAGAGTGAGGTTCCACTTTAGGGTCTGGGTTGTTGTTAGTATTAGGGTTGAATATAGCATTATGACTAGGTTTAGGGATAATGTTAGGGATAGCGTTTCTGAGGCTGGAAAATTATTTTGTCACATTTAAATTTTTTACTGAAAATGTCTTCTGTCAAATTTTTAAAGTATAAGTTTGCACATTACACCTCATTTAACCAACCATAGGAGTAGTTTACCACATAATGATCTTGGCGGTAGAAGATCTTGACATTGGATTATAGCTTTCAGAGCTGATATTTCAAGTGCTTGAGAAGGTAATTATGCTTCTGTAATGATTAGTATAGTGCTATAGGAATAGGTTGGTCATTATGTTTAGGTTGCATCTTTGGGAGTTAAGATTAGGGTAATAAATTATAAATTTGAATATATTGTAGGTTAAGCATTTAACATTAAATGTGGGGGTTAAGCCGGGCACACACGGGCCAAATGTTGGGAGACATTTGCCGGTTCAAACAAATAACGGCCAACATTCGGCCCGTGTGTATATCAGTCTGTCTCACAGAAGCCGGTTCCTGTCGGACGTGCATGCTGGAAAACCAGCAGTCGGCCGAACCCTGATCAGCGCTCAGCAGGGGAGAGTATAGTTAGTATAGCAGCTCTGACTGGAGCTGACATTTTTTTTCATTCAACCTGTTGGGTTTTTTATCAATTCAGTACTTTTTTTTATTAATTTTGCTTTTACCAATATAAAATACACATTTCACATTCAAATTTTTCCAGATACAGTTATCATACACATTACATCCGCAGTAACCCCTGCCAAAAAAAAAACTAAACAAATCATAATATAATAAAACAAATATAGTACTTTCCTCTCCCTCCTCTTCACTCCCCCCCCACTCCATCATCTACCTGTCTCCTCCGAAGCCACGTCACTCAAGGTCGCAAGTCTCCATCCAGTCTTTCCAAATAGATTCAAACTTCCCTAAATTATTTCTATGTAAATAGATGAATTTCTCCTTTACTACAGTTTCTCCTATTTGTGTTCTCCATTCCTCCACCGTCGGAGGATATATAGAGATCCATTTCTGAGCTATCAATTTCCGACCCTGAAACACATCTCGCTATTGCACTATAGGTATTTTCTAATATACTGGATTTCTTCACTATATTTAACAGACATATTCTCGAATCTGGTACTAAATGTATACCCATTACATTATTTATATTTTTAATTATACCCTGCCAGTAACGTTGGAGCTTGGGGCACCTCCATAGCATGTGTATTAGGTTAGCCGGTGCGCCTCTACATCGTGGGCATAGAGGGGATTCCCTGCGTTTCCACTTGAACAATTCTTCCGGGGTATAATATGACCTGTGTAGAATGAATATTTGTGTTAATTTTTGAGTCGTGGACAGTGAAACCTGTAGTATCGCAGAGAGAGCCTCCGCCCATTGTGCATCTGACAGAGGGCCAAGATCTCGTTCCCACTGTGTCCTGGCCGGAATCACTACCTTTTCATTAATTTTTCTGCCCAATATCTCAAAAATTTTAGATATGAGACCCTTCTTTTTCCCATCCTTTTTGAGCAATGGTATTATTTTTGACTTACTGAGCTTAAATTCCAACGTACGTGCCTGAACCTGTATGGCATGTCTAGGTTGCAAGTACTGGAAGAACTTCTGTCTAGGTATCTCAAATTCCTCAGATAGTTGGGCAAATGATTTCATATTATCATTCCAGAACAGTTGTTCCACGTATCTGAGTCCTTGAGTTTGCCAAAACTCAAACCCCTTTAATTTCTGTACTTTTACATAATTTCCATTATTCCAAATTGGAGTGAGAGAGGTGTAACCTGTAATATGTTTGTAATATCTTTCATTTCCTGCCATACCTTAGCAAATAGTTTACCTAACAGGAAATTTGTTTTCATTTGGACAATTTTTGTCTCCAATGTGGACAGCAATGTATGCCCATTACTCAACGGAAGGAATAGTCTCTGTACAGGGTCCTCTTTCATAATCGCTGACCAACCAAAAAAACTGTTGTATTTGCGAAGCTCAAAAGTAATTTTTTGGCTGAGGGATGGCAAGTCTCCCCTCATCTTTAGCTAGCATTAGGGTTGTTAATTTTATCCGAGAATGTTTTTTCCTCCAAATGAGTTCCCGAAAGAGAGACTCTATCCTACTGAACCAAAATATTGCTATCCACATTGGGGAATTATGAAAAATATATAATAGTTGTGGAACCCAAATCATTTTTATAAGATTAGCTCTTCCAATCACAGTTAATGGGAGTTTACGCCAGCTCCGGCATTTGTCTTTAAACTTAAGTAGTTTGGTTAAACGGAAAAAACTATTATGCTGCGTAC
This sequence comes from Lithobates clamitans, assembly GCA_037952925.1. Classification (NCBI taxonomy): domain Eukaryota; kingdom Metazoa; phylum Chordata; class Amphibia; order Anura; family Ranidae; genus Lithobates; species Lithobates clamitans. The sequence continues at coordinate 125,565 of JBBGZY010000057.1, read as the reverse complement.
ACACGAGCGGATTTCTTGCCGGAAAAAAGATATGACGGCTTTTCCGATGGGATTCCGCTCAAGTTTGCCTTGCATACACATGAAGATATATATATGTAGAGTGAATCTGCGCAATGGGTATGGTACTATTACAATATAGCGCTGCTGCCACTACGAATACAATACCACCTTGGTGGAATGTATTTGAAATGTATAAGGAAAGCAGGAGTAGATATGGCGCTGCTCTTCTTGGAAACAATATTACGGTATATATATGATGAGAGATTTTTGTGGTAAAATACCGCTGTAGTGCTATACCTAGTTCCTTTATGAATATGTGAATGTCAAAAAAATAAAATAAAATAAAGATAAATATGCAAAACAGATGTATAAACAATATACAAAATAACCCAAATGGTAATAAGTGTATTGGAACCAAATTTGTGAGTGTTTGAGTGCCTGGCAATGGTTTGCCACAAGATTCTTCGTAAATGTGGAATCTTATTCTCAATAAAATAATAATTCAACACATGCTATTCGATATTACTTACTATACCTAAAAACTATATTTTCATATGTGTGACATATATGGTCCACAAAGTGCTGATAGTACTTTATACAAGTGATGGTGTTTGCATCAAAAGTGTATGTCATTTGATCCACAATACTGTGTTGCTGGTTAAAACCATAAACTTAAGTACAAATAATGTGTAAATGATTATTGCACTTTAATCATATAAAGCACTATCAGCATTTTGTGGATCATATGTGTCACGCATATGAAAATATAGTTTTTAGGTATAGTAAGTAATATTGAATAGCATGTGTTGAATTAATATTTTACTGAGAATAAGATTCCACATTTACGAAGAATCTTGTGGCAAACCATTGCCAGGCACTCAAACACTCACACATTTGGTTCCAATACACTTATTACCATTTGGGTTATTTTGTATATTGTTTATACATCTGTTTTGCATATTTATTTTTATCTTATTTTTTTGACAGTCACATATTCATAAAGGAACTAGGTATAGCACTACAGCGGTATTTTACCACAAAAATCTCTCATCATATATATAATAATGTTTCCAAGAAGAGCAGCGCCATATCTATTCCTGCTTGCATACACATGGTCACGCAAAAGTTCGCAGAACTTACGACTGTCAAGAACGTGGTGACGTACAACACTACAACGAGCCAAGAAAATAAAGTTCAATGCTTCCGTGCATGCGTTGAATTGTTTCCAAGTATGCGTAGGAATTTTGCGTGTCGGAATTGACACAGACGATCGCATTTTCGGATAGGAACCTGAGAGCATGCTCTCAATCTTTTACTAGCTGGAATTTGGCCAGAAAAAGTCTGATGGATCATACACATGGTCTCATTTTCCAATGAAAAACTCTCATCGGTCTTTTGCGGGCCGAAATTCCGATCGTGTGTACGCGGCATTAGTGTGTATCCGGCTTTACGTTAGCGCTAAACTTTAGTCCCAGGAAAACATGGGGCTATTTAGTTTGCAAAGGAATTTTCACTTGGCAAATATATTTTTCTTAGCTAATGAATGAGACAAAGATCTCCTGAATTTCATCATCCAATCATGTCCAAGCAAAAATACTGTTGTTGTTCTTTTTTATTTAGCTTGCACATGATTGACCATTCATTACAAAGTACATTTTCACCACATTCACTAGGCTAGGGAAGATTATCTTGCAAAGTGAACAGCCTATTTGCTTTTAGTAAATCAATCCCATGGAGATTGAGATTGAAGTGTTAAAAATTAGGTTGTAGGTATAGAGTTAAGTGTTACATTTAGAGATAGGTTTAATGCCGTGTACACACGAGCGGTTTTTCCGTCGGAATTCCGTTGGAGAAACCTTCAGAGTTTATTCCGTCGGAATAAACTCTGAAGGTTTCTCCAACGGAATTCCGACGGAATTCCACTCAAGCTCTCTTGCATACACACGGTCACACCAAAGTCCGACCGTCAAGAACGCGGTGACGTACAACACGTACAACTGGACTAGAAAAAGGAAGTTCAATAGCCAGTAGCCAATGGCTTCCGTCTAGGACTTGCTTCAGAGCATGCGTCGTTTTTGGTATGTCGGAACAGCATACAGACGAGTGGTTTTCCTGATAGGAATTGGTCCCGTCGGAAAAATTCAGAACATGTTCTCTTTCTAGGTCCATCAGAATTTTCGACGTAGAAAGTCCGATGGGGCATACACGCGATCGGAATATACGATGAAAAGCTCCCGTCTGACTTTTTCTGTCTGAAATTCCGCTCGTGTGTACACAGCATTAGACTGTAGTTTGATTGTGGGGTGGGGGTTATGGTATTTAAAGTAAGACATAGGTCAGAGGTACATGTCATATTTATGGAACTGTTAAATTACTTGCAGTGCTGAAAATCTTATGCCAAGATTTACATTGCTGTAACCAAATTTATAGGTCCTCAACAATGTTCAAATTTAAGGATTAGCAAACTAAAATCGACCCATTACATACACATCAGCTAAATTCACTACAATTTCCTCAAACTATAAAGGAAGTGTGGACAGCCATCAGGAAATTACTAATAATTTCCAGCACAGTTATCAATGCTGCTTACATAGTTGCTGAGGTTAAAAAAAGTCCATCAAGTCCAACCTGTGTGTGTATTATGTTTATATTACATTGTATATCCCTGTACGTTGTGGTCATTAAGGTGCCTATCTAATAGTTTTTTGAAATTACATTTAAGTTATACTAAGTGCACACACATGCTTGATGTATGACCTATAGTTATGTGAAAAAGAAACAACATCTCATTAAAACTGTTGAATTTCTCCACATATATGAACAGGAAAATGTTAGATCTTCATTTAAAGAGTGCTTGCAAAAAAAGTAATACATTTCAACAAATGACAAAATGATGATGATGATGAAAATGCAGATTTGTTATGTGTTAACAGTAAGTACATGCCTACATTCATCACCATTTTAAATCCATAATATTAGTATCAGGTGTTCTAGATTAGGTGCCAATGACTGCAACCTCCTTGGGGAATACACAGGTAGAACCTGTTTTATTTAAACCTTAGATATAAAGGGCTTGGCATTCTGTTTGCTATTGGCGTGTTTCTTTCATCGTGCCAAAATCAATAGAGCTCTCTAAGGTCCTCCGGCTGAAGGTTGTGGATACCTATAAGTCTGGCAAGAAATCTAAAAAGATTGTCAAATTATTTGAAATCAATCATTCCACTGTAAGGAAAATAATCTACAAGAGGCATAGATTTCAAACGTCTGCTAATTTGTTCTGGACTGGCTGGCTCAGCAAATTCAGGCCAAGAGCTGATGGTTGGTTGCTAAAATAGGCCTCTGCAAAAACTTAATCGCAGGATCGGCAGGTAACTTTTGCAACATTTGTTGTCAAAGTGCATACATTTACATTTAGTAGGAGACTGCAATAGTTTAACCCGTATAGAATTTGGGCCAGGAAAGCATTTGCTGTACAAAAAAAATATTAGAGCAAGACTACAGTTTGCCATTAAACAAATAAGGAAAGACCAGGCCTTCTAAAACAATATGCTGTGGACTGACTAAAGTGGTAGTAAACACCACTTGTACACTTGTACCTACAGGTAAGCTTATAATAAAGCTTAATTGTAGGTACAAGGAATATCTCCTAAACGTGCACGGTTTAGGAGATATAAAGTTTCTGCATCTGGTGATGTCACCGACACATGCGCTCTGAAGGGATGGCATACTCATGCTGTTCCTTCAGAGCTCTGTGCCATGGCCATGACTCCCGTGCCCATGGACAGGAGTGACATCATTACGACTCAGCCATTCAAATGGCCAGGGCTCCCAAACTCGGAAGGGTGATTGGGTAAAGATGGAATCCCTGTCAGCAGTGACAGCTGCTGGAGGGCTTCATTTTACGGTAAGTCTTTCATAATGTGCTAGCATGCGATGCTTACTAGCACAATATGCCCCTAACTTGCAGGGAGAGGATTTTTTTTAAGAGTTTACCACTGCTTTAATCAAAGATACAGTTGTTTGGCTACAGTAATGCCCCGTACACACGGTCGGATTTTCCGATGGAGCGTGTTGTCGGAAATTCCGACCGTGTGTGGGCTCCATCGGACATTTTCCATCGGATTTTCCGACACACAAAGTTGGAGAGCAGGAGAAAAAAAAAATCCGTTGTCGGAAATTCCGATCGTGTGTACACAAATCCAACGGACAAAGTGCCACGCATGCTCAGAATAAATAAAGAGATGAAAGCTATTGGCTACTGCCCCGTTTATAGTCCCGACGTACGTGTTTTTACGTCACCGCGTTTGGAACGATCGGATTTTCCGACAACTTTGTGTGACCGTGTGTATGCAAGACAAGTTTGAGCCAACATCCGTCGGAAAAAATTCTAGGATTTTGTTGTCGGAATGTCCGAACAAAGTCCGACCGTGTGTACGCCCTATAACAGTACACAAACCGAAGACATAATTTCAGGAGACTAAACTCAGACCAACTGTGAAGCATAGTGGTAGACATTTTATGATTTTGGATTGCTTTGTGGCTTCAGGGTCTGGGCAGCTTTCATTTCTTATTTAACTGTGAATTCTGAATTATTTTAAAGTGTGCTTGATGATAATGTGAGGGCATCTGTACAAAACTGATGCTAAACCAAACGTAGAGTAGTTTAAAAAGAAATAGAGAGCTATGGACATTACTAGTCCAAGCCTGGTTTCCTGATCCCATAAAAGTGCTGTGGGGAATATGAAACTTGCAGTTTATGCAAGGAAACCCACACATATCCTTTAACTGAAGGAAATTTTCATGGGGAAGTGGTCAAACATTTCACCTAGTCCATGTCAGAGTTGCATGGACAGTTATATAAATCACCTATGAGAATTGCTAAAGGGAAAATACCAGTTTCTGAGGCCAAAGGTGTACTTATATTTTCCAAAGTACACCATTACATCTACTGGTACTGAATAATTCAAAATGCAAATTTTCCTTGTATTTTTAATTAAGTATATCACCTTTATCTTTAGGATATGTTGAAAAAGCTAGCAATTTATATAGGATGTAGTTTGTTTTTCACATAATTGGATTCATTTTGACATACTAATATAACTTCCAACTGAAGTTTTCAATAAACCCCATTTCAACTAAACTAAAACCCACAACTATGACCATATGTCATGGAATCCACATTCATTCTTTGCAAACCTCTCACCTATCTGTAACCCTTAAGAAAACAGACATTTTATATTCCATCATATTATATATTGTAATGTAACTACAGGAAACCGCAGCAGATGCTACATGAAGGACTGTCATGTTTCCCTGTGGTGAAAGACTTATATTAGTCATTTCCCCACCATGATCCCAGTCCTGCAGAGATAAAGCCTCCAAGCTTATACGTTAAGAACACTGTAGATCCCAAAACTATCTCTAGGATCATGGCTTCAACTTCTATGTTACACATTTGCCCATCCTTCTTTATTTTTGTTTTTAAATATCAGCTCTCTGGTTCTGTCTTCTTGTTTTACTCCTTAAGTAGCAGAAATGTTGGGGCCGTAGGTGGTTCCGCTAGATGATCTCCAAGTATATTGTGTACAATAGTGAAAGTATAGAAAACTCACGTTGTTACCATACATTATAGGGTTTTAATTAGTCAATAAAGAATATTAATTTGCATGAACTCGGATTATTGGGAATCCCACACTATTCTAAAGCTGGGAATACACTGGTAAAATTGCATTTGAAATTTTTTTTAAAATTTTGGTTATTTGGGACAAATCAGCATTTATTTTTGACCGTATAGGCGGGACAATTTGAAGGCTTAGAAAGGAGAATTGTTGTTGTTATCTAAACATCAGGAAAAATCATTTGTATTGTATTTGTATAATAATGTAAAGGATCAAACATTAAACATTAAAATTGTATACATTGATATGGCAATTAAACAAAAACTTGTTGCAGTCATTCGTTCACAAACAATTGTTCTAAAATCTAGTCAAAACTTAAAAAAAAAATGAAAACCTTGTCTTGGGCAAAGTTCAGAGTAAAAATAAAAGTACACATGACTACCAACATAACCATTATGCAGTTATGCAAGTAGTCTAGACAGATATTTTTGGCAAGTAACCTTTATGTTTTATTTTAAATGACCGGTAAAAGTTCGAAAAGCTTGAATCTGTGGTGCACTTTTATCAAATCAGCAATTCCTTACCCTTTCGCATATCATCCATACCAGTTACTCTTATATTCACTAATTATGTTACAGGATGAGTAAAGGTGGCATTTGGAAATCAGTTATCAAAAATAGCATGGTTCTCGTTTGAATGTGGCTTATAGTGATTACCACATCTTTTCATCCATAATTAATGTACTCATCAAGATTGAAAATGAATTTCAAAATAAAGATTCAGATTATTAATGAATATGGAAACTACATTTACCAGCAAAAAAGAATCACATTGACATCTGACAGTATGTTGCAATGTAGCTAAATTTAACTTGCAAAATCTTTGCAAGCTCCCTAACCACAACACATCGCTACAGTTTAAAGGGACGATTTAGAGTCACCCTGGCTTATCATTCGACTGTATGGCAGGCATGTCAAACTGGTGTTTTTTTAGGCACCGGGGTACCCTCTTACTGGTTTAAAGTATATGTAAACCCAAAAACAAAAATATAATTGAATATTGAATCTCACCAGGGTATTACCACAGTATTTTTCTTTTTTCTTCTTTTCACTGATTACCCCGCCAGTAACAAACTTCTCATCCTAGGGTGACACAATGCTTACCTATTGTACTGTATCTATAGAGGAGCAGCACTGGCATCCTAGGACAGGAAGTTTTTAAACATTACAGAACACCTCCCCTCTCCTATTCTCTATAACATATGGGGGAGATATTCTGTAGTCTAAAAAGGAACAATGATAACAGTATGGCTGAGGCAAAGAGCACATGATGTTATCAGTTTACGTGTACTCTTGTTCATTTGTTGAACCAATATAACTAAATAACTTCAATGTTATATTCAACAGACCCAAAAGGGAGCATCCTTTTTTGCATCCAGTCTCGCTGCCGGCGACGGCCCTGCTGGGCGTCAGGGGTCTGTGGCAACATAGGTGTCCCACCCGACCCATCTGGAAACACGAACCATGGTGTCTGACGCGGAGCGGGCAGGCGCGGCCTCCCCAATGCGATTGACCGAGTGTCCCGGGGGCCCGAAGCGTTTACTTTGAAAAAATTAGAGTGTTCAAAGCAGGCCGGTCGCCTGAATACTTCAGCTAGGAATAATGGAATAGGACTCCGGTTCTATTTTGTTGGTTTTCGGAACTGGGGCCATGATTAAGAAGGACTGATTGGCATTTGCATAGAATGCATTAAGGTGAAAAAACATGAGGGTTTACAACCTCTTTAAGCAGCATAATCATTGGCTGGTGTTTGATAGCTGCTGGGTCTCGCCCACCCCCGACATCACTACTGAATTTTGACAGCTCGTCTCTCTCTGCTTGCAGTTACATTACATGTCAGTTTAACACACAGTTTCACTAACCGTCAATAGCGACTCAATGCGAAACTCCCTCTCCTCTGTCAGTGCCAATCAGTGCCACCTGTTAGTGCCAACCAGTTCCAATCAGTGCCACCTGCCAGTGCCAATCAGTGCCAATCAGTGCCACCTGCCAGTGCCAATCAGTGCCACCTGTCAGTGCCAACCAGTGCCAATCAGTGCCACCTGCCAGTGCCAATCAGTGCCACCTGTCAAGGCCAATCAGTGTTTCCAATCAGTGCTGTCTGTCAGTGCCAATCAGTGCCACCTGTCAGTGCCAATCAGTGCTTCCAATCAGTGCCACTTGTCAGTGCCAGTCAGTGCTAATCAGTGTTTCCAATCAGTGCAACCTGTCGGTGCCAATCAGTGCCGTCTAATATCAGTGCCAACCAATGCCACCTATCAGTGCCAATCAGTGTTTCTAATAAGTGGCACCTACCAGTGCCAATCAGTGCTGCCAATCAGTGCCAGTGCTTCCAATCAGTGCCCATCTGTGCCACCTATCAGTGCTGCCAATTAGTGCCGATCAGTGCTGCCAATCAGTGCCACTAAATGCTGCCAATCAGTCCTGCCTATCAGTGCCAATCAGTGCTGCCTATTAGCATCAATCAGTGCAGCCTATCAGTGCCATTAGTGCTGCCAATCTATCAGTGCCTGAAATCTGTTGATGTTTAATAATTCCACATGCCGATCTTTAGTATAATAGGTAATCACCACACTACTATTTACAATAAACACTGGGAGGTAAAAAAAAAGTGTCAGTAAAAAGCCTGCCGCTAAGCACTGTTATGTGTTCCCAAACCACAAACAAAAAAAAATGCAGTGCTAAGTTACTGATCAATAACTTTACAATAATGGTGGAATCCTCTAATGTATGGAAATCTCAATAGGCTTCAGTATTACGACAATACCGGTCACGCATTTTCACATATATTACACATCAGACTGAAAATAAGACATACTGTATAAAATGAAACTTAGCAGGGATGGTGGAAACCCCTCCTATAGATATTGGCTATTAAAAAAAAAGTCTTCATCAGTTTAGGCCAATATGTATTCTGCTACATATTTTTGGTTAAAAAAAATCGCAACAAGCGTATATTGATTGGTTTGCGTAAAAGTTATAGTGTCTACAAAATAGAGAATAGATATATGCCATTTTTAATCTGATTTTCTGATAAATGTAATTTTAGTTATCATGATATAAAATAGTGAATGTGGGGTGTTTTGGTGGGCGTGATTTTTTTTTGGGGGGGGGGAGGGGGGGCAGCATTTCATTCTTGGGCCCAGGCAGCACAATGTCTTGGGCCGGCCCTGATTGGGGAGGTGTTCTGTAGTCAACAGAGATTGATGAAAATAATGCTAAAGCTAACTTCAGTAGAGGCAGAGATTGCAGGAAGTTATCAACACACAACATTTTTTTTTTTTTTTTAAGTCATTGCACAGATACTGTATAACAAAACGCTGTCAATTACATATTTAACTGTTGTAAAGGGTTGAAATAAGAGATGTTCATTGTTAATGTGGCATAGTGTATAGTCATGTGTGGTGCTTACCGTGCCCATACAAGGACCTGTAGAGTGCACTCGCTTGTGCCCCCATGCACACAGGGCGTTTGCCCATCTCTCCAAGACGCCTTTCCTCCTCTGGAACTATAATGTATTGACGCGATTAGCGCTAGTGCGCATTTAGACAGGTTTACACATGACAAGTGCTTCCTTCTGCCAAAATGCTGCTGCTCCTGGACGCGCTGCCAGTGGGGTTTTCTTTGCCTCTGTTCTGTGATATGCCAAGCATACATTGTCCTCAAGTGACTTCTGACCAGGCAAAGTTAAATCTCAACAAAGGTTCTTTACTGAGTTGTTTAAATATAACATAAAAACAGTTCAACAAAGATCTCCCAACACACATTCCTGTAAGTGCCCCTTTAGTTATTCTCCTGGTGCCCCTTGCTTCGAATGAGGTAGTCATACTTTATATAGGTGTGAACGTCTCTTAAAGTTCTCAAGTCTAAGCAAGTCCAAAACCCTGGAGCCCCGACTGGGCTCCCACAGGGAGTGGTTAAGTGCAAATAGTGTATCACATAATTAGCAGCAACTTGTTCCCTCTCTTTTTACCCCAGCAGTGGGTGCTACTTCTCCTAAAAAAAAGTTTAAAAAAAAAGTCGAATAGTTTTCCAATTTCCAAAGAGAATAAAATAGAATAGAAAATAAAGGAATAGAATAGAAAAAAATAGAATAGGATAGAAAATAATATAACATAAAATAAAATAATATCATATACTAGAGTAAAACAGAAAAAATAGGATAGAGAATAAAAGAACAGAATAGAATGGAATAGAATAGAATAGAATAGAAAGGAATAGAATAGAATAAAAATAGAAAGATTATAACCATCTTCTGGAATTTGAATAGAATATAAAATAATAGAATAAAAAAAACAATAGAATAAAATAGAATAGAAATAATATAACCATTTTCCAAAATTCAAATAGAATCAATTCGAATTTGAATAGAATAGAAAAGAATAGAGTAGAATAAAATAGAAAATAACACAATAGTATAGAAAAAAAAAAACAGAATAGAATAGAATAGAATGAATATAACCATCTTCCTATTATAATCTTTTCTTTTCTATTCTATTCAAATTCAAATTGATTCTATTTGAATTTTGGGAACTGGTTATATTCTTTCTATTCTAACCTATTCTATTCTATTGTTTTTTAAATTATATTCTTTTTATATGTTTATTCCATTCTATTCTATTCTTTTCTATTCTATTAATTTCTATTCTATTCTATTCAAATTCAAATTTATTCTATTTGAAATTCGAATTTCGGAAGATGGTTATATTCTTTCTTTTCTATTCTATTCTATTCTGTTTTTTTCTATACTATTTTGTTATTCTCTATTCTTTTCAAATCTATTCTTTTCTATTCTATTCAAATTCAAATTGATTCTATTTTAATTTTGGGAAATGGTTATATTCTTTCTATTCTATTTTTTTATATTGTTTTTTTAATCATATTCTTTTCTATTCTATTATAGTCTATTCTATTATTTTTTCTATTCTATTCTATTCTTCTTTTCTTATGTATTCAAATTCAATTGTATTCTATTTGAAATTGGAATTTCAGAAGATAGTTATATTCTGTCTATGTTGTTCTATTCTATTTGTTGCTATTATATTCTAGTCTATTCTGTTCTTTTATTTTCTATTCTATTTTGTTCTGTTTTACTCTATTATATTATATTCTTCTATTTTCTGTTATATTCTTTTCTAATCTATAATTTTTTTCTATTCTATTCCTTTATTTTCTTTCCTACTTTATTCTCTTTGGAAATTAGAAAACTATTCAAATTCAAAAACTTTTCGAATTTGAATTTGAAAGCTATTAGAATTTGAAAACTATTCGAATTCGAAAAGTATTCAAAAATGATTTGAAAACTATTCTTTATTACGAATTAGTTTAAACTCGGTACCATTGTAATTCGGTAATTTGGATACATCCGAATTTCTGAAAAACGAACCGCCCATGTCTAGCTACAGCTAAGGCAATTCACATTTCTAATAAATGCACTGTGCTAAAGCTGTATATATTTTACATCACTGTGACTTTTTCTGAGAAGTCATACTTTTTTATCTGTATATGGAATATTGTATGTAGAACATTTTATGTCTCAAAAAAAGTTTGTTAACGTGGTATTAAAGTAATTTTTCCTGAATTAGACAAAAACAGCATAGTTTATTTGCATTTTATTTATAATTTTCTTCCTTGGGGCTTCCTTTTACAATTATCCACTGGTGAACCGCTATATTCCCGTTCCCTCTGTGCCCCTTGTGCTGCTGGGGCCTATGTAGTCCTGTACGAGTCCCTTCTAGATGCGCACTCCCGCTCTGTACTGCAACTCTACATGCAGCTGTTCAGAGCGCCACACACAAAGCCAGCATGACGAGTCCCCTCTAGATGCGCACTCCCGCTCTGTACTATAAAAGTAGAGAGATTTTGCGCATCAAATCTATCATATAAAACTATAAAAGTCTTTATATGAAGATTATTATCAGCATTACCACCATATATGTATCTTTCTATCCATCTGATCCCAGCGGATACAATTCACTATTTATGAACTTTTTATCCCAATATTTATTCACTTGGACTTTTTTGGGGTCAATCACTTTGCTTTTGCACATTTATGCACAATATTATATGCAATATTGGATGTGAGGAATTTTCCTGATTTTCCTGATTTATGAACTTTTATCCCAATATTTATTCACTTTGATTTTTTTGGAGTTAATGATTTTGTTTTTGCACATTTATGCACAAATATTATACGCAATATTTGATGTGAGGATTTTTATGTGAGTTATTCTATTTAGTTTTATATGATAGATTTGATGCGAGAAATCTCTCTACTTTTTTGATTTTTAGAGTGTAATGTGAACACTTTTCGATTTTGCTGCAGTCTTTGTTTAGATATCATCGCAACTAGTTCACGTTTTGATTTTTTATTATTATTTTTGTGATTGTCGCCACACTCCTTTTATCTCACAATAGCGTGAAGGACATCACTATTTACATTCTCCCGCTCTGTACTGCAACTCTACATGCAGCTGTTCAGAGTGCCACACACAAAGCCAGCATGACGAGTCTCCTCTAGATGCGCACTCCCGCTCTGTACTGCAACTCTACATGCAGCTGTTTAGAGCGCCACACACAAAGCCAGCATGATGAGTTCCTTCTAGATGTGCACTCCCGCTCTGTACTGCAACTCTACATGCAGCTGTTCAGAGCGCCACACACAAAGCCAGCATGACGAGTCTCCTCTAGATGTGCACTCCCGCTCTGTACTGCAACTCTACATGCAGCTGTTTAGAGCGCCACACACAAAGCCAGCATGATGAGTTCCTTCTAGATGTGCACTCCCGCTCTGTACTGCAACTCTACATGCAGCTGTTCAGAGCGCCACACACAAAGCCAGCATGACGAGTCTCCTCTAGATGCGCACTCCCGCTCTGTACTGCAACTCTACATGCAGCTGTTCAGAGCGCCACACACAAAGCCAGCATGATGAGTCTCCTCTAGATGTGCACTCCCGCTCTGTACTGCAACTCTACATGCAGCTGTTCAGAGCGCCACACACAAAGCCAGCATGACGAGTCTCCTCTAGATGCGCACTCCCGCTCTGTACTGCAACTCTACATGCAGCTGTTCAGAGCGCCACACACAAAGCCAGCATGACGAGTCCCCTCTAGATGCGCACTCCCGCTCTGTACTGCAACTCTACATGCAGCTGTTCAGAGCGCCACACACAAAGCCAGCATGATGAGTCTCCTCTAGATGTGCACTCCCGCTCTGTGCTGCAACTCTACATGCAGCTGTTCAGAGCGCCACACACAAAGCCAGCATGACGAGTCTCCTCTAGATGTGCACTCCCGCTCTGTACTGCAACTCTACATGCAGCTGTTCAGAGCGCCACAAACAAAGCCGACAGGACACATGGCAAAAGCCACATCTCTCCTCCTTTACAACAGTAATTGACAGTGGCCCTGTGTCCCTCTCATGCTGGCTGAGTGGCTGTCCATGCGGTGTTCTGAACAGCAGCATGTAGAGTTGTAGTAGGGAGCAGGAGCACACATGCTGCGGAGGCATACAGGACTCCTTAGGTCCCAGCAGCAGAGGGGGCACAGAGAGAACTGAAAAATAGCAGCAAGGCCAGGGACAATTGAAAAAGAAAGCTCCAAAAAGAAAGAAAAAAAAATACATGTAAGTTATATTTGATCTGATTTAGGAAAAAATTATTTTAATACCACTTTAAGGCTTGGTGTTTTGATTTGTTTGACAATTTTAGTGTTGATACTACAAAACCACTATAAAACATTATATTCAAGTTATAATAATAAAGGACTGACCTTTTCAGAGAATCAGAGAATATACCCCCTAGAGTACACGTATGCTACGTTGTTATTTTTATCTTTTTCTTAATTTAAAGGAGCAATTTATTTATAGCTGACAGTGTGACTGATGTCTGACATCTAGATCACAATATACTCATCATTGCCAAGGATGAAACTCTGGTTCCGCTAAGCTTCAATAGCCACTAAATGATATATTCTTGCTGTATGTGGTTAATGTGTCTAGTCATCTTTAAAGGTGGTCTGGCGAAAACCAACTAAGAGAGAGAGTTAATAGGCTTTTTTCATCATTCTTACATTTTCTTCTGCTTTTTATACAGGGAAAGTGGTCAGTAACAGCTAAAGATCAGTCATTTGCTGAAAGGGCACCATAAAATTGGTGTCATGCTGGCAGGAGCTACATAAGTACATCTCATCTAAATAGGTTCTGCTTTGAATTTGGGAGCTAAATGGTTGCAATGGTAGGAAGCAGGGTAAAGAGGGGGATCCTAATGCAGGGGCTTTTTCTCCTGGTGATTGTGGGTTCGTGAGTAGGTTATATGGAGCCATCAGGATTGTGTGGCTAGTCAGGAAGCATTTAGAGAGGAAGGAAAGGAAGCGTGAGTATCCATGACATAAATAAATAGCAGGGGCAGGGAAAGGGCAGTGCTCAATCAGCAAATATGGGGAAAAGGGGTCAGGGCCAGGGTTTCAGTTGATGGGGCAGAGGGTAAAATGTACCATTCATTCAGCATGCAGAAATAGGCTTTACCACCCACCCACCCTAATTTTTGTCTGCTTCTCTACTGGTCTGGTTTATTGTGATGTGGAAGACTGTTAGCAAACTGGCATACCTCACAAGGTGGATTTGGTGTCCTTTCAGGGCTGAAAGTGGGAATAAGTCCTGGCCATGTGGCACACGTTGGCAGAGTTCTATTACTGTGGGAGGGGGAGATGGAGATGGCACATGGCCAAAATGGTAGGCATTTTACAAAAGGATGGACCTCAATCTCCCAATGGGCAGGTGGGGCTCAGCTGCAGTATAGGCCCAAGCAGGCCAGAAGTATGTTATGGGCACTCTGGAGCTGAGTGCATACATGCCTCAGCAGAATATGAGAGGTCTTAACTGAAGATGTCTTCAGTTATCACAGTGAGTATGGTGCAGGGATCTGTGGTAAATATCACATATCTGGTGCTGGAGGCCAATGGAGAGAGGGCTTCCCTTGCGGCTAAGTTCTAGACCCCCCTGAGGGTGAAACAGGAGAGGTCAGGCCCAAAGTACCACGGGTTGCCTGCTGGAGTATAGGGAGTTCCAGAGTATAGCTGATGTGCTGGACTGGAGTCAGCAGACAGATGGCACCCGTGAGACGTTGCAGGTCACTGGTAATGCAGAGACTGGAGAGTGGTCGGTGGAAAGCCAAGGTCAGGAGCCAGGTGGGTATCAGAGCAGACATGGTCAGGTGGGTAGCCGAGGTCAAACACAAGAGGCGGGAAGGAGACAGGTCAAGGACAAGCCGGGTTGGTAACAGGAGATCACAGGAACAAGAGTATCAGAGAGATAATGCACTGCCGAATATCAACCAGCAATTATGACCACTGACAGGTTTCCTTATAAAGGCCGCTTGGGGCCAAACTATGTTGGGGGTGTGCACGCATGTACGCCAGTGCGCCTGCATGGTCCGGTGTATGCCTGTTCATGCATGTGTGTGCCAATCCACATTCTTGTCCACATCTGCGCATTTGTTATACGCCAGTGCGAATTCCTGTGGCCATGCAACGTACTGGCAGGAATGCCAGGCCTTCGAGCACTTCTGTTGCGGATGGTGCCCTGACAGTAAGATTCCATAGTGGTTTAAATGAAAAATATTTTAAAAAATTTGTGTTACCCCATTTTTGCCAAAAAAGTTGTTGTCTGTGTTCATTTGAGGTATAATTTAAGAGACAAATTGGGCAGAGTGGGCCAGCCAGACCTTATAGCATTCCTAAAGCGTTCGATGCATTAAGGTGAAAAACCTTCCATAGTGCAGCTTTCCCCCCCAGAGCCCCCTTTTACTTACCTGAACCCGATCGTTCCATCGACGGGGACGAGCACAGCAGCTTCAGCCGCTTTCTCGGCTCCTCATTGTTAGATTGATAGCAGCGCAGCCATTGGCTCCCGCTGCTGTCAATCAAATCCAGTGACATGGGAGTCGGGGGCAGGGCCGAGTCCTGCTGTCTGTGTCAATGTCAGCAGCAGAACTCGGGAGCGCCTCTACACAAGTGTCCCCTTGGAATGCAGCTCTCTGAGGGGGCACTCAATGCGGGGAGGAGCCAGGAGTGCCTCTGGTCGACCCCAGAAGAGGAGGATCAGGGCCACTCTGTGCAAAACCCTTGTACAGAGGAGGTAAGTATGACATGTTTGTTATTTAAAAAATAAAATAAAATTATTGAACCTTTACAACCCCTTTAACACATTCCCCTGTCTACTCCACATTGCTACTGCTGCCTTTTTTATGGTCTTCCTTATAAGTTTTATCTTATCAAAGATTATCTTGCTTTTAGGATCTTTGTCAGTCAACACCCCACTTGACCTAAAAGTGAAAGCAGACATCTTGAAACGTGTCAGGTAAAATGGAAGCAACATGTATCTTGTGTCTACATACAAGTGGCATCAATGAAATGTTTATATATAATTAGTTAGGAAATTACGCTATATACTGTATATCACCGCTATATTCTCTTGCATATAAAAATGTATGTTTTAGCAACATCAAGCAATTTGATGTTAAATTGCTTGCAAAACGAATGCCCCGTACACACGGTCGGATTTTCCGATGGACAATGTCCGATCGGAGCGTGTTGTCGGAAATTCCGACCGTGTGTGGGCTCCATCGGACATTTTCCATCGGATTTTCCGACACACAAACTTGGACAGCAGGAGATAGAATTTTCCGACAACAAAATCCGTTGTTGGAAATTCCGATCGTGTGTACACAAATCCGACGGACAAAGTGCCACGCATGCTCAGAATAAATAAAGAGATGAAAGCTATTGGCCACTGCCCCATTTATAGTCCCGACGTACGTGTTTTACTTCACCGCGTTCAGAACGATCGGATTTTCCGACAACTTTGTGTGACCGTGTGTATGCAGGACAAGTTTGAGCCAACATCCGTCGGAAAAAATCCTAGGATTTTGTTGTCGGAATGTCCGAACAAAGTCCGACCGTGTGTATGCCCTATAAGAGTGACAGTTTTGGATGTCTTTTCTCAACCTCACAATGATTTCCAAAATTCTGAAACTATTTTATATAGATTACAAACTGTTATATACAGATCTGCAATAGGGAGTTAATGGAGAGTGCTCGGGCAATACCATATCTTAAATTTGCCAAACCTGTAAGGCAAATAGGGCTCAGACTCATTATTCAAAAGTAGAGTTATCAAGCAAGTTTCAAGTTGAGACCGTTAGCTTATCACACTTAGAACTTTACATAAGCAGCCACTACAGAACTAGATAAAGTTGTCATCACATCAACTACCAGCTTTATGCCCTTAGGTACTTTTTTTTTTTTTTTATTCTTTATTTTTAGAGGCAATGCATACAGTGTACAAACAGAGCCGTATAGGCTGTTGACATTTCAGGTCCTTGGATACTTTTTAATACTTAACTTT
This sequence comes from Lithobates clamitans, assembly GCA_037952925.1. NCBI lineage: Eukaryota > Metazoa > Chordata > Amphibia > Anura > Ranidae > Lithobates > Lithobates clamitans. The sequence goes on along the minus strand of JBBGZY010000057.1, from coordinate 108,482 downwards.
TAAAGAAGGATAACTATATCTGTACAACTAGATAAAAGAAAGAAAGTATTTGGCAAATACTAATCTGAAGATTTTATCTCAGTCATATTATAGAAGTTTTTAATTACTTTTATATTTGTGTTTTAATTACAATAACCTTAGCTAATACATGCTTGAAAAATGCCAGTGTGCTCTCTAGGGTACAACAAAAGGCTGCATATATAAACAGCCATATACAGCTTGAAGTCTGTGAAATTGATTTAAATTGAAGCTAACTTGCTTATTTTTTTTTATTACTGTAGAGCTCTGTATGCATATTGACCTAGGGGTTATGTTTTAGTGTGGTCACGGTTCGTTTATATCACAGTATGAACAGCAGAAAAGGTGTTAGTTGTATTCAAAGTTAGGACACAGTGTAAAAGTAAAACATAAATAATTTATGAAGTCAAAAATACACATTTTCCTTTGCATGGAGCAAATATAAGCGCTCAGGTTTTCTTAAAAGTTTAAAAAAAAGTGTGGAGCCATATGATCCACTGGGTTGCAAAGGAAATTAGATTGCTTAAAGGATATCTGAACCCAAAAGCAGAGATGCAATATTTTGCAGCTTACCAATCCTTAGATGTGGTGGCTGCATTCGTTGTTATTTTTTGGTCTAAGAACATTTTCACCAAGCACAGAAGATACCTGTTAAGCTTTGTACACACTACTAGGTTTTTTTTTCTGACAGCCCAGGTCGGAGTCGCTGTAAGAACAATCCGATGTTAGTACAGCGATCTCCTCTGCTGTGCTATTGTGTTCTGACGGGGGGCAGCTCCCTCGCTAGAACACCGTGGTCATCACTCTCAGTCAGGGCCATCTTTAATATTGATTTGACCCTGGGCAAAAATTTTCTTGGCCCCCCTCCATGCACTTTCGCTCTCCACCTGCTCTGAGACATACAATAAATAGCAACTGGACTCACAATCAGTTTACTGTATCAGATCAGGGAGCAATTACGATTGGTTGCCCCAGTGGGCAGCATTCAGTATAGGTGATAGTGAATATGACCTCGGGGGGGCATGATATGCATAAGAATGCCACCTTTATTTACATATCAACACTGTTATTTACATATAAATGCAGCCGCTATTTACATATGAATGCCGTTTTTTTACATGTAAACACAGGGTCTGCAGGTGAGTCATCTGTACACAACAATAGGGCAGAGCTGGGCAGCATTAGTAGCAGCACTTCACACTGAGATATCAGGACACAGCACAGGACTAAAACTTCAAGGGGCAAGGGAATTTAAACCAGGATAGTTGGCAAGTATGAGGCAGCTGCTTTGGGCCTCACAACAATGCAGGGCCCAGGGCAGCTTCCCCTTTTGCTCTGCCTTAAAGACGGCCTTGCTCTCAGTCATTGGCTGAGAGCGCCTTGTGGGAGCCAGTCAGTAGACCTTTTTGGGTCATGACCGTTCGACAGAAGATGGCTGTACACATGGGCCGAATGTCGGCTAGTTTCTGTTGAGCCAGCCGATGCCGCCCGTCATTCGGCTCATGTGTATTAGGCTCTAATCTTGCCAGAAATGTAGTGCCTTTAACTTCCTGTAAGCTTAACAGAAAGCACAAATATCTTTATCTGTATTGTGTAAACTACTAGTCCCATCAATTCATCATGTAATGGAGATAAACAAAGGCATGAAATCCAGCTTGTGTGACAGCCATTTCTGCCCCCACAGATACAGTGGAGAAAAAATGTAGACATGAAGGGACATGAAGTATATTATTTGCAGGATTGTCAAGTATAAATTAAATACAAGTAAAATAAATAAATTAAAAGAAAAAGGACTGGTAAACTGCAATACATTACATTTTTGCTTTTGGGTTTATATACAGTTTATGTTTTTTGCATGCTGAGAAATATCTTTGTATTATACATTTTATAATGATGTAAAATATACTAAATGTTAAAATGCAGCAATTTGGTAATGTACAACTGAATATATGATAATACTTTTGCAACAGGCTGGAGTTTAGATGCACATACATGTAAATACAGTCCTAATATGCAGGCTCTCATATTTCAAAATTGGCATATGTTAAATGCTCTTATGCCAATAAAAGGAACTTACACATTTTTAGTAAAAAGAGAAAAGTGTGACCTGACCTGTCCACAGTAAAAGGCCTTCATTCCTGGCTATTTAAAATAGAAACAAAGGAAAAGAATGGGACTTTAAATGAGGCTTATTGCTGCAAAAATGAGTGTATGGAGTGTATTTATGATAAAACCTTTATTGTATCAAAGCAACTCTGTGGTCTAGAAATGCACTATAATGTTTTCAAACATAAACATAACCATATACAAAGGCTGATATATTGAACACATACACCAGTATTCAATGATGATATATAATTATACATATACATACAACTGAGTACATGCTGTGTAAAAGCCGAACTGTCTTGGCATCACATGAATAGAAAAACTCTACGCGTTTCATCTATCACGTTCACTCATCAGGAGTATGGATGCAAAAATTAATTCACTGTAAGTACTGAAAAATCAGATATACAAATAGAATAAACCTTTGATAAAAATGAGGGAGGGAAAACTTTCGGAATGATACAAAAAAGTTCCCTTAGGGAGTATTTTGGTATACTGATACTTACAGATCATCCCAAGAACTGAACTGGCTCATGTGAGGATGAAGGGAGTGGGAGAGGGGGTCCCCATCACATGCCCGGCCCGGAGTTGAGGCAGGAAACCAAAACCAAGTCAGGGAGTCAACTCGTAGGCAGGTCAGGTCATCAAAATGCAATCCCAGAGAGCATAGATGATCTAATAACAATCCGCACCAATCTGGAAGATAATGATTGTATGGTGAGTGGTGTGTGAAATTGGTAAATAGTGAAAAAGTTGAAAAAAGGTGAAAAAAATATGGAAAAAAAAGGTGAAGAAAGTGTATGTGAATATATAAATTTAAAAAAAGTTACTCTAAGAATGTGTGTTGTATAAGTGGAAAAAATAAAATAAAATAATTATATGTAAAAAAACCTAAACAGGAAAACGAGAAAAAAGTGTGAGTGGATTCACAAAGGACTCCTGCCTACCTTGCATGTGTAAAGAACACTTTTTTAGGTTGACAAATCATGGGAGAAAGTTCCACCCTGCCTGGCATGGCTCAGGGACAACTGACCTCCCCTTTTTACTCTGTAACCTTTAGTGAAGGCCAGTACTGCCCCATCCCTCATCATTATACTTATACTAACCATATTTGTGAGATATGCACTTTCAAAAAAACATTTCCATTGTCTAGAATAACCATTTTAGTTAGATATAAATGTCTATGCATTAAGCAGACAGGCAGAAAATCTGTCCTTACTCAGGAAAACAATAACAATCATTCATTAAACACTTTTTTTGCCTTCGTTTTGCACAGGGTAGGTGTGTGTAGGGGTTAGATCCCCTGTCAGTTTGCTGTTTTTGAGAGATTCACCTCTTTATTTTTCCGGGTGGCTATTGTCACAGAGACAAGTGAAATTACATTTTTTTTTTAAACTGTCATCAGAGCAAGTAGTAAGAGCTCATTTGTAGACCTCCCCAAACAAGGTCAAAACTAGATCTAAATCTGACCATATATGGATAGAAATCTGGCCATTTCAGCAGAGACCACCCAAATTTTGATCCATGTATGGGCAGGCAGTTGGAAAATATTCTCTTAATAAGTGCCACCAGTTATAGCTAGTGGTTCTGATCAGTATATTTTGACAGCAAGGAAGCTTCCCCACTGTCAGAATACAATAGTGCAGCAAGAGGGATTCCCCCATCCACCACGAATATGTGGATGGGTGAAACAAGCCATGTTCTTTCGTTCAACCCACTAGTTGAACAAAATGAAAATGACTCATGTATGGCCAGCCTAAGGGAAAATCCTCCATCTGGGAAACTCTCTAAAGCCACGTACACACGAGCGGAATGTCCGAGAGAAAAAGTCTGATGGTAGCTTTTCATCATCTATTCCGATTGTGTGTAGGCCCCATCGGACTTTTCTTTTCAAAAATTCTGATGGACCTAGAAATGGAACATGTTCTAAATATTTCTGATGGAACCAATTCCTTTCGGGAAAACCGCTCATCTGTATGCTGTTCCGACATACCAAAAATGACGCATGCTCTGAAGCAAGTACGAGACGGACCCTATTGGCTACTGGCTATTAAACTTCCTTTTTCTAGTCCCGTCGTAAGTGTTGTACGTCACCGCGTTCTGGACGGTCGGACTTTGGTTTGACCGTGTGTAGGCAAGACCGCTTTAATGGAATTCCGTCGGAGTTCCGTCGGAGAAACCTTCGGAGTTTTTTCCGACGGCAAAACCGGTCGTGTGTACAGGGCATAAGAGTGGAATTTTGTTCTTTTGGGGAGATATGCTTTTCTTTCCAGTTGTGTCTTCAAGATAGGAATTGCATGGAAATCCCCAAAGGAATACAGGCAAACAACCTGTTAAGAGTTTTAACTATTCCCTACTCTGTGTAAAACAACAATAGGCTTTAAAGTCTATTCTGAATGGTCAGGTTTTACCAGATAGTCATCTAGAGGTGGCTGCAGAGGTCGATGCATGTCTATAGGCATGTGATTAGTTGCCAATCCAGTTGGCCAGATTAGGCAAAGCTCATCAAATGTGTTATTGCTAGTCTTAGCTGCTACACTTCCCTGCACATCTCCGTCACTAATCATAGTGACGCTTGTAGCACAGTTTCAGCACCATGCTTGTAAATTTACTGCAGGAAGATGGACTTAGGCACACACTGGCGGACAGCCCTTGTAGTAGCAGGGTTTCACGTTCTTGTCTTTCTCCAGGCCTGAATGTAGCTATGACCTCTATACTACAACTGTTAGAAACTTAAAAGAGATTTAAAAAAATATTAAATATTATTTTTTTAAATATATATATATATATATATATATATTACCTGGTGATCCTTCAGTGAAGATCCTTGGGTAGGTTGTTATTGGATGACAATGATATGATCTGTACCTGTGTCCCAGTGTTTCTCCCATGTTGTCACCTTGTCACAAACTCTCCCAGTGGAGACTACAAGTGTCCTTATGCACATTGTACAGGCATGGTCCAGTGTTGTCACGATCAGGAAACTCACCCTTTGAAATGATATGCAACAGTTGCTGGAGTGCAGAGATGGGAAGTGACTACAATCAGGCTACAGGAGATCAGCAGCGCCAATGAAAGGAAGAAAAAACAAAGTGGACCACAATATTTTATGTTAAAAATTGGCAAATGTTTATGATGCACAGTGCTTTGGAATACCAAATGTCTTTCAGTTAGGGTTTACAAATATAATTCATATGCGCATGATTTGCGGTTGTCCTAAATGGCAACATCCCCAAATGGTACATAATCAGAAATTTGTTGTGGGTGTATCAGACTTTATACATAAAAAAATCATTTGCACCTTTATTGTTCCAATAGCTAAAACCAACAATATAAAATACCCAGTGTAGGCTAGTGCTTATAGAAAAAAAGATGATACTCATCAGGACAGGAGCATACATTGAACCTAAAAGCTCAGTGACACATATGTCATCTATTGCCTACAGAAGACAGATAAAAAACATCCCAGACAGTGCATTCCCATGATGACAAAGTCCCAACAGGAAGCGGAACTGAGGCGCATGCAGAGATCCCTAGGGCAGCAGAAAATCTTAAAGAGGAGCTCTAGTCTGTGAAAAAAAAAGAAGAAAAGTCAGCAGCTACAAATACTGTGCATGCGCTTTCTGAATGGTCGCGCCGTCTTCTGGGACCTGTGTGTATCCCAGAAGGCAGTGGGGGAAATGTCATAGATCCCCGATCTTACTCAGAAGTGGGAGCGGGTACCTGTCAAAAGCAGAGCTTCCCCTTTTGGGTGGAGGCATGGCCATCTGCAACCATCCAGTAAGTAAAGAAGGACAGTCTGCATTTTTGGAATTTTGGGTTCAGTGTATGCCTCGTTGAAGAGTGATACTTGAAACGTGTTAGAAAGAATTGATACAATTTATATATTAGCTTGAACAACATTTCTGTATCTTTGTTCAGGAGACTATGATCTTTTTTGTATACGTAGCCTAAACTTAATATTTTATATTGTTACTACTGGAATAATAAAGACGTAAAGGACTTTTTAAATATAAATGTTGTTTTCTGTGATATCTGGTGCTGTTAAAGTCCCATATACCCACAACAAATGTTTCCTTAAAGGGTAACTCCACTTTTATGGGGAAAAAAAATAGCAAACACAGAAATAATAATACAGCGTATACTATTTGGACACAAGTCATATTGTGATTGAATGTTACGCCGCTCCGTAGACACTGCTCAGAAGCGTGGGGAATACCTCTCCCCATAGCCATAGTGGCTATGGTAGTCCCGCTGAAGAAGAGGAGGAGCCAGGATCGCCACCGGGGACCCCAGAAGAGGAGGATCGGGCCACTCTGAGCAATACCACTGCACAGAGCATGTAAGTATAACATGTTTGTTACTTTAATAATTAAAAAAATTGAGTTTAGTAACACTTTAGTGGCAGATTTTTAAAAAAATTATACTTACCTGCTCTGTGCACAGAGCAGCCCTGATCCCCCTCTTCTCAGGTCCCCTTGGGCACTCCTTGCCCCATCCTCCTCCCAAGTGCTCCCAAGTGCTACGAGGCACCCGAGTTGTCCTGAGCCGCTGCTTTGTGTGTCCATTCACACATGGAGTGCGGCTCAGCCCCGCCCCGCCCACACTCTTTCCGCATTGGCTCCCTGGCTGTGAACAGCAGTAGTTGGAGCCAATGGCTCCTGCTGCTGTCTCAGCCAGGGAGGAGGCCTGGGAGAGCCGCTGCTCTCATGCACATCGCTGGATCAAGATGGGGCTCAGGTAAGCATTAGGGGAGCTGGGGGGGGGGGGGCACTGCTGCACACAGAAGTTTTTTTTTACTTTCATGCAAACAGTGCATGAAGGTAAACAAACTTGAGCCTTTACAACCACTTTAAACACAAATGCTACAATTGTGTGCAATTTATAGCTGCTACCTGCTAAGGTGGGACTTGCACCATAGGGAGCAATTTGTTTTGTTGTTGAATATGTTTGGATATATGTAGACACCTGGAAACCAAGGGGCATATTTATAAAGCAGAAAATGTTATCATCACCAACATTCACAGCAGGAGAGTAAATCACTGCACACAATTCACTCGCCAAGAAGATACACCCACAGTGAATATTTGGGGAATGTCACATTCACAGATTAATAATTATGCCCCAAGCATTTGTACACTAGTATATATATATTTTTTTTTTTTACTGAATAGATCATGATTGAATTTTTTTAACCAAGTCTTATTTTTTCCTTGCAAAAGTATATCTAGAATTGCATATGCACCAGGCACTTTAGGATATTCATAGATTAATGTAACCATGTAGGTTTTTTTAGCTTTCCTTTGGCTGCTTGCTGTTACTCATGGTGTATATAATTTGTCTTTGCAGTCATTTTTCTTGTAAGAGCAAATGTAGTTACACATTTCTTTGCACATATTTTTTAAATAACATGTTATTTTTCTTTCTTCTTACTAATCTGGAAAAAGCTAATTTGCAGGCAGTTGGACGAAACCATTGTAATTATTGTAATTGCAGCCTTTACAGTCCCTTGATGTTCCGAGATGTCATACGTGACTTCTGGTTGCTAGATTACTAATGGGTTTAGGTGTGTTCACCAACCTCACACGTACTTTGTACTTGTGCTGTTTTATGGCTCTGCTTCAATATTGTGTCATGCTGAGACACTGGGCAGCATACAGACATAATATCCAGACATCTATAGGTTTATCAATCAGTTTATCTCATTCATTGTTTACTGCAGATAAATAGTAACTGCCATAGTGAATCACCTATAAACCGGCTGATTACAGGTTTTTCCTTTAAAATGACCTATCATAAAAAAATAGACAAAAAGGAAAAGGTCTGGTGTCACCCGCAAACCACCTCCATCCCAATATATGCAACAAAAAAACAGCAAATCGCCCCAGGACTTTAAATGAGGTGAATGCGGTTAGCCAACAATTGACAGAGTAAATGCAGTCTCAAAATTTATCAAAAAAGTCATGCAAACATGAACATGAATCATAGCCAAGCCACTGAAATGGTACTTACAGTAGAAAATGTCATTACACGTATCAAGGTATAAAATGTAAATTGCAGAGTACACAGGCATAAAAAGTATCCCAACATGTTTCGCAAGACCATGCTCGCTTCATCAGGGGTGGATGCATGTGTAATACATCTGTAGGGGGTGTAATGAACCCTACAGATGTATTACACACGCATATACCCCTGATGAAGCGTGCATGGTCTTTCAAAATGCGTTGGAATACTTCTTATGCCTGTGTACTCTGCAATTAACATTTTATGCCTTGATATGTGTAATGACATTTTCTACTGTATGTATCATTTCAGTGACTTGGCTATGATTCATGTTTATGTATGCATGACTATTTTAATAGATTTTGAGACTGCATTTACTCTGTCAATTGTTGGCTAACCACATTCACCTCATTTAAAGTCCCGGGGCGATTTCCTGTTTTTTGTATCAAAAGAATACACAATATTTAAACTTGTCACTCTAAATTTTTTTAAAAATTGTCATTACATTATTTCTGTTCCCATTTACTCCCTTGTGGACCGGCAAAATGACAGCATATGCTTAACGATAATGTCAGTCATTAGTCACTCCCCTTTGCCAAAAATCCCCTTCCTCCATAATCCTCAGTGTGGTCTGATCACATAAGAACATTCTAAGACATTGGAGTCAGATGCAGCTGTTCATTCAGCCTCCCTGTCAGTATTCTGTTCTAAGGCTTCTAGTTCTTAGCTTAGCAGGCATCATCGTCTCTATGATACGGTGCACTGCAACACTTCAGGGGTCCACAGGAGATAAAGAAAAATGTCATTGTGACATTTTCAGTGAAAAATACAAATTTAAACAAACCTAGTCTTTTGAAAGTTTTTATTTTAGATACACAGTTTTTGATTTCCATATGACTAACTCTTCTGTTTTATTATTAAATTCAAATCTAATTGAGGAAAAAAAAAAAAATCAGATCACATTTTAACAGTCATTCATACAGAAATCATTAACACACTTTCTCTGGCAACTGGTTATGTAAATGTGACTAATCAGTTAATACAAATTATGTAAGTAACGGAATGATGACTGCATGCTTAGAGAGTATATACTCTGTATATATTATATATGTATTATTATACAGAATTTATATAGCGCCAACAGTGTGTGCAGTGCTTTACAACATGACAGTTACAATACAATTCAATACAGGAGGAATCAGAGAGCCCTGCTCGTTATAATTATATATATATATATATATATACACACATATATATATACACACACTCACCGGCACACTTGTTCAAATGTTTGATAACACAAATTTAGATCAGCCAATCACATGACAGCAACTCAAAACATTTAAACATCATGACATGGTAAAGACGCCTTGCTGAAGTTCAAGCTGAGCATCAGAATGGGGAAGAAAGGGGATTTAAGTGGCTTTGAATGTGGTATGGTTGTTGGTACCAGACGGGCTGGTCTGAGTGTTTAAAAAACTGCTGATCCACTCGGCATTTCACACACAGCTATCTCTAGGTTTTACAGAGAATGGTCTATAAAAGAAAAAAGCGAGCGGCTGTTGTGTGGACGAAAATGCCTTGTTGATGTTAAAGATCAGAGGAGAATGGGCAGACTGATTTGAGATAATAGACAGGCAACAGTGACTCAAAAAAACACTTGTTACAACCAAGGCATGCAGAATACCATCTCTGAATGCACAACACATCGAACCTTGAAGCAGATGAGCTACAGCAGCAGAAGAACACACCGGGTGACACTCCTGTCACTCCAGGAAACTGAGGCTACAATCCGCACAGGCTCACCAAAATTGGACAATAGAGGATTGGAAAAACGTTGCCTGGTCTGATGAGTCTCGATTTCAGCTGCAACATTCAGATGGTAGGGTCAGAATTTGGTGTAAACATGGATCCAACCTGCCTTGTAACAGCGGTTTAGACTGGTGGTGTAATGGTGTGGGGGATATTTCTTGGCACACTTTGGGCCCCTTAGTACCAATTGAGCATTGTTTAACTGCCACGGCCTATCCGAATATTGTTGCTGACCATGTCCTTCCATTTATGACTACAGTGTACACACCTTCGGTTGGCTACTTCCAGCAGGATAATGCACCATGTCACAAAGCTTTAATCCACTCAAACTGGTTTCTTGAAAATGACAATGAGTTCACTGTACTCCAATGGCCTCCACAGTTGCCAGATTTCAATCCAATAGAGCACCTTTGGCATGTGGTAGAACAGAAGATTTGTATCATGGATGTGCAGCCGACCAATCTGCAGCAACTGTGTGATTCTATCATGTCAATATGGACCAAAATCTCTGAGGAATGTTTCCAACATCTTGTTGAATCTATTCCATGTAGAATTAAGGCAGTTCTGAAGGCAAAAGGGGGTCCAACCAGTAAGTAGCAAGGTGTACTTAATAAAGTGGCTGGTGAGTGTAAATACTTTTTAGTGTGTTTGTGTCAGTCCTATTGCCAGAGAACCAGAGTGTTGCCTGGTCATTCTTAGTGGCCATGCCAGGGTGATGTAACTGAAGCACAAATTGGTGGAAGAGAAAGAGTTACAGACAGGAATAAAAATATGACAGATGTTGTAACTCTTCTCCACTTTATTTAAAACAAAGAAAAAACTAAATTGGCTGGAGACAATTGTACCTTTTACAATTGTTCGCTATTCAATCTCAAAATCTCCAAGTGTTGCTTACCTCATTAAATACTCACCTTCCACATCAATTCAGCAATCTTCACTGTGCAGCCCTGCCTTATGCCACACAGGCTTTTCCGAAAAAAAAAATCACTGTTGGGTCTTCCTCTAAGCACCATTACCCCATTTATTCCTATAGTTAGGACATAGTCATGGTGTTCTCCAGCAGTTCAGCAGAGCACAGCTTAGACAAAAGAATTAATTGGGTCACTGCATGTATGCGCACTAGGAAGAGGCTTTTTTTTACTGGAAAGACTGTGGCCAAACAGTATGGATTTGGGGATCAAGGAGAAAGGTAAGTATTTGTCCAGCTGAGCAGAGGGTTGGGGGTAATTGAGGTTAGCACACTTGTACTAAATGTACAGTCCTTTGAAGAACCCTGTTTGCTTAGGGCAAAGTAATGGGTTTACTCGATAGCTTGTCTTGCTTGATAATAGCTATTCCCTTGAACTGTCCTGCTAGAACCAGTCATCTCTGTAAGGCACCTGTAAAAGCTTTAGTCTAGAGTGGTGCTTTGGCTGGGGGTTGAGGCATTAGCATAGTCAGGCAGGCCGGGTCAGCAACAAATCTTGACAGCGAGGTACAAAGTCAGAATCCAGAAGAGTGGTCGGAGGCAGACAGGGTCATACACAGACTGGCAGAGTAATGTAGAATTGTCAGGCAAAGAGAGTAATCCAGGAAACAGGCCAAAGTCCAGAAGTCCAGTAACTCAGAAGTATAACACACATCCAGGGAAGCAGATCCAACAAATGGGCCCAGTACACAGGAAGTCCTTACATTTAAGCTGGGTTACATGTAACATTTTCTCATTCCCTCCATGATACAGTTCTGGGTCAATTAGCAACCAATAACCAGGCCAGAGCATGGTTAAATGTTTCTTAGCCCTATGTAAGCTCTACTAGCAGACTTAGAGCTTACATAGTGCCTTTTGACATGTCCCCAATGGGTAAAAGGGATGTCTAGGTAGTGTAGGGTGGATAGGTATCACTAGTGGGAGCATTGGTTACTAAATGAACTTGCTGTTTGCTCTGCATGGAAAAATAATAGTTTTTTTTTCCTGCATAGCTACCAGTCTTCTAAAAGTAAAAATCTGCTAAAACAATAAACTCTGTATTACTGCTTATCCTATAATTTCAGCAATTATTCTGCAGGGAAGCTGGTCATATTGCTGATATAAAGATAGTTGCTCTCTGAAAAAATCTATATAATCTGTACCGTATTTTCCGCACCATAAGGCGCACCGGATTATAAGGCACAGTCTCAATTACGGGGACTAGTTCTGTACTTGACCCATACATAAGGCGCACTGCATTATAAGGCGCATGCTAAAACATACAGTCTACAAAAAAAGATAACAGAAGCAAAACAGTGAGTTTACTTGTACTTTATTCTATTATTCTACTATTTCTTACTGATCAGCGGTATCAACAAAAGTAGATCGCCCAGCTCACAGGTAGGAGAAACACCGTCCACACTGCGCTGGAGATACAGTTCATGTGAAGGGATGAATGACTTCCCGGTCCGTACGGGGATAGTCAGTTGCCTCACTGAGATCGGGGCGCTCCGCTCAAACAGCGATACACACACCAGCCGTGTAGCACTGGAGTAGGAACCCACGTGATGTGGCTCCAGGCTGAAACTCAGAGCGCATCAACAGTGTGCTAGTGCTCAGGTGTAAAAGGGGTTTGATGGATCTGTTTAGATTGTAGATCTCCTTCAAAGTGGAGTGGTTGGTTTATCGCTGCCAGCGTACGTCCCTGTGTCAGAGCGGGAAATGATTTTGAAAGGTGCACTGGATTATTAGGCACACGGCCGATTTGGAGGAAAATATAAGGCTCTTAGGTGCGCCTTATAGTGCGGAAAATACAGTGTATAAAATAGCAAGCAACATTACATATAGCTGAACATTAAAATAATAACAAAATGTATACCTGCTAAAGGAATATTACAGTTTACCTTTAAAGTGGACTCTGGGCAACTAAACCATACAGATTTGTTGAAATCTAAAGTGTAAACACTTTAGAAAAGGTGTAGGGTTTAGCTTCTATTGCCCTAGTCTTCTGGTGTTACCTTTGGCTGGAATAATGGTCCACTTTATTAAATACTGCAGTATGATGACCAATCTACCTTATCTTAACTTGCATCATATACTTTTACATTTTTGTTCAACATCACACTCCAGTAACTAAACCTACAATGTGCTAAATCAATCATGTTATCTTCATTTAGCCCCTAAGGTAAGAATACAGATTGTGGGAGTTGACAAATTTGGCAAAAATCTCCCTTAAAATATCTTATTAATCATATGTTGTTGCTATAAAAATTCATAGTAAAACCTCATATGGTTGAGATATGTCATTTAGGATTTCTGGGTCACATACATAGCCTCATCTCTAAACATTTTAGACAGACAAAAAAATGAAAAATCTGTATATTCTAGTTATGTTCCCAGCCTCCCAGATCGAAATACATATTGAATAGTGTTGTTTATCCATTTTCTTGAGTAGAGTGTAACCTTTGACAGAGCAAGTACTCATTGGGGTTTTGGGATTGCATTACAATGATACAGGATTACATCATTGTTAGGGCATCCAATTGTCTTGCAAATTAACTAGTGAAGATTCCACTTTGTATAGTTGTGTCCTTACCCCATAGATAATAAGCTGGACTGAAATCTTATAACAAGGGAGGATAATGCATTACAATTAGTTGGCTGTCATATTCCTGGATCTATTCCAGAGAATTTCAGACCCTTCAGTCTGAAGCATCCTGAAAAAATTACATTCAGAAATCCTGCTGCTACAAAGAGATGCACCTGTTTAACAAAAATGTTGAGGTCTTTTCTGGCTTTTAGATGTCATTGTGCTTGTCAAAGGACCCAATCTACTATACATAAAGGCATCTCATATTATTATTCTGTATGACCAGGAATTATGTATCAATTTACTGGAACTGTTTTATATATCCTAGCCTCCCTATGTGGAAGAGTGGTGTCTCTTGATTTACAGTAACTTTATTGTCTTTAAAAACCTAGCATACATGCTTTTCCTGCTCATTTATTCTCTGCACGTGCATTAGCTACTATGTTGCTTGCTGACTGACTGGACAAAAGAGAACTGCCAGAGCTGTCAAGCTCAGCCTATTATGGGGCCTTATATACGAACTGTATTGCCCCAAAGGTATGTCAATAAAATTCCAAAGATGTTCAAGCAGCTTGGATTGCACTGGGATTGTACTGTTTAGTAGTCAGAGTTTTTGAAGGCAAACAAACTGTGACTGTAAAACATTTCTAGCAACAGTGCCTGTAAATACCTGTAGTAATTTTCAAACCAGTCCCTTTATTTATGTGGAGCCTCTACATGGAGCCTTGTCTTCAGCCTGGGTTGAGCTATAGCCTTGCCCCTCCTGGCCCCAATCTCAGCCTCTTGTCATTTAACTGTTAAATGGCAGAGCCCCTTCTGCCCACTAAAGTTTGGACATTTGACAATTGAGTAACTGGGGTAGGGCATATAACAGAGCTTAATGTGATTGTCAAGGTAGAAGGTTTTCTTTACCTTAAAGGCTAAGTTCTCCTTTGTTCACCTTTGTTTTTTTCTAAATTCCAGCTTCCCTATGTACCAATATAGCATTAATGTACTTCTTTTGCAAAACAAAAACAGCTTTCCATTTATTCTACACATGCTTACCTCACTCTCTTCATGGCTGTTCAAAAACACTTAGACCCCTTTCACACTGAGGCACTTTTCAGATGTTTTAGCATTAAAAATAGCGCCTGTAAAGCACCTGAAAAGTGCCTCTCATGCCTCCCCAGTGCGAAAGCCTGTGTGCACTAAACAAACAAAATATTTGGGGGGCACACTCTAAAAAATGCAGTAAAGATGGTGCAGCCATAAGACCATACAGTAGAAGAAAATATATTACAGCGCACACATGCCTGTGTGCACTGGGGCGGTGCACTTGTGGGACAGGAAAAAAGTCCTAAAAGCAGCATCTTTGGGGTGGTTTAGGAGCGGTGCATAGACCACTCCCAAAACGCCCTGCCCATTGAACTGTATGGGCAGTGCTGCGCCTTTAATCCTTTCTTCGGTCATTAACGAGGGATAAAAGCGCCCTGCTAGTGGCCGAAAATCCCCAATAAAAACTGTGGTAAAATGCCGCTAAAAGTAGCGGCACTTTACCTCTAACGCCGGGTGATTTCAGTGTGAAAGTAGCCTTATCCATTACTTTTGCCTTACTTCCTGGACAGACTTTAGGAGGAAGGAGTTGACCAGCGGATCTCATTAGCACACAACCTGCATCATCCACCCTCAGCTAGTCAACTCCTTCCTGTGTCATGACCTAAAGTCTGTCCAGAAAGTAAGGCAGAAGTAATGGATAACTGTTTTTGAACAGCCATGAAGAGAGTGAGGTAAGCATGTGTAGAATAAATGGAAAGCTTTTTTTTTTGCAAAAGAAGTACATTAATGCTATATTGGTATATAGGGGAGCTGGAATTTAGAAAAAAAAGATGAACAAAGGTGAATTAGCCTTTAACCCATTCTATGCATTAAGGTTAAAAACCTTCTGTGTTGTGCTCCCCACCAGCCCCCCCTTATACCTACCCAGCGCTGTGCCTAACAGCAGTGATTCCCTCCAATCTCTATATCTTCACTGAACATGAAAGCAGCAGCAGGAGAGACTATGGGGGTGACAAGATGCAGCGTGCGTGTCAATGAACACACAGAGCATGGCTCAGAAGCAAGCCCACACAGGTGCCCCCACGGCAAGCAGCTTGCTGTGGGGGCACTTAGCAGGTAGTAGGAGCCACGAATGCCAGTGACGGGGGCCCCAGAAGAGGAGGTTCAGGGCTGCCCTGTGCAAAACCATTGCACAGAGCAGGTACGTATAACATGTTTGTTTTTTAAAGAGATTTTAGAATCACTTCAATCTTGAGAAGATGAGGCTTCATGCACAGATTGTGCCTAAAATCCAAGATACTCTACAAAGATAAAGGGATTAACCACTTCAGCCCCGGAAGGATTTACCCCCTTCCTGACCAGAGCACTTTTTACAATTCGGCACTGCGTCGCTTTAACTGCTAATTGCGCGGTCATGCAATGCTCTACCCAAACGAAATTTGCGTCCTTTTCTTCCCACAAATAGAGCTTTCTTTTGATGATATTTGATCACCTCTGCCGTTTTTATTTTTTGCGCTATAAACGGAAAAAGACTGAAAATTTTGAAAAAAAATGATATTTTCTACTTTTTGTTATAAAAAAAACTAAACTAAAATAAATAAACTAAATTTTAGTCATACATTTAGGCCAAAATGTATTTGGCCACATGTCTTTGGTAAAAAAAATGTCAATAAGCGTATATTTATTGGTTTGCGCAAAAGTTATAGCGTCTACAAACTAGGGTACATTTTCTGGAATTTACACAGCTTTTAGTTTCTGACTGCCTATGTCATTTCTTGAGGTGCTAAAATAGCAGGGCAGTACAAAACCCCCCCAAATGACCCCATTTTGGAAAGTAGACACCCCAAGGAAATTGCTGAGAGGCATGTTGAGCCCATTGAATATTTATTTTTTTTGTCCCAAGTGATTGAATAATGACAAAAAAAAGAAAAAAAAAAAATTACAAAAAGTTGTCACTAAATGATATATTGCTCACACAGGCCATGGGCATATGTGGAATTGCACCCCAAAATACATTCAGCTGCTTCTCCTGAGTACGGGGATACCACATGTGTGGCACTTTTTGGGAGCCTAGCCGCGTACGGGGCCCCGAAAACCCAGCACCACCTTCAGGATTTCTAAGGGCATACATTTTTGATTTTACTCCTCACTACCTATCACAGTTTTGAAGGCCATAAAATGCCAAGATGGCACAAAACCCCCCCAAATGACCCCATTTTGGAAAGTAGACACCCCAAGCTATTTGCTGAGAGGCATGGTGAGTATTTTGCAGCTGTCATTTGTTTTTGAAAATGAAAGACCAGAAAAAAAAATTTTTTTTTTCTTTTTTCAATTTTCAAAACTTTGTGACAAAAAGTGAGGTCTGCAAAATACTCACTATACCTCTCAGCAAATAGCTTGGGGTGTCTACTTTCCAAAATGGGGTCATTTGGGGGGGGGGTTGTGCCACCTGGGCATTCCATGGCCTCCGAAACTGTGATAGGTAGTGAGGAGTGAAATCAAAAATTTACGGCCTTAGAAAGCCTGAAGGCGGTGCTTGGTTTTCGGGGTCCCGTGCGCGGCTAGGCTCCCAAAAAGTCCCACACATGTGGTATCCCCGTACTCAGGAGAAGCAACAGAATTTATTTTGGGGTGTAATTTCACATATTCCCATGGCATGTTTGAGCAATATAACATTTAGTGACAACTTTGTGCAAAAAAAAAAAAAAAATTGTCTCTTTCCCGCAACTTGTGTCACAATATAAAATATTCCATGGACTCGACATGCCTCTCAGCAAATAGCTTGGGGTGTCTACTTTCCAAAATGGGGTCATTTGGGGGGGGTTTGAACTGTCCTGGCATTTTATGCACAACATTTAGAAGCTTATGTCACACATCACCCACTCTTCTAACCACTTGAAGACAAAGCCCTTTCTGACACTTTTTGATTACATGAAAAAATTATTTTTTTTTGCAAGAAAATTACTTTGAACCCCCAAACATTATATATTATTTTAAAGCAATTGCCCTACAGATTAAAATGGTGGGTGTTTCATTTTTTTTTTTCACACAGTATTTGCGCAGCGATTTTCAAACGCATTTTTTGGGGAAAAAACACACTTTTTTAAATTTTAATGCACTAAAACACACTATATTGCCCAAATGTTTGATGAAATAAAAAAGATGATCTTAGGCCGAGTACATGGATACCAAACATGACATGCTTTAAAATTGCGCACAAACGTGCAGTGGCAACAAAATTACTACATTTTTAAAAGCCTTTAAAAGCCTTTACAGGTTACCACTTTAGATTTACAGAGGAGGTCTACTGCTAAAATTACTGCCCTCGATCTGACCTTCGCGGTGATACCTCACATGCATGGTGCAATTGCTGTTTACGTTTGACGCCAGACCGCCGCTTGCGTTCGCCTTAGCGCGAGAGCAGGGGGCGACAGGGGTGGTTTTTTTTATTTATTTTTTTTCTTTATTTTTTTTTGCTTTTTTATCTTATTTTTAAACTGTTCCTTTCATTTTTTTTTTTTTTAAATCATTTTTATTGTTATCTCAGGGAATGTAAATATCCCCTATGATAGCAATAGGTAGTGACAGGTACTCTTTTTTGAAAAAATTGGGGTCTATTAGACCCTAGATCTCTCCTCTGCCCTCAAAGCATCTGACCACACCAAGATCGGTGTGATAAAATGCTTCCCCAATTTCCCAATGGCGCTATTTACATCCGGCGAAATCTAAGTCATAAAATGCTCGTAGCTTCCGGTTTCTTAGGCCATAGAGATGTTTGGAGCCACTCTGGTCTCTGATCAGCTCTATGGTCAGCTGGCTGAATCACCGGCTGCATTCTCCGGTTCCCTGTTGAGACAGGAGAGCCAGAGAAAAACACGGAAGACGGTGGGGGGGGGGCATTCCCTCCCACTGCTTGTAAAAGCAGTCTAGAGGCTAATTAGCCGCTAGGATTGCTTTTACATGAAAGCCGACCGCTGGCTAAAAAGAATGATACCAAGATGATACCTAAACCTGCAGGCATCATTCTGGTATAACCACTCAAAGTCGTGAATGGCGTACCTGAAGACAAAAAAATGGTTAACAATAAAGCACAGTAAACGGTAAAGTATAAATAATTACATACCTGAAAAACAAACATGATAAAACATAATAACAATAACAATAACAATAAAACATTGCAGAATAGAATACAGTAAAAAAGAGCAGAACAATAGAGAGAGAATAGAGAGAGAGAGAACAATAAAACGACAACTATTTTTTTTAATTTTTGTTTGTGTTTTTTTTTTTTTTTACACTTTTTTTTTGTAACTGTAACTTTTATAACTGTAACCGGTTCCAGGTTCGAGTCTCTCAAAATGCGGTGGCATCTTGGGAGACCCTGTGAAAGTGTGCCTAGTCTGTGCAATGCTGTACGCTACGCTAATACTCAACTAGTGCATGGTAGCGTTCAAAACATTCACCAAGTGTTACTGCAGTGCTGGTTTGACTACGACCGGGGTGTACTACGCCGCTGGTGCTTGCCAGTTCACCAAAACGCTACAAAGAAAAGTGTCAGTGATCGATCGATACTGCACTTGGGTGGGCTGGACTGGGCTGGGCCGGGCGGAGGGGCAAAACGCAGGTGCTAGCAGGTATCTGGGCTGATCCCGCTAACACTGCGTTTTTGGGAACCCTAAACTGTTGGGGACGCTAGTATAGATCTGATCGGATCAGATATTGATGCGTTCAGATACTATACCACTAAGGGAGGCGTATGCTGCGTGCGTGGGTGTTCGCGGTACTGGCGCTAATCTGACGCTGCCTAGGGCGACGCATATCACCGCCGGGCGATCAGGGGGCTAAACCTTTATTCGGTAATAAACGGCGGGTGCCCTGACACTATAAAAAATAAACAAACTAACCAGCGTCACCCGTAACGGTTATACGGTGATCAGTGGTGAAAGGGTTAACTAGGGGGCCATCAAGGGGTTAAAACATTTATTAGATAGTATATGGGGGTCCCTGTCGCTATAAAACGCTGACGGCGAACCTAAATATTTACGTCCCTAACTAGCGTCACCAGCGACACTAATACAGCGATCAGAAAAATGATCGCTTAGCGACACTGGCGACAGGGGGTGATCAAGGGGTTAAAACTTTATTAGGGGGGTAAGGGGGGTACCCTAGACCTACAGGGGGGTAAACCTTTATTCGGTAATAAACGGCGGGTGCCCTGACACTATAAAAAATAAACGAACTAACCAGCGTCACCCGTAACGGTTATACGGTGATCAGTGGTGAAAGGGTTAACTAGGGGGCCATCAAGGGGTTAAAACATTTATTAGGTAGTATATGGGGGTCCCTGTCGCTATAAAACACTGACGGCGAACCTAAATATTTACGTCCCTAACTACCGTCACCAGCGACACTAATACAGCGATCAGAAAAATGATCGCTTAGCGACACTGGTGAGGGGGGGTGATCAAGGGGTTAAAACTTTATTAGGGTGGGTAAGGGGGGTACCCTAGACCTACAGGGGGGTAATACTAACTGTCCCACCACTGCTAACTGTCACAAACTGACACTATGCAGTAATCAGGAAAAAAAAAAAAAAAAAAAAAAAAAACCTGCTTGGTGTCAGTTTGTGACAGGGGGGGGGGTGATTGGGGGGGGTCGGGGGGCGATCGGGGGGGGATCGGGGGTGTAATATATGCCTGGCATGTTCTACTGTGTTGTGTGTGAGTGTTGGTGCACTTACATGTCATCTCTCCTCGGCGCTGGAACGGAAACTGCCAGACCGAGGAGAGATGACATCACATCCTCTGCCTCTGTGTACTATACAGAGGCAGGGGATGTTTGTCATTGGCTGGGAGCGATCGCGAGGGGGGGCCACGATCGGATGGCCTCCCCCTCGTCTGTCATCGCTCCCAACCAAATGCCGACCGCAGCTGGCACCGGGGGGGGTCCGATCGGACCCCCACCCGCGGGAAGGCAATCACGTTTCAGGTACGTGATTTTGCCTGCCCGTGCCGCTCTGCTCACGTATATAGGCGTGAGGCGGTCGGCAAGTGGTTAAAGTAGAAGTCCACCCTAAAACTAAAATCTCTAAATCTACAGGCATCCACAATCTAAGACTAACCTATCTAGCCCTGTAAAGAAGAAATTTCTAAAAATACATTTTTTGAAGCCACTCCGGTCCCACACTGAGCTGTCAGTGGTGCCTTCACTGTGGAGGCGGGTGCAGAAGAGGCAGACGACAACGGAAGCCCCATAGTAACACTATGGTTGACATCACTTCCCATTCATTTCCCAGCCGTTGTCAGCCGTTTCCTCTGCAGAGCTTCCGCCGCTGGAGACCGGACCGGACTGAAGCGGCTTCAAAAAAGGAATGTATAGCGATTTATTCTTTACAGGGCTAGATAGGTTAATCTTAGATCGTGGATGCATGATCGTGGATGCCTGTAGATTTCGAGATTTTAGTGTTAGGGTGGACTTCTACTTTCATTTAAAGACCAAACAGGCACTTGTGGAACCACAATACACCTACTTTTTAGAAACATAGAAAAGTGATGGCAGAAAAAAGACCAAGTGGGCGCAATCCAGTCTGCCCACCACATCTAATGATTGGTAAGCTGGAATATATTACATTTTTGGGTTTGAGTTTAATACTGTTCTAACAAAGCAGCCATTTAGTACAGTTATTAAGTATTACATCTGGCTGCTTTTGGAAAGAGCAGTATTATTTCTGTCAAGTGAAGATTATTACCTTTGTATTCATATTCAAATGCAATATTATAAATACTAATTGTTCCAAGATCCGAGACATCATTTATTCTATTGAATAAAAAAGACCAAATTAATTTCTTTAGTTCCACCTTAATGGTCCAATTGCATTTTTATTAAAAGAGGAGAGTAATATCGTTCTCTCCAAGAAGAAATCCTATCTCTTGCATTTTTTCTCTGTGGCAGTAAATAGGCTTTTTTAATTATATCCTTACAGTTTCTCCTATTTCTCTCTTTAAAGTCTTTCTGCTGCCTTCCATTTCTGCAGTTCATAATCGGCATCTCTATGCTTGTTAAGTTAGTACTGCAAGACTGGTCTTACAGGCCAGAACTGTGTGATAAGATGAGAACTAGCAGCAGTTAAGGAGAAAAAATAACTCCAGGGAGAATTATAGAGTAGCTTTGGGGGTGAAAAGTGTCAATTCCACTTACATCTATAGCATCATTCATCAGATAAAAGATGTACCCAAAAAGCTATAGAAAAGTCCTGGAACTAGAACCGTACAAGCAGGGAGTTGAGTTTTTAAACAAGCCACATCTTATGAAGTACACTAAAATAGTATGTGTAATCTTATTTATTATTATTATTATTATACAGGTTTTATATAGTGCCAACAGTTTGCGCAACGCTTTACAACATGAGGGCAGACATTACAGTTACATTACAATTTGGTATAAGAGGAATCAGAGGGCCCTGCTTGTTAGAGCTTACAATATTTGTTACACTTATCTCCTTATCTTTTATTTATTTATTACAATTATCTCCTTATCTTTTATTTATTACACTTATCTTTCTTTTAAATATATATTCGTCAATAGCCACAAAGGATATACATCCACTATGTGTGCAACAGATGTCTTTGCAAACTACAGCTACAGGAGGGGGCGGATACAAGACCACTCACCCTGCACAAGGGGAGAGAGTGGTAGCGACTGGTCTCAATACAGGAAGCTTCTGTTCATAAACAACGTTTTACAGTGGATTACTGCATAGATCTGGAAGGATTCAGGTAAGTAGTACACATGGCTTTATTTAGACATTTGTTGACCTTGGTGTTCAGCTTAAATACCTATTTCTGGAGTTCTTCTTTCCTGTACAATGTAGTAGGGGACACCTCAAACATTTATACAGAAATCAAAGATTATTGTGAAAATGTCAAACTTGTGTATATTGTGATCTACAAACTTACTACAGTGCAATTACATCATTCATAGGCATTTATCCATTCCAAAAAATGCAGTGAGATTGTTGGATAAGATAAATAATGAATAACAGAAAAAACAATAATTAATAATAATAAATTGAGGAAACAACGAATAAACCTTTTGTTTTGAAGTTCAGTTGTTGCAGCATTAATACTTGAATAGACATTGTATCCTTTGGAGCACAAGGTCTAAATTCCAAAGTTGTTATCACTCTGCTCATTTTTCTATCTCCTCCTGTGAACAAGCTTCCAGTGCTAAGCCTTGTACACATGGTGCTCAAAAGGAGGTCCAGTACTAATGCTGCAATGTTAGTACAATGATCTCCCTATTGAGCTATTATGTTCTGACAGTGGGACTAGAACACACTGGTCAGCGCTCGCAGCTATTGGCTAAGAACACTGATCGGATGCCAATTGGATGCTGGTTTTCCTGCATGCTCATTCGACAGAAGCTAGTCATGGGATCGCCTTCTGTCAAACAAGGACATGTACACACGGGCCGAATGTCAGTCGATATCTATTGCATGATTTTGGATAGCACTGGATAATGCAATGGAACCTTACTGGCTAACAGTGCTGCCTCTCCTATGCTCTGAGTTGTGTTGTGCAATAGATTTCTGGAAGCTAATACAAAGACAGGTTTGTGTACTCATACTAGCTGCCTTTAAAGCAGTATTAAACCCCAAAACAGACATTTCTTTAGTTGCTGCTTTGCAATTCTTAGATGGTATGGCTGCATTAGTTTTTTGTTTTTTTAGGCTTTTTACTTTATTTTTACCAGGTGATCCTGCAGTAGCAGTGACAGAGGTGCTAACAATGGTCAGCTTTTATTAATTTTTATAAAACCTTTATTCAAAAAGGACAAAACTGTTGCTGTAACTGCTTAATACTTTACAGGATTTATATAGCACCAACAGTTTACGCAGTGCATTACTACATGAGGGCAGACAGTACAATTACAATACAATTTAATACCTTGGGACTCAGAAGGCTCTGTTCATTAGAGCTTACAATCTAAAAGGAAGGGTCAAGAGATACAAAAGTCATAACTGTCAGAGATGAGCTGATGGAGAAAGTGAAAATACAGTTGTTAGATGGGAGCAGGGTAGGCTTCTCTGATGAGAAGGGTTTTCAGGGATCGTCTAAAAGTGAACAGAGTCGAGGATAGTCAGACAGATTCGGGTAGGGAGTTCCAGAGGATTGGAGAGGCTTGGGAGAAGTCCTGGAGGCGAGCATGGGAGGAGGTGACGAGGGAGCTAATGAGCAGGAGCTCTTTGGAGAAACAAAGAGAACGATTAGGTTGATATTTTGAGACCAGGTTAGTGCTTATAAATGTTATCTTGAGTTTGGCTTCAATTTGGTAGTTTATTTAAATTTCCTAGGACATCTAACACTCCTCTTCCCCACAGACTGATAATGCTGCTATCCAAAGGTGTCTGTGTTGCTCCTCCTTCCAGCGCGGGGGCACTCTGATACAGGAGTTGTGTTACTGGCCAGATCACCAAGTGAAAACAGAGGGGACAAAGCCAAAGAAACGAAAATGGATGCAGCCACCACATTTATGGGTTGGTAAGCTTCAATATATAACATTTTTGGATTCTGGGTTTAATACCACTGTAAACCCCTTCCTGCCGATCGTACGCAGATGTGCGTACTCAGCTTTCTGGGGTTATACCGGGATGATGCCCGCAGCTGCAGGCATCATCCCGGTACCGTTGTTTAGAGCGGGCGATCGGCTATCTGAGTATAACAACCGATGCAGCTAAAAGCCGCTCAGCTGTTGTACTGGAGGAGCGGGAGGGGACATCCCTCCCTCCCGTCGCCTCCCGCTGCTCTTACCGGGCCTCCCGTTCGATCAGGAGGCCCGGTGACCAATCGGCTGCCTCCGGCGGCTGGGGGCGGGCTGAAACGAAGCCGTGGGCGGCTTTGTTCCAGCCTCCTAATCGTAAACACGGAAGCAACGTCATGACGTCACTTCCTGTTTACTCGGCTGCCAATGCCGCCGGTTTTAAAAAGATACACAGTATTCAGAATCGCCGTTTTCAGCGATCTGAATACTTTGAAGTGCAAAGGAGGGATCGGGGGGTCCCTCCATAAAGAGTACCTGTCACCACCTATTAGTCACAAGGGATGTTTACATTCCTTGTGACAGCAATAAAAGTCATCAAAAATTTTTTATATATTTTTATAATTTATAAATATATAATTAAATAAAATAAATAAGAAAAAAAAATTTAAAGCGCCCCCGTCCCCGCGAGCTTGCGCAGCAAAGAAAACACGTAAAGAATTTGCGCCCGCATATGTAAACGGTTTTTAAATCACACATGTGAGGTATCACCGCGATCGCCAGAGCGAGAGCAATAATTCTAGCACTAGACCTCCACTGTAACTCTAACCTGGTAACCGTAAAAAAAAATGTAAAGCGTCGCCTATGGAAATTCTTAGATACCGTAGTTTGTCGCCATTCCACGAGTGCGTGCAATTATAAAGCGTGACATGTTTGGTATCTATTTACTCGGCTTAACATCATCTTTCACATTACAGAAAAAAATTGGGGTAACTTTACTGTTTAAATTTTTTAAAATTCATGAAAGTGTCCCTTTTCCCAAAAATGTGCGTTTAAAACACTGTTGCACAAATATTGTGTTATATAAAATATTGCAACAATCTCCATTTTATTCTCTAGATTCTCTGCTAAAAATATATATAATGTTTGGGGGTTCTAAGTAATTTTCTAGCAAAAAATACGGATTTTAACTTTTAAACACCAAATTTCAAAAATAGGCTTAGTCATGAAAGGGTTAAACTACGTTTATTGATATTAAAAAAATAAAGTAAAAGCTACAACCAAACACTGTGAATTTTGGTCATTTTGGTATACACATGCAAAATGTGGGTACATTAAGTCTTACCCAAACATATAAACAAATCATAATCAACTCCAGTCCTCCAGGTTCTAGGAATACAAGTAATGTCTAATGTAACACTAAGAAGAACATTCTTGTACTTAGGATCAACAGTGGTTCAGAAGTAGCTTCTGACTTGTAAAGTCTATACATTAACCTATATAAAACACTTATCAGCGATGAAGTTGAATTTCACTATATTATGTTCAGTAAGCAGTAACTTTAAGCATTATTCATAGCCATAATTCTATTGACAATTAATAGACACAGCAGCTCTCAAAGGAAATAAGGTTTGGAGCTTATATGCTGAGAATGTTACTTGTCTGCATTACATCTTGACCTAGTTCCTGTCCCCAGGGTCTCTTGGAATTCCTTTAATCCCTCTAATGCTCAAACTAGAGGGATGTCTGCTCCATGCCAAAATGAAATGTCTTCTGACATCAAATTTGACACCTCTCTTTGTTATGTCTGGAGGTTTACACATGGACAGCTGCTTTTGGTCACTGCATAGAATATACTTAATGGAGGCATGAGTAGAATTTTTACAAGGATTCCATTTTACTTTAAGTTGCAGGGAACATTGATTGTCAGTACATATATATCTATCTATTACATTCCACTGTATGTCCTCTGGGATTTAAACCACTCCATCCATTCGAAACAGTATAGAGCAGGGGTGACAAACTCAATTCCATTGCGGGCTGCATCATTTCTATGGTTGCTCTCAAAAGGCCGGTTGTATCTGTAAGGGCTTGTTCACACTTGACTAAATTTCTAACTCTTAACAAACGCTCCTATAGCGTTAGTATGGGCATTAGACAGACGTTTTACAAGCATTAATGAGGAGTTAAAAATGCTCTCCAAACGCCCTATGGTAGTTTTGAACTGTTTGACGAGCCTTAAGGCACATTAAAACTGCTCCACAAACGCCTATTCCATTACAGTAAATTAACTAATCTTAACGCTCCACAACCGCCTCGCAACTGCCTTCCAGAGCATTTGTGAGGCCTTTTCATAGACTTGAATGGGAGGCGTTGAAAGGCTTCAAACGCCTCCTGACTCAACATGAGGCTTCAAATTTGAAGCGATGCGACACTAACGCTTAGTGTGAACATCACCGTGTGCTGTCTATTGTATCATGTGCATAGGCATTTGAGGGGCCTTTTTAACGCCTCTCAAACACCTCTAAAAGGCCTGCATTTAATTGCTAGTGTGAACTTAGTCTAAGAATATATATATTTGTCCAGGGCTTTTTTTTCAGAGAATAGGTGCAAGAACTCCACCATCGAATGGTGGGTGTGGCCAAATTCACTAAACAGTAAAAGTGGGAGGATTTTAAAGGGACAATAAATACCAGGATTACGTTATGTGTGGAGGTCAAGGATGCACTATGTAGAGTGTGCAGAGTTCAGGGGTAGCCTATGCACAGAGTGCAGAGTTTGGGGGTGCGCTATATACTGAGTGCAGGGGGGTGCTATGTGCAAGGTTCAGCTCTGTTTCACAGGTTGTCCACATCTAACTTCCACCCCACCTCGCCTCTGACCTCTGCATCACTATCCCCCTTCCCCCACCTTTGCACACATCTCCCTCCACAGCCCCCATCAAAAGCTTCCTCACATCTCATCTACCTGGCCCAGCTTTCTCACCTGCAGGGAGATCATTGGTCAGCATCTGTGCACCCAGGCACAGCTGGGGATCACAGTGCAGCTTTCCACATGATGCCCCACCCCAGACCTACATCTGCAACTGCCTTGTCGATGACGTAAGTGCAGAACAGGCAGGAATCTGTGAGAGCCACCGAGAGGAAAGCTGTTTTTGTAAACACAGAATGCTTCTGCGTTTACAGGTGACAGTGGTGAGTGGGGAGCGGAGGGCAAAAGCTGGATGTTCCAGCAGAAAAGAGCCCTGGGTGTGAGGGCCACATGAAATGACCTGGCGAGAAAGATTCGGCCCACGGGCCTGGTGTTTGACACTTGTATGGTATAGAGGAAACTATCGGGGCTTCTACAGCTGTGGAAATTATACTACATCTGTCATATTTTATCTTTTAAATCAACATTGCAATTTAAAAATATTTTTGCATGAAAGTGACTGGATACTATCAACTGTGCTAATTTGGCTGTCTGGCCCTATTCTGATTTGTATGAGCCACTCTTTTGCAGATTTGATCATCTGCAGTGGCCAATGGACTGATCCAGCTGTACAATAGTTCATCAGATGTCCAAATATCCTTATACATTACCATACATGTGCCATATAAAACCACTTTGGCTAGTTGAAGTGTAGAAGTTGAGGAAAACCCATACAATGCTCAAGGATGGATTGAATAGATGTTGGGATTATAGCAGTGCCAAAAACAAGATTCAAACATATAATAAAATTATCAATCTTAAATTGGTACATGACAAATACAGGGTAATAAGCAAAATGCACATGTCCAAGATATGGTCATCTTTTTATATATATATATATATATATATATATATATATATATATATATTAGACAAAAGTTGATACTGCAGTGTCTGCTCCCAACAGGTTTTGCCTGTAGTGACTTCTTCAGGGGACATTGTAAGACAGTAGTAATTAATTGACTATAACAAAAAAGAAAATATACATAGTAATCACTTAAAGTTGACATCAAACACTTTACTACAATACTCGGTTGTGGCACACAAGCTCTAAAATAACCTTATCTGTCCAAAAAAATGGACATTTATGGTTTCATCACACTATCAGGATTTTATATGAGCTAATCTCTTGTAGGCTTCTAAGGTCAGCTTCTTCATCTCTTCTTGTATCATGACTCTGTACTTGTTTTTGTCTGAAGTCTGGAACTAGCAAGAGAGAATGTGGAGGCTGCAGTTGCTTACCTCTCTTTCTAAAATGTTTAGTTGTTATACTGATTCAGGGACTTTAATACTTTTTGAGACATATACTCCCTCCTCATGGGATTACCTTTACATAGACTATCCCCCTTCAGTCCATAATGAATGCCGCTGCAAGACTCATCCACCTTACCAACCATTCAGTGTCCTCCACCCCTCTCTGACAATCCATCCACTGACTTCCACTCACCCAACTAATAAAATTCAAAGTGCTAACAATAATATACAAAGTCATCCATAACTTTGCCCCAGCTACATCACTAACCTAGTCCCAAAATACCAACCAAGCCTCTCTATTCGGTCCTCCTAAGACCTCCTGCTCTCTAGCTCCCTTGTCACCTCCTCCCATGCTCGCCTCCAGGATTTCTCCAGAGCTTCTCCCATCCTTCTCCCTACCCCAATCTGTCCGACTGTCCCCTAATCTATTCATCTTTAGACGATCCCTGAGAACCCTTCTCTTTAAAGAAGCCTATCCTGCTTCTAACTAACACTGTTTTACTTCTTCCATCAGCTCATCCCCCACAGCTATTACCCTTTTTATCAACTGACTCTTCCTTTTTAGACTGTAAGCTCTAATGAGCAGGGCCCTCTGATTCCTCTTGTACCAAATTGTAATGTAACTGTAATGTCTGCCTTTATTTTGTTAAGCACTGCGCAAACTGTATATATATATATATATATATATATATATATATATATATATATATATATATATATATATATATATATATTAAGTTCATAAAGTGAATGTTCAAAATAAACTTGTTTATAATACAATAAAAGTTGATGGTTATCGTACAAGATGGATTAATGTCTCTGAATTTTAATATTTGCAACCTGTGGATATCGAGGGTGCTTTACTCTATTACTTTACTATAAAGAACATCTTTTTGTATTACTACAGTTTAAAATGTATTTAAAAAAAGAAAAAAAAAACTTTCTAATTTTCCTGTAGCCAAAGACAACCAAGCAACTGTGTATTTCTTTCAGTGTAGGCTTTCTGTAATATACAGCACTGCACAATATCTTGGTGCATTTAAGATAATATATCCTCTTGTCAACAGTAACAGGAGATGAAAAATCTACTGATCACCTAACTAAGCATTGACAAGCCTACTGTAGCCAGATTCAGACATTAAAAGGACAATTCTCCTTTTTATGGATTGTCTTTTTTGCTAAATATTCCTTGCACACAGGGATTCCCCATAAGGGATACATTTGCCCATCCCTGCACATTATCAGTAACATCTGGGTCCTCGTCATGTGAGGTTATTGAGATTACTAACACATGTCATTCCCAATTGTAAAACAAAGGGTAGAGTGCATTCTAGGCTGATCATTTACGCCTCTTTAAAACTGAGATCAGGGAACTGATCTTTATCTGTTTTCAATTGTTTTAAATAGTAAAAACAGATAATTAAGAATGCAATAGTTCTACATTGAGTTTCAAGTTAGCCTTTCATTATTGATCTACAAAAAAATGCATCATTTTGGTAAATGCATAACCACAATATGCTACACCACAATATTAAAATCATTGCTATAAGTATTTTCACATTCCTTCTTAAGCTGGCCATAGATGGATTGAAATTCGGCCAGTTCAACAGGAACCAGACAATTTTCTATCCATCTATGGCTGTTCCCATCCATGAGACATTAATCTAATGATCAACCTTTCACGAACTGCCTTAAATAGACAGCCCACTGGGTGATAAAGAAAACTGACCCATTTATTATTATTATTATTATTATTATTATTATAATACAGGATTTATACAGCGCTTTACAACATGAGGACAGACAGTACAGTTACAAGACAATTCAATACAGGAGGAATCAGAGAGCCCTGCTCGTTAAAACTTACAATCTAGGAGGGAGGATCAAGTAATACAAAAGGTAATAACTGTGGGGAAAGAGCTGATGGAGAAAATAAAAGTACAGTTGTGTGGGCAGGATAGGCTTCTCTGTAGAGGAGGGTTTTTGGGGATCGTCTAAAAGAAGAATAGGACATAATTGGACAGATTGGGGTAGGGAGTTCCATAGGATGGGAGAGGCTCTGGAAAGTCCTGGAGGCGAGCATTTTAGGATATGATGAGGGAGCTAGAGAGCAGAAGGTCTTGGGAGAAATGAAAAGAATGATTAGGTTGGCCTTTTGAGACTAAGCTAGTGATGTAGCTGGGTGCTGAGTTGTGGATGGCTTTGTAAGTTGTCATTAGTATTTTGAATTTAATTAATTGGGTAGGCAGAAGCCAATGGAGGGATTGACAAAAAGGAGTAGCAGACATGGAGCAGTTGGTAAGGTAAATGAGCCTGGCAGCAGCATTCATGAAGGACTGAAGGGGGGATAGCCTATGTAAAGGTAAGCCAATGAGAAGGCATTTGCAGTAGTCGAGGCGAAAGATGACAAGGGAGTGAACTAGGAGCTTTGTGGTGTTATTGGTTAGAAAGGGGCGCATATTGAAGATGCTGCGGAGGTTGAAGCACCATAATTTGGACAGTGATTGGACATGGGTCCTAAAGGATAGACAGAGTCGTGGATTACACCTAGAACCTTGGAATGTGGGGATGGGCTAATAGTTGTGCCATCCATCTTGGCAGAGAGATCAGCAGAAGGGGAACATGGGGGGGGATTTATGAGCTTGGTTTTGAATAGATTGAAAAGTAAAAAAAACATCCAGCGCTCAGACCAAGGAACTTCACCCAGGGACTGTGGCATGTAATGATTTCAGTGATGCAGCCCTCCTCAAACTGGGCTATCTTGAGAAAACTGTGAAAACATGTACAAGAGGGCGCAAACACATCCTGCATTACCTCCCAAAATTGTTTATTGTGAAATCATAAAATGGTAATATACTCACAAAGGCAGAATAAAATCAAGCTAGACAATAGCAGCAATCCAGGAAGTGAGATGGGTATCCCCACCCACACCACACAAAGGAGAAGCTTACGCATTTAAGGGGATAGACCCCCTTCCTCAGAGCTCTGAGGAAGGGGGTCTGTCTCCCGAAACACATTAGCTTCTCCATTGTGTGGCAGCGGTGGGGATGTCCATCTCACTTGCTGGATTGCTGCTATTGTCTAGCTTGATTTTATTCTGCTTTTGTGAGTATATTACCATTTTATGATTTCACAATAAACAATTTTGGAGGTAATGCACTAGGTG
The DNA here is from genome assembly GCA_037952925.1 of Lithobates clamitans. Taxonomy (NCBI): domain Eukaryota; kingdom Metazoa; phylum Chordata; class Amphibia; order Anura; family Ranidae; genus Lithobates; species Lithobates clamitans. The sequence continues at coordinate 77,045 of JBBGZY010000057.1, read as the reverse complement.
TTTGCGCCCTTTGGATAGATTGAGTTTGAGGAAGTGGTGTGACATCCAGACTGATATGTCCGTTAGTAAATTAATGATACGTGAGGAGATTTAAGGAGTGAACTGAGGGGGAGAAAGAGTAATTTGGGTGTAGTGAGCGTAGAGATGGTATTGGATCAGCTGACCAAGGGAGAAGATGTAGATCAAGAATAGGAGAGGTCCAAGAACAGACTGTTGGAGGACCCCAACAGAGAAAGCAAGAGGAGAGAAGGAAGTAGAATTGTAGGTAACGCTAAAGGTGTGGTTGGATAAGTAGGAAGAAAACCAGTGAAGAGTGCAGTCACAGAGACCAAAGGAGTGGAGTTTTTTGAGGAGGAGGGGGTGGTCAACTGTATCAAAGGCAGCAGAAATGTCCAGGAGTAGGAGTACAGAATAGTGTTCATTGGTTTTGTCCATTAGTAGATCGTTTAGTTTTAGAAGAGCAGTTTCTGTGGAGTGTTGAGGGCAAAATCCAAACTGAAGGGGATCAAGAAGGTTATTCTCGGCTAGGTGGTTGCTCAGTCAGTTGTAGACCAGATGTTTAAGGAGTTTGGATAAAAGGGGAGCAAGAAGATGGGGCATGGGTTGTTAAAACTGGTGGGGTCCAGTGAGGACTTTTTAAGTATGGGGGTGACTAGTGCATGTTTTAGAGAGTTGGGGAAGATGCCAGGAGAGAGGGAGAGATTGAAGATGTGAATTAGAGAGTGTAGAAAAGAGCCAGAGGGTTAATGTAGCATTTGCGAGGGAATAGGATCCAAAAGGGCAGGTGGTTAACTGGACTTTAGCAAGAAGTTTAGCAACCTCTTCTATAGTGGTGAGATTGAATGAGGGAAGTAATGATTGTACCTGTGGGCAAGGAGTGTTAAGTGGAGAAAGTATCTGTAAAGCGGAAATCTTCTCTTGAATTGTATCAATCTTATGTTTGAAGTAAATGGCAGTCTCCTGGGCAGTGAGTGAGTTAGTGGGTGAGGCAGTAGAGGTTGAAATAGAGAGTTAATGTGGAGGGGATGATAAATTGTAAATGAGAGTACTTGGCAGTTAAGGTGGCAGGAATTGTATTTTTGGAATGCAGATTTAAATTGATTGAAATATTTCTGAGAATAAGTCTTATGCCACAGGAGCTAAAGAGCATGGCTATGTTTTTTCAGACTTCTGGTGTCATCTGTTTTCCAAGGTTGTAAGGGTCGAGGCCTGAGTCTGTGTGTACTGAGGGGGGCCAGTGTGTCCAGGGAGGATGAATATGAAGTTTTGTAGACCGAAGTGGCTAGGATGGGGCAGGACAGGAGTGAGATTTTGCCATAGAGGTGATCAGTAGCAAAGAAAAAGGATAGAAGGGTTGAGATGGTGAAGGTTTCTATGGGTAAATGTTAGGCGGTTGGAGGGGGAGGAGGTGGAGGAGAGGGAGAGAGTGAAACTAATAAGGTAGTGATGTACGTGCATAGTGCATAGTTGAGAGAAAACAAGGTCAAGGGTATTGCTGTTAGAGTGAGTAGAAGCATGTATCTATTGATTCAGCTCAGAGGAGGTTAGACTGAGAAGTTTGGAAGCAGGAGTGTTAGTATTAACAGGGATGTTGAAGTTACCAGGGAATGATTGTTTGGATTCAGAAGAGAGAACGTAGGGTAACCAGTCAGAGAAGTCATCAAGAAAGGTTGATACAGGTTCAGTGGGCCTGTAGATCACAGCTATCCTTAAAGAAACTGGTGAGAAAAGATGAATGCAGTGTGCCTCAAATGAAGAGAGTGACAGAGAGGGAGGTGGGTGTAGTACATGATAAGTGCTATGTGGGGATAAAAGGATTCCAACCCCACTCTCCTTTCCGTCCACTGGGTCTGGGGAAGTGAGTCCAGAGAAGACCACCATGGGAGAGGCTGCAGAAGACGCAGTGTTGGATTCATGAAGCCCAGTTTCAGTATTGGCGAGTAGATTAAATAGGTTAGTGATAAAGAGTTCATGGAGAGAGGTGAGTTTGTTACAGACAGAGCGAGTGTTCCAATGGGTGGAAGACAAGGGGAGTCTGGTCTTGGGAAGAAGAGGAATGGGAACTAAATTGTGTGGATTTCGACTGCTGCCCAAGGGGGCCAGGTGATGGGTGCATTTGGTACAGTTAAATGAGGCCCAGGGTTTGGGGATACAGTATCTCACAAAAGTGAGTACACCCCTTACATTTTTGTAAATATTTTATTATATCTTTTCATGTGACAACACTGAAGAAATGACACTTTGCTACAATGTAAAGTAGTGAGTGTACTGCTTGTATAACAGTGTAAATTTTCTGTCCCCTCAAAATAACTTAACACATTAAAATCTAAACCGCAGGCAACAAAAGTGAGTAAAAAAATGCCCAAACTTGGCCCAAAATGTCAATATTTTGTGTTGCCACTATTATTTTCCAGCACTGCCTTAACCCTCTTGGACATGGAGTTCACCAGAACTTCACAGGTTGCCACTAGAGTCCTCTTCCACTCCTCCATGATGACATCACAGAGCTGGTGGATGTTAGAGACCTTGCGCTCCTCCACCTTCCATTTGAGGATGCCCCACAGATGCTTAATAGGGTTTAGGTTTGGAGACCTGCTTGGCCAGTCCATCACCTTTACCCTCAGCTTCTTTAGCAAGGCAGTGGTCATCTTGGAGGTGTGTTTGGGCTCATTCTCATGTTGGAATACTGCCCTGCAGCCCAGTCTCCGAAGGGAGGGGATCATGCTCTGCTTCAGTATGTCAAAGTACATGTTGGCATTCATGGTTCCATCAATGAATTGTAGCTCCCCAGTGCCAGCAGCACTCATGCAGCCCCAGACCATGACACTCCGACCACCATGCTTGACTGTAGCCAAGACACACTTGTCTTTGTAATCCTCATCTGGTTGCCACTACACACGCTTGACACCATCTGAACCAAGTAAGTTTATCTTGGTCTCATCAGATCACAGGACATGGTTTCAGTAATCCATGTACTTAGTCTGCTTGTCTTCAGCAAACTGCTTGTGGGCTTTTTTGTGCATCATCTTTAGAAGAGGCTTCCTTCTGGGCGACAGCCATGTAGACCAATTTGATGCAGTGTGCGGCGTATGGTCTGATCACTGAGAGGCTGACCCCCCCACCCCTTCAACCTCTGCAGCAATGCTGGCAGCACTCATACATCTATTTCCCAAAGTCAACCTGTGAGGTGGAGAAGAGGGATGAAGGAAAGAGAGTTGAGGGAGAGATGACACTGTCAGAAGGAGTGGTAGAGAGTGCATGTTACAGAGTGGATGGAAAGCTGAAAGGGTAAACAAGGTTTATGGTCTGTAAACAAGGTTTATGGTGTTTTTCACAGTATTTTCCTGTATACTTTCACTTTGTGCATTTACTGGAGTCGGAAGTGCTCCCACTTATAGAAATACCCCACGTCTATAAATAACCCCAGCAGCAAATGTGCCCCCCCCCCCAGGCAAATGTGCCTTCCCTATAAAGGTGCTTTTAGTTTTATACTGTTAGGAATGGGGGTGGGTGGTTTCCTATTAACTAATCAGGGGTTACTAAAGGCTAGCTGGCTAAACAGAGCAGGATTTTCACTTCAGAAACAGACTTACAAGAGGGCAGCATTTTAAATATAAAAACAGGCCATAATTTTAGGTAAGACACTCGGGAGAAAATAAAGCATTGCAATGTGGACAAGTCTACAGATGGTTAAGCAAAAATAACATACCAGAGTTATACACAAACATAAGGAAAGCAGTTTTCAGTATTTCAGTTATGGATAGAATTGCAGCAGCAAGGACATACCTGTGGAAGGACAAGAAGACATTTTCAGATAAGACATTCAGATGATGAGTGCAGTCAGAAGTGCTCCCACTTATACAGGATTGCACCTAGAGCATTTGGCACCCGGGGCAGATTCTATATCTGGCACCCCCCCAACTTTAAAATGTAAAAACACCCCACTGTGCCCCTGCATACCTCTGCACCCCCAATATCTTTGTCACTTCTGTGTACCCCCTCTCCACAACCTTAGCTCTGGACCCCTTTACATTACACAGCCCCCCGCAGCTCTGGACCCCTTTACACTACACAGCCCCCCACAGGTCTAAACCCATGCACATTACACAGCCCCCCACAGTATCTCTGGATCCCTGCACCCCCAATATCTTTGTCACTACTATGTACCCCCTCTCCACAACCATACCTCTGGACCGCCTTTACATTACACAGCCCCCCGCAGCTCTGGACCCCTTTACACTACACAGCCCCCCCACAGGTCTGAACCCCTGTACATTACACAGCCCCCCACAGTATCTCTGGATGCACATTACACATTGCCCCCCCCAGCTCTGGACCCCTGCACATTACACATTGCCCCCCCCCCAGGTCTGGACCCCTGCACATTACACATTGCCCTCCCAGCTCTGGACACCTGTACATGACACATTGCCCCCCAGCTCTGGACTCCCTGCACATTACACATTGCCCCTTCCTACCTTACTGGGGCTTGCATGCAGAGCTGGAGACACAGCAGCAGCGCTGAACAGAGGGCAGGAACTGCTGAAGTTAATTTTTCATATTAACAAGCTAATGATTGGTTGCTGGGACCGCCAAGCAACCAATCACCTGCTGGTTAACTTGAAAAGTTAAGTCCAGCAGTTGCTATCCTCTATTCAGTGCTGCTCACTGTCTCCCTCCCCTGCTGTGAGTAAATCTGGTGGCCGCCCCAGGGTGTCAGTCACCCGGGTACGGTGCACAACTGGGCACCCTGTCAAAGCGTGCCTCTCCTTGCCCTGGCAGTCACAGAGCTGCTGCCTGAGCCTGGCACCCCGCTGTTACCATTTCACTCACGGGGGGAGGCGCCAGGCTGACACCCCCTGTGTGGCACCAGGAGCTGACCACCCTCATCCACGTTGGTATGCCAGTGCACTTGTGCCCCCCTGCAAATGCATGGCCAGATTTATCCTCTTTTATTACCTGAAACAAAATGTCTACAAAATGACAAAATGACTACAATAGTGTTCATAAAGATTTAGATATTTTAGACCCTTCTTCTGATAATCATATTATAGTCATGTAGTGGAATGCCTATTTACTTACCATGCATAGATACAGGTACCAGCCCCTTTAACTCCTCTTCTCACAACAAGTGAGGGACATGCCCTGGCAGTATAAATTTCTTAGCTTCCCTCCTTCAGCAGCTCAGAGACATCACCGTTCTGTCTCAAGGAGCAGAAAGCTAAACCTTCTCATCCCAATAACCGTAGATACCATATTTCTTTGATCTCAGTTTTATTAGAACAAGCCAGGTGAAACTACAAAATAACAGAAATAGACTTCAATAAGTACAATATTGCATACAATACAGCATACATTGCATAAACAACGATATACAGTACAAGATGAGATAATAAAAACTTACTTTTTAAGTTCTCTAAGGGGTGATGGCAATAGATAGAGAAATACATGACTTGCTTCTTGCAATGTGTTGAAAAGAATGGTGGATGGTTGACTTCCTGTCTACCCAGAATTCCCTGCTTGCTGACAACTTCCTATTTACACATACAACAATTAACAGAACTGCAGCAATACCAAAAAGGAATGCTAAATGTAGCCTGCACCGAAAAAACTCTCTCCTGCGCTCGGGTATCTAGAACCTTAATATGTGGTAAGGCCAGAATGCTTCAGTGGTGTCTGCCATCTTGCAGCCCTCCTCAGAATAATGGGTATTAATGGGCTACAAAAAGAGAAGAAAGAAAGGAGAGCGCACCGACCTAGTGCATTACCACTGATAGTGTTTATTAAAAAAGTAAAACAGCAAATGGATACTCACAAACGAGCATGAATGACAAGCATGAACAATAGCTGCAGGTGCACAGTAACATCAGAAAGAAGCCGGGACCGGACATCAGGTGGATAAGGCAATGGCTGACGCGTTTCGGGGGAGAACCCCTTTCTTCAGAGCCGCTTAGGCCTTATCCACCTGATGTCCGGTCCCAGTTTCTTTCTGATGTTTGTCACTGCGCACCTGCAGCTATTGTTCATGCTTGTCATTCATGCTCGTTTGTGAGTATCCATTTGCTGTTTTACTTTTTTAATAAACGCTATCAGTGGTAATGCACTAGATCGGTGCGCCCTTCTTTCTTCTCTAAATGGAGCCTGCACACCACATATGATTGTCTTAAGTAATTTACACATTTGCATGTAAATTTAACAACACAGGTACAAATAACCAGTATAAAACATCAGCAAGACATCTGGTGGACAGAACAATCACACCTGATTAGGCAGTGGTAGCTAGGCAAGTGATCTGCAGCCAGGTGAGAGAACCTCCACTGTCTGAACTGTTATAAGGGCCAGTTCACACCACATGCAGTCCAGTGAATTTTTTTTCTGCATCAAAAACGCATGGAAAGTAGGTCATATGGTTTTCAATGGCATAGTTCACACCAGTGCTTGCAGTTCCAGTGCATTCAAGTTCCAGGAAAAAAGTAGAACATGCTGCATTTTTCTGCACTGGACTGTACTGGAAAGCTGTAAAACGCATCAAAATTGCACTGGAACACACCGGAACGCACCTATATGCACCAAAAACGCACTCCAACAAACTTGTCCTTATTTAAGGTTAAGAAAAAAGAGGGGGGAAAAAAGCACTGGACTGCATCAAAAAGGCACCAGAAATGCATCAAAAATGCACTGGAACACATCAAAAATGTGCATGCAGAAAAGCATGGAACGCATCCGGACTGTGTTTCTATAGTGTGAACTGGCCCAAAGCAGTTGGGCCAGAGTCTAGCAGCAAGTAACTTCTCTGGAAGACCAAGTTACTGGAAGGAGCGCCTCCCCAATTGCTACCAGAGTGTTCCAGTAGGCATTTGTCCTTGGGCCTTGGATCCCTCCACTTGTTCATTTGTGTTACCAGAGCAAACTTGGACTTCACTGTGAGGGCTGTGGAGGATAATAACAAGTAGCTGTATTCTGTGTTATACTGTATATTTATTCTCCTGTTGTGATGGAAGAAGTGGGTTCCAGCACCTGCTGCTTCCTTAGCAACCAGTGATATCACCCAACCCCATTTATTTGCTGGCCAGAAAGGGGTGAGGATAGTGGTTGATATCATTGTCCAAATGTGGCCCCCTGTTTATGTAGCCAAGTCCCGGGCCTCTCCAGGCCTAATGGTGACCTCCAGGGTTAGGGACAGCTGACATCCTTTTGTGTAGAGTGGGTTACGAGGCATGGTGGGTGTAATGCATTGTAGATTAATGAGCGCCAGACACTTCTTGAATGCAAAGAGATTTATTTTCTCTTAAACAGAACTGTGGGACAGAGGATGAGGGCCAGGACACCTTTTAGTAGTTGCAATGTTAATTAGCAGACTCTGAGACTTCTATAGGTAGACAGCCATGCAGGGAAAGGCAGTCAGCAAGACATCACATCTGCATGTGTAGTCACACTGTCTCCTATGGCAACAACCTTGAACAGTTTCTAACAAAGGTTGTAATGAATGTTTTCACTTCCTCCACAATCTCCTTGTTTAGATCTTCACTCAACTGAGCTCCCAGTCTATCACCTAGACCCGCTGATCCACTGCCATTGAATCTCCTGAGCTCTTCCAGTCTTCTCACTGAGTATCTTCCTCAAGCGTCACCCCCACAGTCCTGCTGAGTTCCTAGCTTGGCACTCACAGATACTTCTCAAGCGTCATCCCACTGGCCTGCTCAGTCCCTGGCTTGGCACCTGCTGAAGGTTCCCAATTCTTCACCATCCCCGGTTGGTGAGAATACTGCTCTGGTACTTGCTTCAGCTACTCACAGTGGTCCCTGGTAACATGGTGGACAGTCCCTTAGTGGCGACAGCTTTGCCTCTACCTCTGACCTCGACAGGTTCTCCAGCCGGCAGAACCATCACTTCCGGTTGGACTGCAAACCGCAGTCCAAACCCTGCGCTGCTCTCCTGCTTCTGGATAGGCTCTCAGACAGCCTAGCAACCAGATGTCCCCGGGAAAGTCCTCAGGCTCTAGCCAAGGGCAGCACAACACACGTCCACCCAGATAGCTGTCCAGGTGGCACAGAACCCTGATCACCTGACCTCACCCAAATAAATAGGCTCTCCCAGCAGGCCAAGGGACCCAAGAAGATCCCTGCCCATTGGCTGATATACCCCATCTATTCCTAATCTGTCCTTACAATGCCCTTGTCTTATCTAATGCCACCAGATACCCGTCCATCTAGTGACAGAAGAGAGAGGTGCAGCAATTCCAGAATTAGGGTCGAATCAATTGATCTCCTATCAATTGGCCAAAGAAAATATACATCAGGATGCTACATTTATATTTAGCAGCAGGGACCATTGCTGTCCTTTGAAAGTGTAGTGCTGGGATCAAAACATGATTTTAGGGGGGACCCAATGCTTTTTTGTTGTTTTTCTACGTGGGATTGCCCCTTAAATCCAAACAAGATTTAAAATGTATGGTATGGAATTTGGAAGGGGATCCAGCACCTTTTTTTTTTTTGTGTGTTTGTGGCATTTTTTTTGACATCTATATCAAACCCTCACCAAGACCAAAGGTTTAGTATGTATTTTTTGGGAAGAAACTGGTTCTATTTTTTTTTGTTTGTTCTCCCAAAAACATCTATACTAAACCCTCATCTAGGATAAGTGTCTGGTTTAGATGGGAGGAATTCCTAGCAGCTTTCTTTACAAGCAATTTAAATTGTATTCTTTTTTTGTAAATGTCAGTTTTGCTGTAGTAGGTTGTATGCATAGTACAAATGTACCACTCTATAGGCAGTTTAAGGTCATCCCCAAGATATGGTATTTAAAGGAATTTTGCATTATAATGCTTTACTCAAAGCGTTAATAAAATAGTTCCCTGCTAAACTGAAATTTCTAATTTTTTTTTGCTTTGATACATGTTCCTCAGGGCAGTACCCAGTCCCTTATGCCCTTTGTTTGGCAAATCTTTTGCTTATTGGCCTAGAAAAAGGCCATACTATTTTTTTAATGTTTGGCTCACATTGACTTCAGTGGGGTTCAAATTCAGCACCTGAACAGTAAAGTTTGCTAACTGTGCATTATGCCCTGTACACACGATCAGTTTTGCCGTTGGAATAAACTCCAAAGATTTCTCTGATGGAACTCAGACGGAATACCATTTAAGCTGTCCTGCCTACACGCGGTCAAACCAAAGTCAGACCAAGGTCCGACCGCCCAGAACGCGGTGACGTACAGCATGTATGATGGGACTAGAAAAAGAAAGTTTAATAGCCAGTAGCCGATAGCTTCCGTCTCGTACTTGCTTCAGAGCATGCGTTGTTTTTGGTCTGTCGGAACAGCATACAGACGAGCGGTTTTCCCGATTGGAATTGGTTCTGTCGGAAATATTTAGAACATGTTCTATTTCTAGGTCCGTCAGAATTTTCGAAAAAGAAAGTCAGATGAGGCACACACGATCGGAATAGACGATGAAAAGCTTCCGTCAGACTTTTTCTGTCGGACATTCCGCTCGTGTGTACGAGGCTTTACAGTTCCTGTCTTATCAGCCAATTACCTATTCTGATAAAGTACATTGACATCATAATAGATTACGTGCTTAGGTGAAAATATCTCTTATATATGAAGAGCACTGTACTACTATTATTTTTATTACTTGCTTCATACAAAACTTTGGCTTGGGCTGTTAACAGATTTTCCCTTTTCCATTGATTTATACAAAAATGACAGCAGGTTCTTCCTGCAGTGTTACCGAACAGATATAAAGACACCACATGGATAATATTAAGTTACTGTCTATACAATTTACTTTTCCACAAATCACTGAAAGGAAAGGTTGAAGGAGAGACTGCATACACAGAAAATGAAGTCACCGATTACCTGCAGCACAGAACACAGAAGGTATCCATGCCACCAGTGAGATCTGCCATCCAGTATATATACAGCCCACTCCTTAGAATCCCTGGCACTAGCAAGATCTGGATTCCAGTACATACATTTCACTAGTTTACAGCAATCGTGAGATCTGCAGTCCAGCACACTTATTGCTTATTTTCCCAGAATCTATGCCACCAGGGAGATCTCAACACACCCCACCAACTCTCCAGTATCCAAACCAATAGTGAAAGCCTGCATTCCAACACACTGAGCTCTCTCTGTCCATTATCAATGCCATCAGTGAGATCCATACTCCAACACATACACAGCTCATTTCCGAAAAACCCTTGTCACCAGGGAGATCTTCACTCCAGTAGACATATCACTTGGCAGTAGTCATACTGTTAGTTAGAATATTCAAGTACACACACCACTCCCTCTAGAGTAAACATGCCACCAATGAGATCTACACTCCATTACACACAGCTCACACCCCAGTATCCATGTCACCAGTGAACATTTAAATTTTAACAACTCAAATTGTTTAAAAATCAGATTTTGTTTAATCTGTATATAGTGAACAAATGCTCAGTAAAATATACATTTTAATTCCACACAACTTTGATACTAATTTAGGGATTGATTTACTAAAAGTGGAGCATGCACATTACGGAGCAGTTCTGCATAGAAACCAATCAGCTTCCAGGTTTTTTGTCAAAGCTTATTTGAACAAGCTGATTGGCTACCATTCACAGCTGCACCAGATTTTGCACGCTCCAGTTTTAGTAAATCCACCCCACAGTGCCTATATAATGTTGTTGTCATAAATGAGCATTTATATCTCTCGAAGGTCTTCTAAGGTTTATGAAAATGTTTGTGCCTAACTTTGCTGTGCAACCAATCAACCATGTATCCACAAAGTTTAGGCTGAAGACTGCCAAAAAATGAGCTTTACAAAAAAAAGCAGGACTTTTTCATTTAAAAAAAAAGAGTGTAACACACATACCCAGCTCTACAATCTACTTGGATTTAATTCAAATTATCCAGTGTATGCAGTCAATCTTACATATTATCTTATCCAATGTGTTTGTTTACACATGATCCAGTGGGAGCGCATACACTTTTATGATTCCTGTACAATTTTATCTATACTTAGGTCGGACATACACAGTTTGAATCTCTGCCAATTCCTGCTGCTGAGATTCGAACCGTTAATAGGCAGGCTGAACGTAACAAGTTGATCATGGCTATAGCCGCTAGTGATAATCACTGACTTCTCTGTGGGCGGAGACACTCCCCTGCCTGGAGAAGACAATTGCTCGGCAGGAGGGATTCCTCTGTCAACACTATGTCGATGAGGGGATCATGTGAATTTCCTTCCTGCAACCCGTGGTTGCAAGAAAGAAATTTGCACCATCTATGGCCTGCCTTACATATTGTTAAGTCTAATTTTGTGCCATCATGTACTGTACAGACCTATTGCTAAATACTCCTATTAGGAATTAAAATGCAACTAAACATATTGATGAAACTGTTTGCCAAAATGGTTACATTCAAGGCATGCCATGAATGATAAATGTTACAGTTGCCTGTGCTCTCAAACAAAATGACAAGCCATCAAATGGCTGATGTCATATTTGATCACGTGTGCAGCACCATGGTAACTGCAGATCAAATAGAGGCTAAGATAGCAGCTTCCTTGGCTGTAAAGGATACAAGGGTTTAGTTATAGTTTAACTACAATCTGTGCCCACATATGATGCCAATGTGTGCCACATATGATGCCAATCAGTGCCCATCAGCAATACCTGCCAGTGCCTCCATAGAAGTGATGCTCATCAGTGCCATCTATCAGCGTCCATCAGTGCCACTCATCAATGTCCATCAGTGCCACCTATTAGTGCCCACCTATCAGTGCTGCCTATCATTGCCCATCAGTGCCACCCATAAGTACCCATCAGTGCCGCCTATGAGTGCCCATCAGTGCCACCTATGAGTGCCCATCTGTGCTGCCTATGAGTGCCCATGAGTGCTGCATATCAGTGCCACCTATCAGTGCCCATCAGTGTCGCATATCAGTGCCCATCATCAGTGCCACTTCATCAGTGCCACCTCATCAGTGCCGCCTTTTCAGTGCCCGTCAGTGCAGCCTCATCAGTGCCCATCAGTGAAGAAGAAAACATACTTATTTACAAAATTTTATAACAGAAACAAAGAAAACTTTTTTTTTTCAAAATATTCTGTCTTTTTTTATTTGTTGAGCAAAAAATAAAAACCCCAGAGGTGATCAAATACCACCAAAAGAAAGCTCTATTTGTGGGAACAAAATGATAAAAATTTTGTTTGGGTACAGGGTAGCATGACCGCGCAATTGTCATTTAATCAGCGACAGCGCTGAAAGCTGAACATTAGCTTGGGCAGGAAGTATTGTCTGGTATTGAAGTGGTTAAAATAAATGTAAAGTCTTTTCTTTTCTTAAATAACAAACATGTTATACTTACCTCTTCTTGGGTCCCACGCCGGTGCTCCTGGCTCCTCCCTCCTGCCGGGTGCCCCCACAGCAAACAGTGTGCAATGGATGCATCCAAGCGCGCTCCCAATCAGCGGCTCTGTTTGTCTATTCACACAGTCAATGGCTCCCGCTACTGCCAAAAGCCAATCAGGAGCATGAGTCCCGGGAGAGGTGAGGCTCTCATGGACATCGCTGGATCGAGAGGGGGCTCAGGTAAGCATTAGCAGGGGCTGGGGGGGGGGGGGGGCTGCTGCACACAGAAGGTTTTTTACCTTCTGTGTGCGGCACAGTGGTGTAGTGGATAGCACTTTCCCCTAGCAGTAAGAAGGGTTGCTGGTTCGAATCCCAACCACGACACTACCTGCCTGGAGTTTGCATGTTCTCCATGTGCTTGCGTGGGTTTCCTCCGGGTACTCCGGTTTCCTCCCACACTCCAAAGACATGCTGGTAGGTTAATTGGATCCTGTCTTAATTGTCCCTAGTATGTATGAATGTGAGTTAGGGACCTTAGAGTGTAAGCTCCTTGGGGGTAGGGACTGATGTGAATGTACAATGTATATGTAAAGTGCTGCATAAATTTACAGCGCTATATAAGTTCCTGAAATAAATAAATAAGTAATAAATAAAACCTTGTGCCTTTACAGCCGCTTTAAGTGCTAGCAATGTTGAAACATATAAATGGTTTCTATTTATTTTTTTATGTGTTGATTATCTATACTCCTCCGCCCCAGATTTGGTATTGTCCTTTGGCCTTCTTTTTACTAGTGTACCATCGCCATAGCAACCAACAGACATTTTCAAGGAATGCTCCAGTATGTTCAGCAAATTAAATTGATTTTTTTGAACTTTTAGTCTTGTTCTATAACCCATAACACTCTTCAGCTTGCTGCGGGGAGCCAAATGGTTGCAGGGGTTACTGCATTTTGCACATCGTCATTACACTGCTTGGATCTGCTCTTCACATTTTCTTCAGCGGGAAACAAGAATCCGAGAACAATTAAATCACTGTGCATTATTCCAAATTGCCTTTTTGTGAAATGGGTACATGGTTACTAGTGAACCTAAACATCCATTACAATCACATAGCTAAGTCACTCTGCTGTTTCTCTTAACTAGTGACCAGCCAGTATAAAATATCATTCATAGTCTCAAACAGATCACAGCTTTTCTCCTTCTTACTTTATGACTCGACAGAATACTATACAGAATGATTATTAGAGTAAGGCAGATTTTAGAAGACTTTTTTTTTAGACTGGAAGGCCAGACCCTAAAGCTGAAACTCGAATACATTGGCCACCTAATGCGAAGAGAGGACTCATTGGAAAAGACCCTGAAGCTGGGAAACATTGAAGGAAAAAGGAGAGAAGGACTACAGAAAACAAGATGGATAGATAGCATCATCGAAACAATGAACATGAAGTTAGGCAAGCTAGGGGAGGCAGTGGAGAACAGAAAAGCCTGGTGTGCTATGGTCCATGAGGTCACGAAGAGTCGGACACGACTAAACAACTGGACAACAACAGACTTTAGAAATACTTCATCCTTCCTGCTTTTGACTCAAATTACATCATTTCCCCCATCATACTCATCTCAATCAGACCTAGAGAAACTGTGTCTAGGCACAAATTACTTGACAAAAGCCCAAGGACACCTGTGTATTGTGACATGGCAGAAATGCAAAAATGATTTGCAGCAGAATCCAATGAGATTCAAATATTACAGTCACATGGATAAAAATAAAGATCCTTAATCTTATGATTGTAGCCCATTGCATTATCTGTTCATCTTTAAAACAGCAGTCCACCCAAAAGAAGCATATGATCATACAATGTGTAGGTGCACTGCTCTCTTCTTCTATGACTTGAAGATTTCAACAATGAGATATATACAGTATATATTTTTTAATTCATACCTCTGTTTCTATCCACTTGGGAGATTTACATGTATCCACCAGTGGTTGCAGTCTCCTTAATATAAAATCAACAAAAGCAGAAGAAGTGGGAATTGGTTCCATAATTACCACAGAAGGCACACAGGTTTGGAAAGTTTAACTCAGATATCTCAGATATCTCACTAATATCCAGAGTCCCCAAAGATATGGACATTTGCAAGATGATTTAACTCCTAGGCATCTACCAAATAAATACATTTATCAGTTTTGGGTGGAATATAGAAACAGCCAGTTAAAGGGTACAAAACATTATGAGACATTGCACAACTTACACTCTTTTTTCTGTATTCTACATTTATATGCATAAATATATTCCGCACCATATCAATGTTTTAAATTATTACACCTCTAGAAATATTTCTCCTGTTGCCTTACACCTAAACAACTCCTAAAATTCCATTGGCTGCCACAAGCTAAAATATAAATCTAAAAGGTAAATTTTTTTGTAATTACCTAAGACATTTCATAGAAAGCTTGATGGTGTATCAAAATAAATGATTGTAAAGTCTTTGGGTATCTAATGTAACCTGTTCTCTCTTATCACCTAGTAAGCAGGGAAGTACCATTAATTTCTTCCGGTGGCATTTACATACCGCATAACTCATAAGTGTATGTATTCTTAATGCTACTGTACAGTATTATTGACAGTATTGTCCAATGCAGAAACTTTGGTAGGGATAACAAACTAGAGAAGGAGGTTGGTCATTACTTATGCTTGATGATGATGATGACATGAATCAAGATCTTCATACCACAAATAATTCTGCAGTGCAATTAATAATTTCCCATGATGTGCTTGCAGAGTGTGCTATTAAAGTGGTTTGGATTGGAGTGGATTTCCCGCTTTCTCAAAACAGTTACATTTAAGGCATGCTGTGAATGCTAACTGTCACAGGTGCTGGGTCCTAACTAATCACAAGTTCAGCACTGTGGCAACTGCAGATCAAACAGGGCAGCTTCCTGGATAGGAAAGTTCCATAGTTGTATTTTACTATGGTAGTCACATTTAATGGAATATGTGAGGTTATGAGGGGTAAATGAGCACAACAGCATGTGACATACCAAGTTTAGTAAGCGATAATTAGGTACTAAGTACATTATTATTATTTTACAGGATTTATATAGCGCAAACAGTTTGCGCAGCGCTTTACAACATTAGGGCAAACAGTACAGTTACAATACAATTCAATACAGGAGGAATCAGAGGGCCCTGTTTGTTAGAGCTTACAATTTAGAAATTGTGGAGTAGCAACTTCCCCATCAGTAACATAAGAAAGCATTAAAAAATTCTTGGATTTCTGACCAAATGTTTGTACAATCAGCCAATCAGAAGCCAGCATTGAGCAAAGAAGGGAAGGGGATTATGACAGATCTGCTATTGTCTAAAGATCTTGTCAACAGTGGGTGACTTTAAACCCGAAAGTGGGGCTTTACGTTTTACCACAAAAAAAAATTATAGTATTTTCTAAGTTTTTCATTGGTTTAAAAAAATATTGATTCAATATATATTTTATATACACGATATTGCCAAATGTATTGGGATGCCTGCCTTTACACGCAAATCATTTGGTGGAAGGGGGATCAAGGTGTGAGGTTTTTTTCCAGGGTTTAGGCTTGGCCCTTTAGTTCCAGTGAGGGCGTCAGCATACCAAGACATTTTGGACAATTTCATGCTCCCAACTTTGTGGGAACAGTTCGGGGATGGCCCCTTCCTGTTCTTCCATGACTGTGCACCAGTGCACAAAGCAAGGTCTATAAAGACATAAATGAGCGAGTTTGGGGTGGAGGAACCTGACTGGCCTGCACAAAGTCCTGACCTCAACCTGACAGAACACCTTTGGGATGAATTAGAGTGGAGACTGCGAGCCAGGCCTTCTCGTCCAACATCAATGCCTGTCCTCAGAATTGCGCTTCTGGAAGCATGGTCAAACATTCCCATAGACACACTCCTAAACCTTGCGGACAGCCTTCCCAGAAGAGTTGAAGCTGTTATAGCTGCAAAGGGTGAGCCAACTCAATATTGAACCCTACAGACTAATGCCCCATACACTCGGTCGGATTTTCCGACGGAAAATGTGTGATAGGACCTTGTTGTCGGAAATTCCGACCGTGTGTAGGCTCCATCACACATTTTCCATCGGATTTTCCGACACACAAAGTTTGAGAGCAGGCTATAAAATTTTCCGACAACAAAATCCGTTGTCGGAATTTCCGATCATGTGTACACGAATCTGATGCACAAAGTGCCACGCATGCTCAGAATAAATAAAGAGATGAAAGCTATTGGCTACTGCCCCGTTTTTAGTCCCAACGTACGTGTTTTACGTCACCGCGTTCAGAAAGATCGGATTTTCCGACAACTTTGTGTGACCGTGTGTATGCAAGACAAGTTTGAGCCAACATCCATTGGAAAAAATCCTAGGATTTTGTTGTCAGAATGTCCGATCAATGTCCGACCGTGTGTACGGGGCATAAGACTGGGATGCCATTAAAGTTCATGTGCATGTAAAGGCAGGCGTCCCAATACTTTTGGAAAATATTGTGTATATATTGAATATATAAAAATGTGTTTTACTTGTATTCAATGATTACAGTAAAAAAGCACTCCATCGATATCTTGCTTATTGAGGTGTTCTACTAATCAGACTCATGGATTAGTTTAGAGGAAAAACCTCTCATAGAGGAATACCCCTCCTTTACCCTTTGCTCATTCACGGCTTAAAAAAAAGACTACCATATCAAATTTAATTTGTGACAAAAGTAGGAATTGGTTCATTATTTTTAAGTGGATTAGTCTAGGATGTCTACTTTTGTTTAAAAGTTGAAAACCCTCTTAACGTGGGTATGTGCATTCAGTAAAACATTGTGATCCAGTGCAAGCAAAATAAGAACACTAATGCCCCGTACACACGGTCGGACTTTTCATCTACAAAAGTCCGACAGCCTGTCCGACAGACTTTCGGCGGACTTTCGGCGGACTTGCGGCGGACTTGCGGCAGACTTTCTAACGAACGGACTTGCCTACACACGATCACACAAAAGTTCGACGGATTCGTACGTGATGACGTACACCGGACTAAAATAAGGAAGTTGATAGCCAGTAGCCAATAGCTGCCCTAGCGTGGGTTTTTGTCCGTAGGACTAGCATACAGACGAGCGGACTTCGGGGTCTGTCGTAGTTACGACGTAAAGATTTGAAGCATGTTTCAAATCTAAAGTACGTCGGATTTGAGGCTAAAAAAGTACGTTGAAAGTCCGGAGAAGCCCACACACGATCGGATTACCAGCCAGCTTTAGTCCGTCAGCGTCCGTTGGACTTTTGTAGCTGAAAAGTCCGACCGTGTGTACGCGGCATAATACTTGGTACACACTACATATTTTTTTTCGTTCAACCCAGCAGAATGAATGAAAAAAAAAACTGACCGCGCCGCTGTACTATCGATCCAACGTTAGTACAGTGATCTCCCCCACTGAGCTGTTGAGTTCTGACAGGGGATGCCCCCAACCCCCCGCCAGAAGACTCCGATCAGCACTTTCTGCCCATGTGGAGTCGGTTGGCTGCTGGTTTTCCAGCATGCGCGTCTGGTAGAAGCTGGCCAAGTGGCCAACTTCTGTCAGACCAGCCGACATACACACGGCCCGAATGTCGAACAGTTTTCATTTTAATGGCTCCAGACATTCGGCCCATGTGTATGGGGCTTAAAGGGGGGATTTACTAAGCCTGAAGCACTCAGAATATGGAAAACCTGGAAGCTGATTGGTTTCTTTGCAGAGCTGCATCAGATTTTGCACACTCCAGCCTAAATAAATTCCCCCCTAAAATATTCAATAACATCTAGTAAACTACTAGTAAAACGCTTTGCAGGCACTTCGGCAGCGCTGCCCATTCATTTCAATGGGCAGGGTGTTTTGGGAGCGGTGTATACACCACCCCCGCACCGCCCCAAAGATGCTGCTTGCAGGACTATTTTTCCAATCCTGCAAGCGCACCGCCCCGCCCTAGTGGGGCACTCAGGCTTTTTACACTGGGGTGGCTTGAGAGGCGCTTTTTAGGCACTTTACAGGCGCTATTTTTAGCGATAACAAGCCTGAAAAGCGCCCCAGTGTGAAAGGGGTCTAATAATCAGTCTGAGGAAGTGCTTGGAAGGATGATATGTCAGTTTTAGTTCCACAGCAGCTGAACATTGAAAGGCTCTATCATAGATGCTTCTGTTGCTAGAAGTTATTGACTGCCGTGGTTTGTCTCTCACATGTGCATTGGACAAAATACACCTGTCATTTGCATTTTCGGGAGCGTTAAGATTAATTTGCATGATAATTAGAAATCTGACAAAAATGCAGTTAGTATTCTAAAAACTTTTGTAGCAACATGGTAACTTTAAAATTACTTTTCTTTCTTTTATTCTAATAAACTAGTTTGCAGACGTGTTTGGAGCTGGAAAAATAAAAACGAGCTCTCTAACACCTGGACTATATGGAAATAGATTTGCATTGTTTTATTTTTCCTTCCTTCATTTGCAAAAGTAGTTTGCATATCACACAGTGCCAAACAGTCACACAACTATGTCTTAGGCTTTTAGCTTATTCTCTAAAAATATATACATGGCAAAATATACACTATGTAAATAAGTAATTTAGTTTATCTTCTCTGCCCCACACCCCATCACATCATCATAACACGAATTAAATGTTTAAATAAAACCTGTTTTCATTAAATACCGTATTTTTGGACCCAGTGACATTAATACTGGGTCTCTGTGCTTCTCTGTGCAATGCAGGAAAATCATGGCTAATGGGAGGGGCCAGCAAGGCCTCCTGGAAACATCAGGGCCTTCCTCTAAACAGCCCTTAGCACTGATGCAAGCTTTATCAATATGCCTTGTTGGATGAGTGTCGGTCTGGGCAGACAGAGCTAGTTAATATATGTAATGTAAGTGATGCTGAGCATCAATGACTGAAAGAATTGTAATCCGAAAAATTATAGGGGTGGGCCACGGACAGTCAGGCTAGGGAAAAAGGGCTTAGGTGACATTTGATGTACTTAAAGCAGAGCTCCACCTAAAACGGGAAGCTCCGCTTGTCTGCCCCCCTCCCCCCCTCCGCTGCCACATTTGGCACCTTTTTGGGGGGGCAGGTACCTGGTTTTGACAGGTACCCACTCCCACTTCCAGCTCAGTTTGTCTCAGTCAAGTGAGCCGGACCTCCCCCCCCCCCCCCTTCTTCGGCCCATTAAAAAAAAAAAAAAAACAGCGCGATTCAAGTATGCTCAGTAGGAAACCGGCTGTAAAGCCATAAGGCTTCACTGCAAATTTGTCTTAGCCAAGATGGCGGCCTCAGCACCCGAGAGCCGATTCAAGAATTGGCTTGGGTGAGGACACCACTGGATGCCTGGCTGACTTTTAATTTTTTATTTTTTTGAAAGGGGGGGCCGTAACTCCTCTTTAACCGCTTAGCGGCCGCCCCATGTACATTTACTGTGGCAGGTCACGTACCTAGGATGTTGCATTAATAATATTTGTATATAAGTGATCATTTGCATATATTCATATCATATACCCATGTGTTGACTTTGTTTTATTTACTTAGTAAATTATTACAACGTATTTGGATATCCACTTTCCCTGTATTAAGGTCAGGGCTGGGACAAGGGGTGGGCAGGAGGGGCTAGTGCCCTAGGTACTGTAGTACATGTGAGGTGGGGGGGGTAGGAGATTGGGGGGAGAATGGACTTGTGTTAGGAGAATGAATTTTGGTGGGGGACATCAGGCGGTAAGAAATGTTCCAGGTGGGGAAATTTGGGGGTGGGGTTGTTAGGAGTGGAAGAAGATTTGTGTTAAAAGGGGGGAATTTGGGGAGTTTGTGCAGAAGAGGTAATATGGTAGAGGTGGAGGGGAATTTTACTAGATGGGGAATTTTGTTGATGGGGGCAAAGATCTCTGCTGGGAAGGGGGATTTCCGTAAGGGGGCGGATTTGTACTGGGACGAGGGGGAATTTATGCTTAAAGGGTAAGCATGCAGATTAGTGCTCAATTTTGGGGAGGATTGCTGACACATAATACTGATACATCTCTGGGGCACAGTTTATAATGTTCACCCTGAGCTCTATATGACCTTGTTCAAGCACTAATTAAGGTTGCCATACACAGCTCGATTCATACTGAATCGGCTTAAAGTTGAACCATGGACGCTCCTTTTGGCACTACCAACAAATGTTGACTGTTCAATGGACTTTAAGACCTGGGTGACAGTTGGGAAATTTTCGGACAAACAGTGCCAGCATCCAATTAGATGCAGGCACTGTTCTGGTATTCTGACAGCCATGGATATCAGCTGTCAGAATACAGTAGCTGGCAGGTGAGATTCTTCAATCTGTGCTGTTTATTGAGGGTGGATGAATCTGTTGGATTTCTTTTGTTCAGCCTGGAGTGCATGGCCAACCTAAAGTGGAGTTTCACCCAAAAGGGGAAGTTCTGCTTTAAAACCTCCTTGCCCCTCCTCTTTAGGAAATTGAACTTTTTTGAGGGGAGTAGGCACCTGGTTTCGACAGGTTCCTGCTCTCATTTACCCTCAGAATGCCTATCGATCCAAGCAGAAGTTCTCATCTCCTTCCCGCAGTCTTTTGCGACATGTCACAGGTCCCAGAAGACTGTGGGATCATTCACAATTTACTAGGGATTCAACAAAAATGTGCACAATAATGAAAACTGGACAATTTCCGCAGTGTAAGCAAACTTCTTCTTTGCCCATGCAATAGGTTTGCTTAAATGCCCCCCTTCTCAGGAGCACACAATTACTTTTCCGTTTTACATCCATGTGCTCCTTTTAAGAGCCAGAGCAAGAAAAATACTAGACAATTCCAGATATGGTGAAGTAAGTGACTCACTCCATTTTCCCTCATGTGGCAGTGCTAAGGCTTATTGATGGGCCAAGTGTTGTCATATGTGGGCAGAGAGAGATTCCTCAGCCAATAAGAGTGACCCAGAGCCAACATATGGATTCCTTCTGAAATTTGTGGCCAAACAAAGGAGATGAAGAAATAGTCTGTATGTTCCTCACGGAGGACATTAAAACAAACCTGTTTCTTTGCCCTGCTCTGAGGCTACTCTCACACAGGCCCTACATGCAGAAGAGCATCCAATGCATGTGGGGTTGTGAAAGCCTTCTATCTGAGACTATATTCATCACAAATGCCCTTTGAGGGAAGCGGTGCAACTCATTGGTCCGCCACCGACATCAACAGCAAACATTACAGTATATGTTTTGTATCACTTGTGTACTGAACTACTGTACACAAGTTTACTACGTATTCTTCTTTATGGCTATATCCTTCCTGTAAGAAGAGACTTTCAATTACGAAAGCTATGAGCTTGTTTTGAAGTTACTTATCTATTGTCTATTTATATTGCTTCCACCAATGGAACAGAAGAAACTTAGCAGTACATGGCAATTATGCAACCAAAGCTATGTTCCCATTTTGCTTTCAGAAACGCTCTGATTTCCTAGACAGGTCCTAACACAATTTGTCAGAAGTACAATACCAAGCTGCTTATTGTATTTGAAATAGAGGTTTGAATTCCTAATACTATTCATGCAGGTTTGTATAGAAAAATCTGGCTGTAACCCAAGTAGGGACAAGTTTTTATTGATTCCACCTGCCGCAGAGTTCAAACATTCCAGAGGCAGAGTTTTTGCCAATTTCACTGACACACTTGAAGCTTAGCTTTTGTTGCTCTAAGGATCACTTTCTGCTATCATAAACTTCAGCTGCCTTTAGAGAAGCCAGTCCCTGCAGTGCTTACAGTAAACTAGAGTTACCTCAGCCTCATTTTGAACCATGGATTAATTTATATTATTGGGATTCCATATATTTATAAAGACAAGTTTTTTCTTACATTTTCTATGCCAAGTGATGGCATAATGGAACCAGCACTGAAAGGAATACGACAGTGTCATTATTTATTGGGCTGGTGGCCCAGAGTGGAGATATATCACCATTAAGATCACAATGAGATCCAAAGTCAATGAAAATCCTTGGCATGATAAAACTACTTGCTGCCTATACAAACTTCAAATACAGTGCCAGCCAAAGGAAGTTTTCCTTGCTCTAAGATGTCATGTGTCAGAATTCAAAGCAGTTGATGCTGGAAGGTGTGAAAAAGGCGTGTCACAATAAATCATGATTTTTGGGAACCCCCACCTTTCACCATTTTCACCAATCAATAACGTGCCACGGTACACTTTGCTTGGTGCACTTTTTGCCCACAGAATTCTGTCCCTACCATGAACAAATTTATTGATCTTTGTTTGTCAAATGTTATCAACCCTTCCCTGTTTCCAAGAAACTTACATTAACATAATATTTGGAATACACCTTTGTTTATGCAGCTACTAGTAGAACACTGTATACCTCTCCCTATACAGTATCACACAAAAGTGAGTACACCCCTCACATTTTTGTAAATAATTTATTATATATTTTCATGTGACAACACTGAAGAAATTACACTTTGCTACAAGGATAGCACTTTCGCCTAGCAGTAAGAAGGGTTGCTGGTTCGAATCCCAACCACTACACTACCTGCCTGGAATTTGCATGTTCTCCCTGTGCCTGTGTGGGTTTACTCCGGTTTCCTCCCACAGTCCAAAGACATGCTGGTAGGTTAATTGGATTCTGTCTAAATTGTCCCTAGTATGTATGAATGTGAGTTAGGGACCTTAGATTGTAAGCTCCTTGAGGGTAGGGACTGATGTGAATGTACAATGTATATGTAAAGCGCTGCGTAAATATAAGTACCTGAAATAAATAAAATAAGTGAAAATGTTCAAATTGGGTTGGGCCCAAAGTGTCAATATTTTGTGTGGTCACCATTATTTTCCAGCACTGCCTTAACCCTCTTGGGCACGGAGTTCACCAAAGCTTCACAAGTTGCCACTGGAGTCCTCTTCCACTCCTCCATGACAACATCACAGAGATGGTGGATGTTAGAGACCTTGTGCTCCTCTACCTTACGTTTGTGTCTGGGCTGGGCTCAGCCCTTCCTTCTCTGAGCTGGCCACTCAGCTGTTGGCTAATTGCCAGTTCCTATCTCTCCACAGTTACTCAGCTGTTGCTGATATCCTGCTCGTCAGTCCTGCCTACTTAAGCCGTCCAGTCCAGAGGAGCTCTGCCCTCGCCTTAGTCAACATCACAGAGACGCTCTCCTGCATTGCTGTTAAAAGACTTGCTTGGCTGACATCCCTTCTGGCTCCAGATCCTGCTTGCTGTTTTACTACGCTCATCTCCGGCTCCCTGACGTTTGGCTTGTCTGACTATCCGTTCCGGTTCCTAAACTCTGGTTATGTTTTGACTATGTTTGTTCTATTTACTTTTATTATTATTAAACAAGTGTAATTTAACTGTACTTCTGTCTTGGTCTCATTTCATGGTTTCTGACAGTTTGAGAATGCCCCACAGATGCTCAATAGGGTTTAGGTCTGGAGACATGCTTGGCCAGTCCATCACCTTTACCCTCAGCTTTAGCAAGGCAGTGGTTGTCTTGGAGGTGTGTTTGTGGTCATTATCATGTTGGAATACTGCCCTGCGGCCCAGTCTCCAAAGGGAGGGGATCATGCTCTGCTTCAGTATGTCAAAGTACATGTTGGCATTCATGGTTCCCTCAGCGAACTGTAGCTCCCCAGTGCCGGCAGCCAGGGCCGGTGCTACCACTAGGCGGAGTAGGCAGCCACCTAGGGCGCACTACCCCCTGGGGCGCAGCCACGGCCTCCATCCCCGTGAATCTCAAGGCAAGTGTGAGCTTGCCCCTGTCCCAGGAACACATCTGCATGCCTCCAATCCCCCAATGTGTCCCGCTGTTCCCTCTCTTCACAGAGTAAAATCTCACAGCACCGCTCCAGGACTCCTTTGCTCCAGCCTGTCCCTCTGGAGCGGCACTGTGTGTCTGTGTGTGTGCAGCGAAGGGGCGGGGCTCGGTGGAGATCAGAGCATCGAGAGGTGCAGCGTCTGTTAGCTGACCTCCAGGCCGGTGGGGACACCATAGCAATACTGCCCGCCCAGCGCTGAGGAGAGCCCAGATGTGATAGTCGAATAAGCCGAGGTAAGGAGGAGGATGGATCCTCCCTATCTACATCGAGCTGTGTGTGGGGGATGGGGGGAGTGAGTAGTGCAGGAAAAAGGAGTCAGGTAGGTCAGTGTATGTGTCAGGTAGGTGGGTCAGTGTATGTGTCAGGTAGTTGGGTTAGTGTGTGTGTGTCAGGTAGGTGGGTCAGTGTATGTGTCAGGTAGGTGGGTCAGTGTATGTGTGTCAGGTAGGTGGGTCAGTGTACGTGTGTCAGGTAGGTGGGTCAGTGTATGTGTCAGGTAGGTGGGTCAGTGTTTGTGTCAGGTAGGTGGGTCAGTGTATGTGTGTCAGGTAGGTGGGTCAGTGTATGTGTGTCAGTTAGGTGGGTCAGTGTATGTTTCAGGTAGGTGGGTCAGTGTATGTGTCAGGTAGGTGGGTCAGTGTATGTGTCAGGTAGATGGGTCAGTGTGTGTGTGTAATGGTCAGGTGGGTCACATATTGCAAAGGGGGTGGAGTCATGGGCGGATCCAATGGGGGGTGGCAAAATGAGTTTTCGTCTATAGTGTCAAAAATTCTTGCACCAGCCCTGCCGGCAGCATTTATGCAGCCCCAGACCATGACACTCCCACCATCATGCTTGACTGTAGGCAACACACACTTGTCTTTGTACTCCTCACCTGGTTGCCACCACACACGCTTGACACCATCTGAACCAAATAAGTTTATCTTGGTCTCATCAGACAACAGGACATGGTTCCAGTAGTCCATGTCCTTAGTCTGCTTGTCTTCAGAAAACTGTTTGCGGGCTTTTTTGTGCATCATCTTTAGAAGAGGCTTCCTTATGGGAGGACAGCCATGCAGGTCAATTTGATGCAGTGTGAAGCATATAACCTGAGCACCGACAGGCTGACCCCCCACCCCTTAAACCTCTGCAGCAATGCTGGCAGCACTCATATGTCTATTTCCCAAAGACAACCTCTGGATTTGGTGCTGCGCACATGCACTCAACCTCTTTGTTCGACCATAGCGAGGCCTGTTCCAAGTGGAACCTGTCTTGTTAAATCGCTGTATGGGCTTGGCCACTGTGCTGCAGCTCAGTTTCAGGCTCTTGGCAATCTTTTTATAGCCTAGGCCATCTTTATGTAGAGCAACAATTCTTTTTTCAGATCCTCAGAGTTCTTTACCATGAGGTGCCATGTTGAACTTACAGTGACCAGTATGAGAGAGTGAGAGCGATAAAACTAAATTTAACACACCTGCTCCCCATTCACACTTGAGACCTTGTAACACTAACGAGTCACATGACACCGGGGAGGGAAAATGGCTAATTGGGCCCAGTTTGAACATTTTCAGTTAGAGGTGTACTTATTTTGAGGGGACAGCAAATTTACACTGTTATACAAGCTGTACACTCACTACTTTACATTGTAGCAAAGTGTCATTTCTTCAGTGTTGTCACATGAAAAGATATAATAAAATATTTACAAAAATGTGAGGGGTGTACTTTTGTCAGATACTGTATTTTCTTAAAGCGGATTTCCATCCACATTTTTCACTCCTCACCATGCAGCACCAATGTGCATCCTTAAAATGAATTGCCAATTAATTTCAGTTTTTTCTGTTCACTTACCTGATAAATGCCTATATCTAATTTCACTTCCTCCTTTAGGAGCCAAGGCGCCATGTGTCATTTATGGATTTGCATTGGCTCCTGGGTGATCTTTGTCAGCTTGACATGGCACTGCTCCCATAACATTTAACATTGACTTCAATGGAAAATCTTCATCAGCTTGACATGACACAGCTCAAGTAAAATCTAACATTGACATCTATGGGAAATCTTGGTCAGCTTGAAATAGCACTGCTCCAGTGCCATGTCAAGCTGACCAAGATTTCCCATAGAAGCCAATGTTAAGTGTTACTGGAGCCATGCCATGTCAAGTTGACCAAGATTGCACTGCACTGCACATGCGAGAGATCGGTAGGTGCATGATTGGTAGCCAGCCTGCACGGAATCCAGGAAGAAGGACACTGTGGCTTCAGATGCCCACAGTGGAGATGGCCGCGCTGTGCAGGAACTTCACAAAGTATGAAAATTATGCTGCAAAAATAGAAAATTGGGCATAGTTTACATTACACAAGGCATGAGTATTCTATGGGTATTTTTATCTTAAAAAGTCATATTTCGTCCAGAACTCCTCTTTAAATATACTTTTCCCTATATAAAACAAACATAATGTAAGTGTAATGATACATACAGTAGTTAAAGGTGTAATAATATTGATTGCTTTTATTTAATTGATGACAAAATACATGGGGAATTGTAAACTAAGTAACACAAATCCTTTCCTCAACAGAGCATAAAATCTAATATTCCACCACAGTCATACTCAGCAATACATTTTTGGATGGTGGTATGAGAACATTGCACCTAGAAAAAACATGCAATCACATGGAAAACACGCATGTTTCCTCCATGGTCAAACACACGTTTCTTCCAGCGTTCCCTAGTCGAATTAAAGCCAAGGCAACAGAATTGCAAGGCAATGTTGTTTGTATCCCTTTCTCTATCCCCCTCTTTGTTTTCTCTCTCAGTATGCATCCCTCCCCTTTTGGTCAACAATGACTAATGCCGCGTTCACATGAGCGGAATGTCCGACAGAAAAAGTCAGACGGAAGCTTTTCATCGTATATATCGATCGTGTGTAGGTCTCAGCTGACTTTTTTCGAAAAATCTGACAGACCTAGAAATGGAACATGTTCTAAATCTTTCCGACGGACCCAATTCCTATCGGGAAAACCGATCTTCTGTATGCTGGTCCGACTGACCAAAAACAACGCATGCTCTGAAGCAAGTACGAGACGGAAGCTATTGGCTACTGGCTATTGAACTTCCTTTTTCTAGCCCCGTCGTAAGTGCTGTACGTCACTGCGTTCTGGACGGTCGCACTTTGGTCGCACTTTGGCTTGACCATGTGTAGGCAAGACCGCTTGAATGGAATTCCGTCGGAGAAACCGTCTGAGTTTATTACGACGGCTAAACCGGTCGTGTGTACGCGGCATAAATGTGCCATTTGCAATCTTGTTGATCCTAAAGCATAGCTCCCAACTGTCCCTGATTTCGAGGGACTGCCCCTGATTTCGAGGGACTGCCCCTGATTTAGAACAAAGTCCCTCTATCCCTCTTTCATCCTTATTTGTCCCTCATTTTGGTCTGATCTATATAATTTTATATAAAATGCAATATTTATCTTTCCAGAAGTGTTAAGTTCAAAGGTTAAGAAGTTGTAAGTGTTTACCTTTCATCCAATTTCCAATTGTTGCATTTGTAGATGTCAAGAGCCAGAATAAAGGGATAGTAGTGGGGGAAAAAAAGCGCTTGTGGGTTTAACTAATCTTTTTTTTTGTATAATTCTCCTTTAACCACTTGTCTACCAGCCACTTACACCCCCTTCCTGCCCAAGCCATTTTTCAGCTTTCAGCACTGTCGCACTTTGAATGACAATTGCAACACTGTACCCAAACACATTTGTTATCATTTTCTTCATACAAATAGAGCTTTTTTTTGGTGGTATTTAATCACTGCTGTTTTTTTTTTTTTTACAATAAAAAAAAAAAAAAGACCAAAAATTTAGAATAATAAATGTTTTTTACTTTTTTCTGTCAGTAAATTTTGTAACTAAGTAATTTTTCGCCTTCACTGATGTGTGCTGATGAGGCGGCACTGATGGGCACTGATAGGCTGAACTGGTGGGCATTGATGAGGTGGTACTTATGGGCACTGATGAGGTGGCACTTATGGGCACTGATGAGGAGGCACTAATATGCTGCACTTATGGGCACTGATAGGTGGCACTGATATGTGGCACTGAGCACTGATAGATGGCATTGATAGGCACTGTTGGGTGGCACTGATGGGTACTAATAGGTGTCACTGGTGGGCACTGATAGGCGGCACTGGTGGGCACAGATAGGTGGCACTGGTGGGCATGGATCGACAGCAGTGATGGGCATTGATGGGCAGTACTGATAGGTGGCACTGATTGCCAGCACTGACTGGCATCGCTAATGGGCACTGATTGCTGCCACTGGTGGGCACTATATTCTTATATTGGTGGGCAATGGTGGGCACTGTTTGTGACACTGTATTTATTTATTGTAATCAGGGCACTGATGATCAGTGCCCTAATTACATCCCTAGCTGTCCTCTGTGAGGAGATGCCGTTGATTGGCTCTCCTCTCCTCACACTCTGTCAGTGTGAGGCGAGGAGAGCCGATTACCGGCATCTCTGTGTTTACATGTGACCGGCTGTGATTGGATATAATCGATCACATGGTTAAAGAGCCACGGACGTGGCTCTTTACACAGATCGGGGTCGTGACGTGTCCTAGCAACATGGCGCGCCCGCAGTCACCTCACTGTGGGCTCCCGCGGGCGCGCGAGAGCAGCCGTTCTGGGACGCCATCATATGATGGCGTCCCAGAACGAGAGCTGCACTACCCAGCTGTCATTTGATGGTGGGCGGGCAGCAAGCAGTTAAGGGAGTGTGACAGGGTGTGTTTTCCTATGCCTACATACTTTTGCTAATAGGTGTCCCTCCTTCCAATCTCAAAAAGTTATTAGGTATGCCTAAAGGGTAGAGGAAGAGTGGGCATTCAACAGGGATATTAAAGTACAAGGGCCAATTGGTAAAACATGAAGCTGAGCAATGGTTTTACAGTAGAAGACAACACTCTCCTCATTTAGATGCAGCATTTTTGGTTGAAGTTCTCCCTCCCTTACCACCATAAAAATATAGCAGTGTTCCACCTGTACCTCCCTATAAAAAAGTTCATTTTTTATTGGCTCTATTAATACATGGCATATAAGTTTTCCACCCAAAACACTGAACTTTTCCAAGCTAATTTTCTGCTGTTTTATAAGAAGATGCTACATCTTTTCTACTATACTAGCCTTTGTTTACTACGGGATAATGATTCTTATGGATCTGTTCATTTTGCTAACATCCACAGCTTTTTCAATTGGGTGTTAATACTCTACAGTATTTTACAATATTAGATAAAGGTACAGTAGGTGTTTTCAGGTTCAAATACATTTTTGACACTTTAGAGTTCTAGGATTTGCATTTATTCAGAACAAACTGTCAACTGCTCATCTTGTAGTTCAAATGGTATTGATTCATGAAATATGGCGACTGTTGGCCAGATGTACAAACCAAGACATTCCTTAGTTATTTTCCTGGTTTGGACATCTGGATGCCAGTCAAATTTTTTGGGGATTCGACTGCTTGACCTGATGAAGATATTAACTCTACAGACATCTCCACAGAGAACCTTATTAAATTGAGGTGTATTAACATCATACAATTATGCAACAAAAACAAGCAGGGAAGATTAATTAGAATAGTCAAGGACAGAAATTTAAAATTAAACTTCCTTTACATATTACATATTATGCATCAAAAATATGTAAAATCTTGCTGACAGATGGATTTGCTGTATGCATGTAACATTTGTGAAATATTTACATGGACCCTAGTGGCACTGACACTACTCCTAGCTGATATGTTTATAGCAACAATGGCACTGATGTTGGACAAGAAGGCCTGGCTCGCAGTCTCTGCTCTAATTTATCCCAAAGGTGTTTTATCGGGTTGAAATCAGAACTCTGTGCAGGCCAGGCAAGTTCCTCCACCCCTAACTTGCTCATCCATGTCTTTATGGACCTTGCTTTGTGCACTGATCCAAATCATTTGGTGGAGGGGGGTTTATGGTGTGGGGTTGTTTTTCAGGGGTTGAGCATGGCCCCTTAGTTCCAGTGAGGGAACTCTTAAGGCATCAGCATACCAAGACATTTTGGACAATTTCATGCTCCTAACTTTGTGGGAACAGTTTGGGGATGGCCCCTTCCTGTTCCAACATGACTGCGCACCAGTGCACAAAGCAATGTCCATAAAGACATGGATGAGCAAGTTTGGGGTGGTGGAACTTGTCTGGGCTGCACAGAGTCCTGACCTCAACCCAATGGAACACCTTTGGAATGAATTAGAGCAGAGAAAGGGAGCCAGGCCTTCTCATCCAACATTAAAGTTCATGTGCGTGTAAAGGCAGGTGTCCCAATACTTTTGACAGTATAGTAAATAATCAGCAAGGCCCGCACCATGCACTGGTGGTGCATTTGCAAAATGGCCTTATAATCATGCCAGCATATCAATGACTCATGCAGATTGACAGTGTGTAATTAATGATGCAAGTGCTGCTAATTACACATTGTTGTTTTCGACATGGTGACCAGGAGCAGTGTCGGCGGCCAATGGGGTCCCTGTACACTGCCCATTGTATGCATGTAAACATTGGCGCAAATGTTTATATGCATACAGTGTAAAATATGGTTAAAATAATGGCCCTGGACACAGCTGTGTCCATTTTTTTTTTTTTACTTTGCTATGTGCAGCTGTATGTGCCCTAGACTAGTATACAACTGCATACAGATGTGTACAAAACTATACACCTTATGCAGCATACATTACATCCAGATGAATGAACCCAACATTGTTTTAATGCCTCATATGTCATAAATGTCATCCTAATCCTGCTTTGAATACCTAGTGAGTTTCTATTGGATAAAGCATATAGTTTGTGGAATGTTAACTTTTGTACCATATAACAAAAAACAAAAACTTTAAAAAAAGTCTCTAGCTCCATCACAGTAATAGATAATGTTTTCTTTGTAAGGTTATAACTTACATTGAAATGTTCTTCCTAAATTACAAGAGAATAGAAAGTAAATAAAACATTGTGATTTAAAATTCATTGTGGAATTGCTATCAGCTCTGCCAACACAGACCTGGGAAAAATTTCTGGATAAAGAATTTACATACTTAAAGTGGCTTCACACAAATACGGTAATTCATTCACCTCCCACAAACTAATTATAAATATATGCATCAGTGAAGCTTCTGATATTTCGACTTTTTTATGACTATGAGATTTCACACTATTAACATCTGTTGAATGTAACCTGTTTTATATTAGTCGCGCTAGGTTGAGAATTTGCTGATTTCAGTGGGGTCATAGAACTGCTAATACTTACAATGGCCTTACCTGGCCAAAAAATAAAAGGCAAGTCTCAGGGTTAAGTACTGTAGACAAACAAAAAAAGTACAGCTGTAATTCTCCTATCACTGATATCTGCCAACATGACATGTAATGAGTGGTGCAGACCGCATAAATCTGCTTGTCAGGCAATGTTATGCTACAGAAAATGGCAACTGATAGCATGCAGGACGTCATCTCACTGACTTCAACTCTGTTCTCTACTCACAAAAATTATGCTCACTAAGGGGCAAAACGCATCTGAGGGACTTCTCTTGGCGGAGAGAGCAAAGCTGAAGCCATCCTAACCGGTTTAGTTTTGGCCACAGTGTGTTGCAGGGCCGGTACAAGGGGGGGACGGAATTGGCAGATGCCCTGGGCGGGACCATTTACTGGAGGAAGAGGGGCGCAATAGAAGCGCCAGTGAACCGGCCGCACTAAATAGATAATTGACAACATGTGCCGAGTGCGCTCCTGCACTCGGCACAAGCCTGAGTCCAGCCCCGCCCCGCCCCACCCTGCCTCTCACTTCCCTATCATGCGGAGTTTCTGTCCTGCATTGGAGGTCCGCGGCGATCTACCTGTCAATCGCCGACAGCTGGCGCCTGACGGGTAGATCGAGATGCATGCAGAGAAGCGCAGGAAGCATCTGTGATAAGTTCACTCTCATGTCACGCTGCTCCCCAGCGGCCCCTCCTCTTTTCTCGTCCATCCCTATTTGCTTGTGACATCATCTGGGATGGACAAGAAGAGAGGAGGGGTCATCGGAGAGCAGTGTGACATGAGAGCGAACTTATCACAGATGCTTCCTGCACTTCTCTGCATGCAGGCTAGTAAACAATGTGCGTCATAATGTGCTATGTGCCCTTATGTGCCCCATGATGTGCCCTGATGTGCCCCATGATGTGCCCTGATGTGTCCCATAATGTGCCCTGCTGTGCCCCATAATGTGCCCCATGATGTGTCCCATGATGTGCGCTGATGTGCCCCATAATGTGCCCTGATGTTCCCCATAATGTGCCATGTGCCCCATCATGTGCCCCATGTGCCATTATGTGCCCTGATGTGCTCCGTGCCCTGATGTGCCCCGATGTGTACTAATGTGTCCTAATGTGCCATATGCCCCCCTTGCCCTGATGTGCTCCATGCCCTGATGTGCTATGTGCCCTGATGTGCTCCGTGCCCTGATGTGCTATGTGCCCTGATGTGCCATGTGCCCTGATGTGCCCCATGCCCTGATGTGCTATGTGCCCTGATATGCTCCGTGCCCTGATGTGCCCCGTGCCCTGATGTGCAATGTGCCCTGATGTGCCCTGTGCCCTGATATGCTATGTGCCCTGATGTGCCCTGTACCCTGATGTGCTATGTGCCCTGATGTGCCCTGTACCCTGATGTGCTGTGCCCTGTACCCTGATGTGTTGTGCCCTGAAGTGCCCTGTACCCTGATATGCTGGGCTCTGTACCCTGATGTGCTGTGCCCTGATGTGCTATTTGCCCTGATGTGCCCCGTGCCCTGATGTGCCCCGTGCCTTGATGTGCTATGTGCCCTGATGTGCCCCATGCCCTGATGTGCTATGTGCCCTGATGTGCTATGTGCCCTGATGTGCCCTGTGCCCTGATGTGCTATGTGCCCTGATGTGCCCCGTGCCCTAATGTGCGATGTGCCCTGATATCCTATGTGCCCCGTGCCCTGATGTGCCTTGTGCCCCGATGTGCTGTTCCCTGATGTGCCCCATGCCCCAATGTGCGTCATAATGTGCTATGTGCCCTTATGTGCCCCATGATGTGCCCTGATGTGCCCCATGATGTGCCCTGATGTGTCCCATAATGTGCCCTGCTGTGCCCCATAATGTGCCCCATGATGTGTCCCATGATGTGCGCTGATGTGCCCCATAATGTGCCCTGATGTTCCCCATAATGTGCCATGTGCCCCATCATGTGCCCCATGTGCCATTATGTGCCCTGATGTGCTCCGTGCCCTGATGTGCCCCGATGTGTACTAATGTGTCCTAATGTGCCATATGCCCCCCTTGCCCTGATGTGCTCCATGCCCTGATGTGCTATGTGCCCTGATGTGCTCCGTGCCCTGATGTGCTATGTGCCCTAAAGTGCCATGTGCCCTGATGTGCCCCATGCCCTGATGTGCTATGTGCCCTGATGTGCTATGTGCCCTTATGTGCCCCATGCCCTGATGTGCCATGTGCCCTGATATGCTCCGTGCCCTGATGTGCCCCGTGCCCTGATGTGCAATGTGCCCTGATGTGCCCTGTGCCCTGATATGCTATGTGCCCTGATGTGCCCTGTACCCTGATGTGCTATGTGCCCTGATGTGCCCTGTACCCTGATGTGCTGTGCCCTGTACCCTGATGTGTTGTGCCCTGAAGTGCCCTGTACCCTGATATGCTGGGCTCTGTACCCTGATGTGCTGTGCCCTGATGTGCTATTTGCCCTGATGTGCCCCGTGCCCTGATGTGCCCCGTGCCTTGATGTGCTATGTGCCCTGATGTGCCCCATGCCCTGATGTGCTATGTGCCCTGATGTGCCCTGTGCCCTGATGTGCTATGTGCCCTGATGTGCCCCGTGCCCTAATGTGCGATGTGCCCTGATATCCTATGTGCCCCGTGCCCTGATGTGCCTTGTGCCCCGATGTGCTGTTCCCTGATGTGCCCCATGCCCCGATGTGCCTTGTGCCCCGATGTGCTGTGCCCCAATGTCCTTTGCCCTGATGTGCTGTGCCCCGGTGTGCTGTGCCTTAATGTCATGTGCCCTGATGTACTGTGACCTGTGTCCTGATGTTCTGTGTCCTGATGTGCTGTGTCCTGATGTGCTATATACCCTGATGTGCTGTGCCCTGTACCCTGATGTGCTGTGCCCTGTACCCTGATGTGTTGTGCCCTGATTTGCCCTGTATCCTGATGTGCTGTGCTCTGTACCCTGATGTGCTGTGCCCTGATGTGCTGTACCCTGATGTGTTGTACCCTGATGTGCTGTGCCCTGATGTTCTGTGCCCTGATGTGCTGTGCCCTGTACCCTGATGTGGCCTGGCGTGCTGTACCCTGATGTGCTGGGCTCTGTACCCTGATGTGCCTTGTGCCCTGATGTGCTGGGCTCTGTACCCTGATGTGCTGTGCCCTGATGTACTGTGACCTGTGCCCTGATGTGTGCTGTGTCCTGATGTGCTATACCCTGATGTGCTGTTCCCTGTGCCCTGATGTGCTGTGCCCTGATGTGCTGTATCCTGTCGTCCGATTAGAACGGTTTCATTGCACTGAATGGGGCGTGACAAGTTTCCCAAGTGTGAACCGTACCTAAGTCACTGATTGCCGCCAATACTAGTATATAACAAATTCCCAGTATAGATCCCATCGTCTGTAGGTGTTGTAGCGTTCACAGCGGGGAGTGGGGGGGAGTTCGCAGTTTTCCATCTTTGCCCTGGGCATCGGATGACCTTGTCACTGGCACTGGTGTGTTGGCATCCTATGTGCGATCGGTTGCAATTTTTCTGCGGGGTCAAGCACTGCTTGTGAATGTTCATGAGTGATTTTCCAACAATGTGATTTTTCATTGTTCTAAAATCTGTGTGACAGTTAGTCAATGTTCTCAGTTTTAGGGAAGTTGAAGAATGAACCTTTCACGACACGACAGGTAAATCTTGCACTTTCTCTTATCCTTACAGAGAAATTTGCCGGCATCTGGCCATTCTTTATCTTACATATACAGTAATCTGTTTTATAGAAAATACAAGAAAATTTTACTTGTGTTTTATTTCTCAGGGCCAGACATCCATGAATTTAATTTTTTTTTTTATGTTTTCCACTTCTAGCTATTAACAAAAGAGGTCGTCAATTGAAAAATGGATGTTTGGTTTGCATTGTTTAGCTGAAAGCATGGGTTTTAAGTACCGTAGTTCACTTCACACCCATAACCCAGTAGGTCACGTCATGGTGGATAAGGGGGGATAAGAACTTCATGAATCTACCTGAATTAGGTTAAAACTCACCTTATTCACTCATATCTACTCAAATATGAGAAACCTCTGAAACCTTCACTTGTAAAAAATGTTAATTATATACTGCACCTGTACAGGTCTTTTTTTATTCATGTATGGATTACCCTGTGTTCTAATGTTTGTTTGGCACTGTCCCTTGTCCCATTTAGAAAAGGCCACCACCCACCTCAATGATACTCATCTCTTCAGCAATCCTCCACCACTACCTCTACTTTGGCTTGCAGGGGAACGCTGAGGAGGTCAGTACCAGAGAGTCAAGGGGACTTTTCCCAGACACTTTTAATAGGAATTGTGCAAAGTATGCAAGGTATGCATAGTTAAGGTCTTTGTATAGGAGTCCCCATATGGTCCTTGTCACAGTCTCATTTTTTTTTAATTTTTAATATGTGGCCATTGTTATCCCTCACTTATCTTCATATTGGAATCAATTTGCTAACAAGGATGCAAATTCAAAGTGGCTGACAGCAACCAGATGCCGTTGTTCAACATATTTTTCAAAAAAAATCAAATAAAAAAATCACAAAAAAAAAAAAAATAGACTGTGACCCTGTATGTGTGTATCAAACTATGAAACAAAACACAAGGTATACATAAAACCCATGAAAACCTGCATTCTTGAATGAAATCACAATTTTTTAATATACATTTTAAAACACCACATTAAAATGCCCCAAAAGAACAATTCCCACACCTTCTTCATATTCATATAATAAATCTTCAAGTTAAGTATCCTAACATTCATAGCTGCTGACAAGACTAAGGTGTCTATTTAAAAATTCTTTCAGTTGTAAAAACGTACAAATCTTCTGTGAAAACATTTATAAATACACCCCTAATGTGCTTGACTGCTCTATTTATCATGGTTTCAATCTTATTTAGATTTAAAGCAAATTATTGATTTATTGTTGTGATTTACTTTTCGAATAAAAAAAAAAATCCATTATTTTGTTTTGCAGCACTACACCGTTATTATTTTATAAAGGTAAGGGAAGTATGGTGACTTAGTGGTTTGCATTCTTGTCATGCAGCCTTGTTAAGGAAGATTGCTTGTCAAATGCAGAGCGGTTGATATTGAACGCTAGTGCTCTTTGATCTTTCATAGAAAAGTAGTAACAACATAACAAGGAAATTTAAAGGGTCTGAAGTCAGAGCTGAAAAAACATTAACTGTGTGAGTAAAATTTCCCTACAGATAACTGTACACATGCTAACCCATAATGCTTTTCTGCTCTTTCGTCATTGTAGTTGTTTATCAAAGAAACAATATTACCCCTAAACCACTCAAAGAGATACTTTTTAACTCCCACGCCCTCTGTTTTCCTTTTCTCTCCCCTCTGACATAAGCGAAGAATTTGTCTGGTTCTTCCTTTGTAGAATTATTTTCATCACTAGCTTCAGTCTTCCTTCCTTTCCAAGAGTATTTTCCTTCCAAGAAAAGAAAACTTTTTTTTCTCTTATGCGTGGGCTTCAATATGGAACAATGGAAACATGCTGAAATCAAAACTCAGCAAAGTGGCATAGGTATGCAAAATAGGCCAGTAACGGTGGCTTGTGAGTTCTAACTTTTTCTGTATAAGCATTTAAACTCACTGCCCATTCTATTAGGTACACCCGTTCATTTGCTTGGTAACACAAATTGCTAATCAGCCAATCACATGGCAGCAACTCAATGTATTTAGGCATCTAGATGTGGTGAAGACGATTAAAGTTCAAACTGAGCATCAGAGTGGGGAAGAAAGAGAATTTAAGTGACTTTGAACATGGCATGGTTGTTAGTGCCAGATGGCTGGTATGAGTATTTAAAAAAATGCTGATCTACTGGGATTTTCACACACAAACATCTCTAGGGTTTACAGAGAATGGTCCGAAAAAGAGAAAATATGCAGTGAGTGGCAGTTATGTGGACAAAAATGCCTTGCTGATGTCAGAGGAGAATGGGCAAACTGGTTTCGAGATGATTGAACCTTGAAGCAGATGGCTTCAGCAGCAGAAGACCACACTGGGTGCCACTCCTGTCAGCTAAGATCAGGAAACTGAGGCTACAATTTGCACAGGCTCACCAGAATTGGACAATAGAAGATTGGAAAAACAGTGCCTGGTCTAATGAGTCTTGGAGTCTTCAATGCGTCTTGAATCCTATGGAAATATAGGCAACACGCAGGTTTTACACTATTGGAGTACTTATATTTTTACATGCCATACACATCCACCTATGGGCTTGAATTTAATGAGGCGGTTTGAAGAGTAGCGGTCCTGTTTGGTGTACATTGGAGATTGTACTACAACCACAGACGGTCTGAAGTGCATGGGTCCTGCTCTGTACGCCCTGGAGAATATACTAAAAATACAGGCTTCCCTTGATCCTCTGTAATGGGGAGTCCTGGGCTTCTGGTGATTCTTTATATAGCGGTGGTGGATTCAGCACAATCTTCTCTATACCAACATTTGAAGATTCACCCTATTTGTGGATGGACTTTATTACACTTATTTTGCATGGGTGGATGTTGCATATATTTTATATATATATATATATATATATATATATATATATATATATATATATATATATATATGGACATTATATATCTATTCACTTATATGAATGTCACTTATTTTAGCTATTTGCTATAATTGAATTTGGAGTATTTATTATTTTGTGGTTTAGAAGGTTTTCATTCATGTGTATTTGTGCTTATGGGATTTTTGTTCTCGAAATTAATACTCATGCACTTGCACATTCATTTTTGATTTATGCTGAATTTTGGATTGCTCCTCAATCGGTGGGTGATTCATAATCACTTTATATTTACAGGTTTAGCGCGATTCTATATTTTCTTTTATAAAAAAAATCCCTCAACAGGTGAGCAGGGGGTTGCAGCATTACCTCCTGAACATCTGTAAACTGGCTTCCAACTTGGTCTGCAAAGTGATCCACCGCAGATTGCTTTTCTTAGATTGGTAAAATCTGGGCCCATGTGAAAGAAGCCCTAATGTAATGGGGAAATTCTCTGTTCTCTGCAGAAGCTGTGCTGTTAGTGTAAGAAAGATTTGGGTTCTGGACTGCAATACTGGATTGCCCACTGGCAAACTGGATCATGCTTTGCTGGGGTTTTTTACCTTCCTCTGGATCAACTGTGGGTGAAGGGTTGTGTATATGAGATTGTATTTTTTTTTTTTTTTGGTTGTACTGGATGGACTTGTGTCTTTTTTCAACCTGACTAACTATGTAACTATGGAAGTAAATTTAGATTTTGGTTACATTAAATTATTTTAATACAAGTGGATATTTCATTTAAAGCTGAATTCCAGACATGTTTAAAAAGATACAAATTAATGCAGCTATGCATTCATGGCTTTTTGAAATAAATGTATTTTTTTATTATATAAGCGGTTCAAGTACCCGATATTGACCTGAAATCAGCTCCATGCAGTTCTTATACAGCAGAACGTAGACTAGGAGAGGGAAAAGCAGCACAATGAGCCGATCATGTGTGCTGAATTGCTTATGTACCAACAAGGAACATGATGAACGGAGGAGAGGGAAGAGTGACCAAGGAATTAGCTCATCAGTGTGCTTCTTCTCCTTTTACTGTGCTTTGGCAAGTTACTTTATGGTTTTCTTTTGTTTATTTAGCTGTATGCCTGGAGTTTAGCTTAAATGTTTATTATTCCATCAAAGTATCTGGTTTCCATCTCTGTCTGTTTGGACCCATTACAATTTTACATGGATTATTTTGTTTTCAGCTTTGTTAAGCATATACAAGTATGTTGCTGCCTGCTATGCATTGCATATCAAATTAGTCTAGATAATGTTTTAGTAAATTTCATACATGAGCTTGTTTAATAAAACTGATCAAGCAGTATTATGAAATAGTTATGCCTACTGAGAGCCATTCATTGCTGTGCACACAAGCACCAAGCCGAAAAAAAATGTAAGAAATGTCCGTATTACTGAAAAAACACATGCTATTCCATAGCATTTGTATTTTAATTGGGGAAAAGGCTGCTAACTACATGCTGTGAAGTTCTTTTTGCTTAGAGCGTTAAGGCCAAGGTCATTAGTCACAAATGACTAATTTAGTGAATGTTAATATAGCATTAATTTGAATCTTCTTTCTTAATTTAAGGAGACTTTGTTACCATGCCCATTCGGGGCACCTCCAACCACTTTCCGCTCACTTCTTTCCCATTGCTTCCCCCCCAAAATAGTCAGTATCAGCTAGTGCTGGACCATGACACCATCCCCTACATTTTTTGACAGTGCTCTAAACCAGCTAATGCCTGCTAGGCCCAAAAACTGGGAGAATGTCACATACTTTCCACATTTGGAGGCACCAGGTATTATCCAGTGCAGGCCAAGGGGAAAGGAGAGATGGGGGAGTACTAAAGAGGTGAGTTTAAAGAGGTCAGGAAGTGAGTTTTACATAGATTTCACATTGTTCATTCTGTGTTTCTTCAGTTCTTGTACCTGTATACTGTATCCCTTCTAGACCAAAACAATGTTTACATTTCCACTATGGGCCCATCAATTTGGTTCTCCCTTCTTATGGTACTGAATTCATACAAACATGATATCATTCAAGATAGACAAAGCTTTCTTTGGTAAACTTGCATTTGAACAACAAATATTTCTTTTTTTACTAATAGATTCAGTAGAAAAAAATCTGTTTACCTGATTTTATGTAAAAATCAAAGAACATCTCTTTGATTGGCACATTAAAGAACCGAAGCCTCCTTCATTTAAAAAAAATAAAATAAAATTACAAAAACAAGTTGTAACAATTTAGTTGTTACAATGTATTTATTGATATTACCTGCAAACAATGGAGTAGCAGAACGGCTGCAGCAGTAGAGAAGGACCAGGGCATATGGGTTATACCTAAGGTACATTGATTACTTTGGGACTTATATCCCATGGTGTCACCCCCCCCCCTTCCCCCTTCACACACACCATGCTGATTATAAATCATACCCCACAATCATACAGCATACAGCAATGAGGATGCTCCAAGAAATAACATCCTCTGAATGCACCAGGGCCTGATACTGATGGGCATTGTGCACTTTAGTTTTTTTTTTTTTTAACCTTAATATTTTTATTTTATTGAGAAAGTACATACTGTAAGTGATACAAAAACATGTGCCCATCTGTTTTGATACAAAGATACAAAAAGTCATAAAAGAACAGTTACAGCATCTTAGAACTGATCCCTGGATGTCCTTGGAAGGCAACATAGGATAATCAGGGAAAAATGTAAAGTGAAAAGAAGAGCACAACACTCTTAAAAGCTGGTGGGTACAAAAGTGCCAAGTCTGTCAGCTATTTCAGGTACAAAGAGATACATGAAGATATTCTGTAAACCTCTTCGGGATACCTAAGTGCAGGAATTAATAGTGCAGTCTAGGATGGGAAACTGAGATTAAATGCTTGCTGTGCATTCTGGGTGAGATAGCCAGGGCTGCCTTTGCTTCCAGGAAGCCGCCCTTTTGCTGTTTTTGATTGCAAACATCAGCTCAAACTTTTTTTGCGTGTTAAGATTTTGGATGGAGAGTGGCCATTCCAGAGAGTTGTTTCAAAGCAGAGGCTATTGCTCTTCTGGCCGCTATGATCCCATGATCCCATGCACTATGAAGGAGGAAGGTGAGGATTTTCAAGATTCGTGGTGTAGGAGAAGTAAGAGAAGTAATGCTGCACTTTAGCACCTGTATTGCCTTTTATTATGTGTCCATTAAATTTATATTGAGCAGATGCTTAGCTTAGTGTATATTGGCTTTTAAGGTGTGTTTGCCTTTTGAGATGCATTTATTTATTACATTTACCCTACTTATATAGCACCATCAATTTACACAGCACTGTATATATATATATATATATATATATATATATATATATATATATATATATATATATATATATATACAGTATCTCACAAAAGTGAATACACCCCTAACATTTTTGTACATATTTTATTATATCTTTTCATGTGACAACACGGAAGAAATTACACTTTGCTACAATGTAAAGTAGTGAGTGTACAGTTTGTATAACAGTGTAAATTTGCTGTCCCCTCAAAATAACTCAACACACAGCCGTTAATGTCTAAACCACTGGCAACAAAAGTGAGTACACCCCTAGGTGAAAATGTCCCAAATTGGGCCCAAAGTGTCAATATTTTGAGTGGCCACCATTATTTTCCAGGACTGCCTTAATCCACTTGGGCATGGAGTTCACCAGAGCTTCACAGGTTCCCACTGGAGTCTTCTTCCACTCCTCCATGACAATATCACGGAGCTGGTGGATGTTAGAGACCTTGCGCTCCTCCACCTCCTGTTTGAGGATGCCCCACAGATGCTCAATAAGGTTTAGGTCTTGAGACATGCTTGGCCAGTCCATCACCTTTACCCTTGGATTCTTTATCTAGGCAGTGGTCATCTTGGACGTGTGTTTGAAGTCATTATCATGTTGGAATACTGACCGGTCCAGTCTCCGAAGGGAGGGGATCATGCTCTGCTTCACTATGTCACAGTACATGTTTGCATGCATGGTTCCCTCAATGAACTGTAGCTGCCCAGTGTCGGCAGCCCAAGACCATGACACTCCCACCACCATGTTTGACTGTAGGCAAGACATATTTGTCTGTGTGCTCCTCACCTGGTTATCACCACACATGCTTGACACCATCTGAACCAAATAAGTTTATCTTGGTCTCATCAGACCACAGGACATGGTTCCAGTAATCCATGCCCTTAGTCTGCTTGTCTTCAGCAAACTGTTTGCAGGCTTTCTTGTGCATCGTCTTTAGAAGAGGCTTATTTCTGGGATGACAGCCATGCAGACCAATTTAATGCAGTGTGCAGCATATGGTTTGAGCACTGACAGGCTGACCCCCACCCCTTCAACCTCTGCAGCAATACTGGCAGCATTCATACGTCTATTTCCCAAAGACAATGGAGAGAGTGGAACCTGTCCTGTTAAACCGCTGTATGGTCTTGGCCACCATGCTGCAGCTCAGTTTCAGGGTCTTGGCAATCTTCTTATAGCCTAAGCCATCTTTATGTAGAGCAAGAATTCTTTTTTTCAGATCCTCAGAGAGTTCTTTGCCATGAGGTGCCACGTTGAACTTCCAGTGACCAGTATGAGAGAGTGAGAGTGATAACACCTAATTTAATACTTCATATTCCCATCGCACACGTTCCTGGTATAAGTGCTAAAGATTTGGGTGCTGTAGCAACAACCAGCTGGATACCGGTTCAAGTCACAGCATAGATATTTACCAGCACACCAAGGATCAGCACAGAGTGGCGTCCAAAAGTTTAGTTTATTGCATGATCACAACACACCTGCTCCCAATTCACACCTGAGACCTTGTAACACTAATGAGTCACATGACATCGGAGAGGGAAAATGGCTAATTGGGCCCAATTTGGACATTTTCACTTAGGGGTGTACTCACTTTTGTTACCAGCGGTTTAGACAGTAATGGCTGTGTGTTGAGTTATTTTGAGGGGACAGCAAATTTACACTGTTTTACAAGCTGTGCACTCACTACTTTACATTGTA
This sequence comes from Lithobates clamitans, assembly GCA_037952925.1. NCBI lineage: Eukaryota > Metazoa > Chordata > Amphibia > Anura > Ranidae > Lithobates > Lithobates clamitans. The sequence goes on along the minus strand of JBBGZY010000057.1, from coordinate 34,008 downwards.
GCAAAGTGTCATTTCTTCAGTGTTGTCACATGAAAAGATATAATAAAATATTTACAAAAATGTGAGGGGTATACTCACTTTTGTGAGATACTGTATATATATTTAGGGATGAGACGAACACCCCCCGGTTCGGTTCGCAGCAGAACATGAGAACAGGCAAAAAATTTGTGCAAACACGTGAACACCGTTAAAGTCTATAGCAGTGGTTCTCAACTCCAGTCCTCAGGACCCACCAACAGGCCAAATTTTAAGTATTATCTTGGGGAGATGCAGACTAGAATACTGCAATCACTGAGCAGCAAATTATATCACCTGTGATGTATTTCAGTTATCTTGCAAACCTGGCCTGTTAGTGGGTCCCGAGGACCGGAGTTGAGAACCACTGGTCTATAGGATGCCAAGGTGAAAAATCAAAAGTGCTAATTTTAAAGGCTTATATTTAAGTTATTGGTATAAAAAGTGTTTGGGGATCTGGGTCCTGCCCCAGGGGACATGCATCAATGCAAAAAAAGTTTTAAAAACGGCCATTTTTTCAGGAGCAGTGATTTTAATAATGCTTAAAGTAAAACAATAAAAATGAAACATTCCTTTAAATATCGTGCCTGGGGGGCTCCTTAGTCTGCCTGTAAAGTAGCACATCTTTCCCATGTTTATAACGGTACCACAGCAAAATTACATTTCTAAAGGAAAAAATGTAATTGAAAACTGCTTGCGGCTATAATGTATTGTCGGATCCCGGCAATACAGATAAAAATCATTAAAAATGCGTGGGTTCCCCTTCCAGTCCATTACAAGGCCCTTTGGGTCTGGTAAAAATATTAAGGGGAACCCTGCTCCAAAAATAAAAAATTAAAAATTGTGTGGATGTTCCCCCCAAAATCCATATCAGGCCCTTCAGGTCTGGTATGGATATTAAGGGGAACCCCGCACCAAATTTTAAAAAAATGGCGTGGGGGTTCCCCAGGCCCCCAGTCACTATATACTCTGAACAGCAAGATATATACTATACGGCCTGCCCTATATACTCTGCAGAAAAATTGGGCATGTTGGTGGTGCCAGAACACTGTAATCCCTCGCAGTTACTCTTGTTAGGCACAGGAATAGGCCCTGCTGTGAAATATTATAACAAAAATATTATATCAAAAATATCAAAAATATAGCAATTTGGCCAAGCTTGACGCTGAGAATGTGGATGGCTGGGACCAAATTTTATTTTACGGTTCAGCAACTGGGGTAGGAAAATTTGCCTGCTAAAATCAATTGGTGGTGTACTGCTAATGTGAACGTGAATCCCCATATGTTCGGTTCATTTTAGAACAAACGAACACCCAATGTTCGAGTCGAACTAAAGTTCGACTCGAACTGCTGGATCATCTCTATATACATATTTTACATTCACATTAGTCCCTGCTCTCATAGAGCTTACAATCTAAGGTCCCAAACTCACATTCATGAATACACATTTAGAAGGGATCCAATTAGCCTACCAGCATGCTTTTTGGAGGGTATGAGGAAACTGGAGTTCCCAGAGGAAACCTACACAGGCACAGGGAGAACATGCAAACTCAGGGCAAGCAGTGACGTGGTTGGGATTTGAACCACTAAGCCACTGTGTTTGAAATTTATTTGCTAATCATTCACATTGATTTGTATTTAGGAAAAAATAAAGCATAAACTCATTTAAAATTGACTATACTAATCTAAAATACCCAATGGGTATATGTAAGGGTTCATATCCACTTTAATTACAAGAAAGCATTCCCTATTCAACGATTTATCATTACAAAGTAGAAGTGTTGACAATAATCCTAGGTCAGCTTTCTGTTTTTTCAGACACTGTTCCTGGCCTTTCTTGAAATATAACGTTGTCTAGTGTGAAATTCAATGGAAAAGCAGCCTCCTTATCCTGCTTCTGTGGTCGGCACACACACACAAACAAAATTGGTACTCCGATCTTAGGATCCATTGCATTGTAAGCCGTATGCTTTTGAATAATCAACGATGAAACAAGAATTCCTTACAATTCCAGGATTGGTAGCTAGCTGATCAAGGGGTGTTTGTCTTTCCTTTGATTTGTATCTCCAAGACCCCATAGTTTGAAGGTCCCTGGACTCCCCAACATCTTGGAGTGTGAGCCCGCACCACCCGCAAGACATGAAGTCTTTGTGGAGACAAACCTAATTTAGGTTTTGATCAGTATCAGGTATTAAGCATCTTTCAGATATAAGTACAGTGTCTCATTTTTACAACTGAAGAATTCACAATGTTTTTTTTAATATCTGTTTTCTCTCCACAACCCTTGTTCACCTTTCCTTCTACTCTTCTTTGGATCCTCAATACTGTTGCATGATAATTTTGCTGAAATACTCGAATGGATGTTGTCGATAATGCTATGGTATGTTGTAAGTAGTGCTCAAATTAATTGTGCGACTTGTAGATAATAGAAAGTGTTTAGTCAGATCAAGTGCCAAATGCAGTTTTAGATTTGTTTGTATGACTAATGTTTCTCTTTCACTAACTGCTTCCTTTTTTACTGTTTAATGGTAAAAAAATGTCCTTGAGTAACATAGTTGACAATCAATTTCCTATGGCATATTGTGAACTAAATACATTTTATCATCCTATTTCTGTATGTTTTTATTTTCCCATATTTTGACAGCAAGAAATTGTTCACATTTTCTACCATTTGGCTTTGATAAATGCGATATGACTATGTTTCAAGATTTTCACTGAAGAACACAGCTTAACATAAGTGTGTTCATCTCTCTTTTCTTCTGTTGTCATTAATCTGTCACTACCATTTTTCCGCAGTCATTGCTGTCTTTCCTGTAATGAAACATTGACTGAGTAATGCTGGAAGTGCATGCACATTGATTCATTGGAAATATGAGAAGTGTGCCCATTATGTGGGTTCTAAACCCATGATGAATTTCCTTATCTGCTGTCACCAAATTCACCATGGACAGATGTACGATAAAGCTGAACTCTAGGGAAGCATAAAGGTCACAAATGATTGCAGCCCTGTATTTAGTAATACATCGTTCAAACCCTTGTACAGCAGAGTTTAGAGTGGAAGAAGATGAAGCAGCATAAGAAATTGTCATTCAATGAAAAAAACATGCTAATAGCAGGAGAGCAGAATGACAAAGATGAACTCATCAGTCTGCTGCTTCTCCTTTCAGGTGTTAGGCCCCTTTCACACTGGGGCAGGGGCGTTGTCGACAGTAAAGCGCCCCTATTGTAAGCGGCGCTTTACCGTCGGTATTCGGCTGATAGCGGGGTGGTTTTAGCCCCCTGCTAGCAGGCGAGAAAGGGTTAAAACCACCACAAAGCGCCTCTGCAGAGGCGCTTTGCCGGCGGTATAGCCGCGCCGTCCCATTGATTTCAATGGGCAGGAGCGGTATACACTCCGCTCCCTCACCGCTCCGAAGATGCTGCTAGTAGGACTTTTTTTCCCGTCCTGCTAGCGCACCGCTCCAGTGTGAAAGCCCTCGGGGCTTTCACACCGGAATTAAAGCAGCGGCACTTTCGGGTCGGTTTGCAGGCGCTATTATTAGCGCAATAGCGCCTGCAAACAGCCCCAGTGTGAAAGGACCCTTACTTAACTACAGCAGAGAAAAATCTGATCTCTAGCCAGACATGGCTGTACGGTGTGGCAGATCTGTGCAAATTTCAGGACTGGATGGGCAGAAATGCAAACCCTTTACAGATAAAATAACCACCATATATGTATTTCCTCTCTGGGTATAGCTGTGTGCCTGGAGATCAGCTTTAACCTGATATTAAAGTCTTTTTTTTTTGTTTAAAATTCATAAACATGTTATACTTACCTGCGCTGTGCAGTGGTTTTGCATAGAGCAGCCCAGATCCTCCTCTTCTTGGGTCCCTTCACCGCGCGCTCTTGGCCCCTCCCTCCTTCTAAGTGCCTTCACAGCAAGCAACTTGCTATGGGGGCACCCAAGCCAAGCCTTTGCTATGAATGTCCATTCAGACACGGAGTCACACCTCGGCTCCACCCCCTTGCTTTACTAATTGGCTCATTGACTTTGATTGACAGCAGCGGGAGCCAACGGTCGCTCTGCTGCTGCCTCAGCCCATAGGGAGGGAGAGTCCCAGACAAATGGGACTCTCATGCAACATCGCTGGATCAAGATGGGGCTCAGGTGAGTATTAGGGGGGCTGAGGGAGGCTGCTGCACACAGAAGGTTTTTTTTTATCTGAATGCATAGAATGCATTCAGATAAAAAACCTTCTGACTTTAGAACCACTTTAGGTATTTCATACTTAACACACAAAGTTTATTTTTTGTCATTTAATAAATAGGCTTCAGAAAATCTAAACATAAAAGAGAAGTATAAGAGGCAAAAGGCTTCACTCTAATGTCTGCCAACATCCCTTTACTCATAAAAGAGAAGTATGGCCAACTCTTTTGAGGCTATACTTCTCTTCTGGGCCACAGGAGTGTACTTACTTTTGTATTTCTGTTATCCAGGATCAGTCAACAATGAGCTAAAGTCCACTCTCAGCTGACATCACAGAACCACTCCAGGCTCTGGAAGGATCCTGACCAAATTGTCAGGATCTATCCAGATGGCTGATCAGCAGCTGGCTCCCCCCTCTCCAGTCTGGCACTCCAGTGAGCCACCACTCTCTCTTCAGAGTTGAACCAAGAACTATGTGATCAGAGGTCATGTGATCAGACTGATGCTGCAGCATGGAGGTGAGTATAGATATTTGTTTTTCTTCAATTGCCACATTTCTCCTTTAAATGCAGTTACAGGTTTTAATTAAAACACAAATTTGTACGTATATTTCTATTTTAAACGCTAACTCATTTAACTTCACATCTTGTTAATTAACATAGATCAAGGAAATCCAAACTATAATGCTATTTTTTTTTTTACATTTGTTTCCTCAGGAACTCAAGTGACCTCTAACAGGTCATCTAGAACAGGAAACAACTGCACTGGCAAAGGCATTCTAGCTGTTATATTTTTAAACATAAAATGGACTGAAGAAATGAAAGATTAATAAAGCATTTTCAAAACTGATTTTAATTATTTTAATGTTTTTCTGTTAAAGCAGTAAAGTCTAATATAAGTATAAGTATTATATAAGTATTGTATAATAGTAGGTAATAGTAAGTATAATAAGTATTGAAGTGCACTTCAAAGACATGCTGCTAGGTTAATTGGCTTCTGACTAAATTGGCCCTAGTATATGAATGTGAGTTAGGGACATTAGATTGTAAGCTCCTTGAGGGCAGGGACTGATGTGAATGTACAATGTATATGTAAAGCGCTGCATAAATTGACAGCGCTATATATATGTACCTTAAATAACGATAATAATAATATGTTAAAATTTTTGTATTTGTGCGTGGAAGACATTACAGTGTGAGCTGCTTTAGGGGACCAGAACTGATGTGATGTGTACTCTGTAAAATGCAACATATTACTATAATAGCAATATTTATATCAGTCTTTGTAACTCCTTTATCCTGGAGATACATATTAAATCAGCATTAAAAAAAAACATCCCTTTACAATGAAGTAAACCTTGGAATAAACTAAAATTTTAGGGAACCTCTAATAAAAATAATTATATCTACAGCTCATGGCATATCATTATGATCAGTAAATTGTAGATATAATAATAAATTAACAAGAGAATACCTAGCATACTTGACACCCATAACGGATAATATTTAACACCCACATGTCAAATTGATTCTTATTAACGTATTATTATTCCTTCCATGTAATATTTGCTGCATATAAGATAAAAAAAAATACTATAATGAAAGGGCCCCTTACATTGGTGGACAGTGATGAAAGGGACCCCTTACACTGTTTGTCCATGGAGAAATACCATGGTGGTCAGTGGGAGAGGTGCTCCTTTATAGTGAACTGGTCAGTGATAGAAGAATCTACTTATGTTGATCAGAGGTGAAATGCCTCCTTACATTGGTAGTCGGTGTTACTTTACATTAGTGGTCAGTGGAAGAAGGCTTCCCCTTACATTGTTGCTAAGTGGAAAAGTGCCCACTTATATTGATAGTCAGTTGAAAATTTGTATTATTACATTGGTGGCCAGAGGGAGAAGTTCCCCCTTACATTTGAGGACAGTGGAAAAATGCCCTGTGCACTGGTTGTCAGCATAGTGTCCCCTTCTATTACTGATCAGTGGGAAATGGGACAACTTACACTAGTGGTCAGTAGGTAAAGGAACCCCTTAAATTGGTGGTCAGTAAAAAAAAACAGCTCTTACCTTAATAGTGAATAGGGATGAGCTTCAAGTTCGAGTTGAACTCATGTTCAACTCGAACATTGGCTGTTCGCAAGTTCGCCGAACAGCGAACAATTTGGGGTGTTCGCGGCAAATTCGAATGCCGCGGAACACCCTTTAAAAGTCTATGGGAGAAATCAAAAGTGCTAATTTTAAAGGCTTATATGCAAGTTATTGTCATAAAAAGTCTTTGGGGGGAGGCGCATGCGCGGCAGCGGCTAAGATGGCCACCGGCTGCTAGAGCTCCGCTCCACCGCTACCCCTCGATTGCCACCATAGCGTCCTGAGCGAACCCCCAGGCACCAAATAAGGATATACAGGTGCGGGAAGCCCCCGAGCACATAACCCCTAAAAACGGCGCTTGTCAGGAGAAACCTGACGGTCCAGATGACGGCGGCAGCAGCTCCGGTCAGTTATGCCAAGATGGCGGCAGCCCCTCGAGGCTCTCCCCTCAGCACAGGAGTTCTGGAGGAATCCATTGCAGATCAGGACAATCAGTCCCCATCCTCCCCAGGTATGGACTTTCTCCCAATGCCTCAGACCACTTCTCCCTCATCGACCGAATCTTTGCTGGGACGGATGGGAGCCGGCTACCCATCTACCCCTATGACTGACCCACATACAGGGATGCCACTAACAGTAACGGAAGCTTCTGCAAACATCCCTGCGCCCACAGACTTCCCCTCCATGATGGAGGCTTTTACTCATTTACTCTCCAAAAGCCTGGCCCAGAACGCTGCTCAAATTACTTCCTCCATACATGCGGACTTACAGCAATTGGGGCAGAGGATCGATCACATTGAGCAGAAAGCTGACCAGGCAGCTTCCCGCATCAACCAAAACTCAGACAGAATACAGGACCTGCAGGACCAACTTGAATCTGCCTTCTCCAAAATCGACGACCTCGAGAACAGATCAAGAAGGTACAATTTCCGTATTAGGGGTCTTCCAGAGACCGAAAAGGACACTCACGCTGCTGTCAAACGACTGCTAAAAAACCTTATCCCTGACATCTCAGATCACCGTTTGGAGATTGACAGAGCGCACAGAGCACTACAGCCCCCACGTTCAGATGGTCTACCTCGCGATATAATCGTGAAGCCTCATTTTTACTCAGTTAAGGAGGAGGTCATGAAGAAAGCCAGGGCCTCAGACGACCTCAAGCTGCTAGGCCACAGGATTCAAATTTTTGCGGACTTATCCCCTTACACGGTCCAGAAAAGGCGCTCCCTTAAACCGTTGATCCAATGCTTAATAGAGAAAGAAATTTCCTACCGTTGGTCCTTCCCTCTGCGCCTCAATTTTGCTTATAAAAACAAGAGCTTTGGCTTCTCTACCCTCCCTGAAGGAGAACGCCTGTTCCTCCAACTGGGTCTCATCTCTCACGACCCGACACCCCATACGCAGAGCAGAAACACACCCGCTTCCACGAAACGTCCTCCTCCAGCAAGCCCACTACAACCCTCCTGGCTGAAGCAAGGGTATAAACGATCCAAAGAAAACTTTCCAATTTGATGTCGCTTACATTGCAGGATCAGGGCCCTGGTCCGGACTCTCTCTTTTGGCCACACCGGCCTGATTCGAACTCTCAGACCCTCCTTATCCCTACTCCCATCAAGGGTCCTAATTTGGAGGACCTCTCTAACACAGAAACACTGTTGTGTCCCACTCCCCCCGAAGATAAACCTCCCTTCTTTGTCCGCGAACATCAGCACTTAGGTACAGCGGATGACTCCAGGATCACCATAGCGTAGCTGGACTCTGGTCCCTCAGGACCAGCTTCGGTCAACACGGCCCAACCGGGACTTTTACTTTTCTTTTTTTATTTTTCAATCTTAATTTACAGTTGGTTGGGGGGGAGAGGTTCGGCTCCGGCTCTCAGGGGGATAGGGGTCCATCCCCCTGGCTCTCTGGGACTCGGGGTTCCGACCTTTTGGGGCTATTGCCTTTGCATGGGGTTGGGGGGGAGGGGCACGGTTCTTGGGATGGAGGTATAGTCTGTCGCTAAATAGGTTGCTGTTAGCTGCTATTGGAGGGGTCCCCCCCTAACTCTCCAGACCCCTGGAAATAGCAGTACTGAGAGTTTTTGTCTCACTGCCTCCATATCCTTCTCAGAGGTCTGTATTTTTACTTTTTGTCTTAGCTTATCCCCCTTTTTTTTTTTTTTTTCATAGCACTTTCACTGGTTCGCTCTAACAGTTAAAGCGAGGAGGAATTACAGTTCTCTTCCCCCTCCATTATGGTTTATTTTTCAAGGTGGCGGGGTAGAGGTGGCAACATTGCGCCTCCCCTTGGACCCAAAGGCAATTGTTTTTTTTGCCTTTGGCTCTCTTACTGGTGCTTCCAGGAATGGTACACCGGTCTTCTCAGGATTTAGGGGTAAGGGGGAGTTTCCCGTCTTACCCTGGGATAAGGGGGAAGCCTAGAGCCCCCCCAAGTTATATGCATTGTCTCTTGCACGTTCAATCATTTAGAATATTGAAGGTTAAACTAACGCTGGTGTCTTCTTTTCTTCTAATGCTCATCTTTTTCCTACTCTTTTCCCTCTTCCTGTTCCCCCATATTTACAGACGCAGAGTCCAGTCTCGGTCACTCCTCCCAGGACCTAACAAGATAACCTGGCGCTTACTCTATTACTTGGATCCCCTGGGCACTCGTCAGTCCGGTAAGTCCTTTATCTGCAGAGTACACCACATAACCCCACTGGATGGCTAACTCTACCCTAGGGTCGGATTCCCTTAAGATCATCTCTCACAACACACAGGGCCTCAACTCCCCCACAAAACGTAGAAAGCTTTTTCAGCTCTACAAGTCCATGCACGCAGATATCCTCTTTCTTCAAGAGACTCACTTCCCTTCCTCTTACAAACCCTCTTTCATACATCATCAATTCCCTCAATTTTTCCTTGCCTCCGCCAAAAACAAAACGAAGGGGGTTGCAATATGTTTTGCAAAACACATTAACTTAGCGGACTCGGAGGTTGTGTTGGACCCCCTGGGTCGTTACATCTTGGTCTCTGGGACTATAGATGGGGTGTTATACACCTTTGTCTCATATTATGCACTTAACAAGGGCCAGAAGACCTTTTTGGTCGCCCTGTTGGATAAGATACAACCACTGCTGAAGGGCACAGTATTTATTGGTGGGGACTCCAACACAGCTTTTGACTAGGTATACCTAGACCCAAACGCCCGACCAAACAAAGTTCTAAAATAGCTAAAATCCTGCATGATAAGGGTTTAATAGACATTTGGAGGGAACTGAACCCACGTTCTAAAGATTACACCCACTTTTCAGCCCCCCATAGCACCTATGCCAGGATAGACCACATATTTACCAGCCCAAACAAGATCCCGCTGATTTTAAAATCCAAGATCGTGGACACCTCCCTGTCGGACCACTCTATGGTCACCCTAATCACTAAAAGAGCCTCGAAACGCTCAAACCCCCCAAGATGGAGACTGCAGGAATCCATCTTAAGTGACCCCGTTCAATGCACCATCATAGAGGGAGCCATTAAAGATTATTTTACCATAAATGCCACGGACGAGGTCTCCCCCAAAACCGTATGGGCGGCACACAAAACAGTGCTTAGGGGGAAAATAATTCAAATCACGTCCCAGTTGAGGTCAGCACATAAAGCAGACGCACGTAAACTCACAGCAGAATTCCAGGCTCTCTCAAAAGCCCACAAATTAAACCCGTCCCCTGATCTTTTAGACAAATTAGATAAGGCCCGAGCTCGGTTGAATATGATACTAACTACGTCAGCAGAGGAACAACTTAGATGGTCGGGTGCCAAATTATACTCCCAAAAAGACAAAATAGGCTCCAAACTGGCGATAAAGCTTAACCCCAAACCCAGATCTCTAGCATTCCCTAAAATAAAGGTTCGGTCCGGGGACCTTTCTCAGAACCCAGTTAAAGTAATGGAGGCCTTTCTCCATTACTATGTGGACTTATATCAACCGCACCAGCCTCATATCTCCAAATCACAACAGGATTTCCTGAATTCCATAGACCTACCCTCCATCTTGAAAGAGCATAGCGACCTGATGGAGAGCCCCTTCTCCGAGACAGAAATCGTAGACACAATCAAAGCTTTGAAACTAGGCTCAGCCCCGGGCCCGGATGGATTTTCCACGGGATACTATAAAAAATTTGCTCCAACTCTAGCCCCGCACCTTGCAAAATTCTTTAATTCACTTAGGAAGGGTACCCCTTTAAGTACAGATCTAAACTCAGCCTATATCTCAATGATCCCCAAACCAGAAAAAGACCCCAGTGAGGTGGGTAATTATCGCCCAATATCGTTAATCAATAATGACATTAAGATTCTTACAAAAATAATGGCAAACAGGTTGTCAAGCTTTATCCCCTCATACATCCATAGGGACCAGGTGGGGTTTATTCCTAGACGTCAGGGGACGGATCAGATCAGACGTACAATAGACATTATCTCACTGTTAAAGTCACACTGGGATGGAAGTCCTCCCCAATCCGGTTTCCTTTTATCAATAGACCTTCATAAGGCTTTTGATTCCATAGATTGGACTTATCGTTTTGATACTTTACATAAATGGGGCTTTGGTCCAAATTGTCAGAATCTGATTCGCTCCCTGTATTCACACCCGTCAGCGCAGGTTCGCCTGATGGGCAGATACTCCACCTCGTTCCCAATAGGCAGGGGCACCAGACAAGGTTGTCCCCTTTCCCCACTCCTCTTTGCGATAGCGATCGAAACCCTAGCTATAGCTATTAGGTCAAACCCAGACATTAAGGGGGTTCAGAGCGGAGAGCAGGAACACAAATGTGCCCTCTACGCTGACGACCTTATGTTTTATGTAACCTCCCCGCTAATTTCCGTCCCGGAAATATACAAAACCCTCAATGCATTCAGCGCAGTCTCAGGCTTGAAGGTCAATATGGGTAAGTCCACAGCGTTAAACATTTCGGTCCCGGACAACATTCTACCCCAACTCACGAACACTTTTGACTTCCCGTGGGCTCCGAATTCCATTCGTTATCTGGGAGTCAACCTCACAGCGGACTTCGGGGACCTTTTTAAAACGAACTATATACCTATGTTTAGTAAATGCAGGGCTGAACTAGATAAATGGGCAAAGTGTGGTCTATCCTGGCTGGGAAGGGTACATGCAGTCAAAATGACTCTTCTCCCACGACTCCTGTACTTGTTCCGCTCCCTTCCCATCCCAATCAAGAAAAGTTTTCTCCGGAAATTACAGTCGGAGATGATAGCTTTCGTCTGGGGTAGAAGGGGATATAGATGCCCTTCTAGTATCCTACTACGTTTAAAATCCCAGGGCGGATTGGGGCTACCTGATCTCTGGGCTTATTATCAAGCGGCACAATTGGCCCAATTCTCCATGTTATTTTCACAAAGCCCAAAACCAGATTGGCTCGCTATAGAGAGAAGAGCGACCCCTCATCACACCTTAGACTACCTCTTGTGGTGTGACCCCAAAGTCAGACCTGCAATCATGTCACCAACTTTATCTCATTCCATCTCTCTAAGTACTAGACTGCTTAAGCAGTCATCTCTGGCCTCGCCAATGAAACCCCTCGCGCACATTTTCCACAACGCTGTATTCCCTCCGGGACTAAACATTAAAGCATTCAAATGGTGGACAGATAAAGGACTCTACCGCATAGGACATTTTCTCACGACAACAGGCCCAATTACCTTAACTTACTGCCAGAACACTCTGGAGTTGCCTGAATCCGAGAAATTCAGGTTCACACAAATTTCACATTTCCTTCATTCAATCTGGCACAACAATTCTAACTCTTTATCCATCACCCCTTACGAACATTGGTGTGCTAATATTCAGGATCAGAAGGGGGGAATCTCCCTGATCTATTCGGCATTGATTACAAAATCGGACAAACCAGCCTACACAGGGTCCTGGGAGGAGGAGACCACCCAGACGAGGACTGCGGAAGATTGGCATAAATATTGGATCCGCTCCTTTAAAGGTATATGTAACATATCACTCATTAAAGCAAGCATTAAGGTCATTTCTAGGTGGTATTATGTTCCAGCCAGACTGGCGTCGATGTATCAGGGAACATTCCCCTTATGTTTCAGGGGATGCGAACTGGAGGGATCAATGTTTCACATCTGGTGGTCTTGTCCCCGAATTAGATCGTTCTGGAATAGAATTTTCAATATGATAAGGTCCTTATTCAAAGTACAGGTCTACCCCAATGTTTACTACGCCCTTCTCAACCAACATATACCAGGGTTATCGAAACAAGAGCAAGGTCTTTCTTACTTTATCTTACTAGGAGCTAAAATTACCTTCGGTTCCCTTCAGGAGCTGTATTAATAAAATTTCATGGATTATGTCTCAAGAGCATCTTGTAGCTAAGCTTAACGATAAAGTTGGGAGATTTATGTCCACTTGGGAACCGTGGGCGACCCTCCAGAACATCAACCTCATACCAGGTTCGACAGGAGGAGGATCCCTCCCCCCCCTTTCCTCTGGACTTAACTCTCATTAACCCACCTTCCCCCTCTCTTGCTCCCTTTCTCCTCCTTAAAGAAAGGAAGGGGGGAGAAGAAATGACTCAAATACTCCTATATACCGAACCAGACCTCCCTCTGAAGAGCTGGGCGACCTTACATTGGTCCTGACCTCTTACGGGGATTAAGAACCGGTTTTACCGTCTAAATCCTGCCTCTCGGCTAGTGGTTATAGATCAGAGAAGCAGGGATTTAGTTGTCCTCTGAGTTATAGTCAGTCATGCATAAAACACGTGGCAAGCACAAAGAAACTCTTCTGTGAGGACAAACCGGTACTAAGGTATAATTCTTTATTCAATAAACTATCCAATGTATAAACTTAATGCAAATATTAAACTACAACCCTTATTCCCTGGACACATTTAAAAAAGACCTAATGTCTGGAGGATTTATTGGTGGCCACCAATTAACAGATAGACCTCATCGATCTCTCATCCTCACATCCACATACACCATTCAATCCGATTCACTCGTCAATTCTGTCTGGATGCTTTATGATCTCATCAGATGATAGTGGGATTGGTCAGTAAAGTGATGCATAAACTGAATCGTCATAGGCAGTCCCAGTCACTGATGATGTATTCACAATTAAAGCAGTCCCATGAAGGATTTGAAGTGCAGGTGTGATGAGACAATTCCAAAAGGAATTATGGATGGCCACACATCTACCATTCAACTTTTTTCCTCCAACCTCTCTCCATATTGACCGTGGAATAGCAGCAGAGCCTGACACTTGCGGCCCTCTTAGCGGATATAGCACCTGTTATAGCATTAAGGAGATGATGTCCGTGTAACAGCTGATCGAGACTGACATCGCAAACAGCGGAGGAGTATGTTGTGACCAATACACAGGATCTCTATGTCCAGCATCAGTGACAGTGATCCACAGTCCGTCAAAGATCTCCTCGCATAAAGCTGGCATTTGCACGCCGATCCCGCGGACACCCGATCGGAGGTGATGTTTCCTGGTCTGCAACAGCTAACGGTAATGTCAGTTTTTATCTCCAATAACATATAGCTGCTATTCCTTATGTGCTGCGATATCCTACTGCTGGCTAATACTGAAGTGATTAGATTACTGCCATTTGGCTGTACTTAAAGCCGCAATTGTCTTAAGCCTATCTCACGGAATCCTTTTGGAATTGTCTCATCACACCTGCACTTCAAATCCTTCATGGGACTGCTTTAATTGTGAATACATCATCAGTGACTGGGACTGCCTATGACGATTCAGTTTATGCATCACTTTACTGACCAATCCCACTATCATCTGATGAGATCATAAAGCATCCAGACAGAATTGACGAGTGAATCGGATTGAATGGTGTATGTGGATGTGAGGATGAGAGATCGATGAGGTCTATCTGTTAATTGGTGGCCACCAATAAATCCTCCAGACATTAGGTCTTTTTTAAATGTGTCCAGGGAATAAGGGTTGTAGTTTAATATTTGCATTAAGTTTATACATTGGATAGTTTATTGAATAAAGAATTATACCTTAGTACCGGTTTGTCCTCACAGAAGAGTTTCTTTGTGCTTGCCACGTGTTTTATGCATCCCTTTCTCCTCCTACCTCGCTTTCCTTTTTACCCCTCTTTTGGACTCTCTTGTCCCTATCTCTTTGCTTTCAAGCAGGGCGTTGAACTCCCTCGTTTATTTTTTTATTTTATCAAGGCTCATCCCGGTGGACTCCATTAGCCCATCGGGGGCCCATCATCCTTCGATGGATAATTTTCGGTTTATATTTCCTTCCACGGAAAGGTTAAGGTTCATAAGGGCCCCTCCGGTACTGTCTCCAACAATCTACGTCTCACCAGACCCTAGACTCTGGGGTTGTGAAACGGGGAACGCTACGCACACTTCCACAGAAAGTTCCCAGTGGGGTGGAATGTGCGTGGAACCCCGGATAGTTCACATTAGGTGTCTAGAGAGCAGGAGGACGCTACAGGTGGGGCCATATTACCAGAAGGGATACACCCCTATTGATGTATTTAAATCTCTGTTTCAATATGCTTTAGTCATTAAATGTTGCATTTACTGTTTATGCTATCTCTAGGTCTAGAAACTTGTTGAGCTCTCCTCAGGATGCCTTTCCTAGGTATTTGTACCTGGTAATACCTTGTCACTGTGTTTGGTTTCAAGGTCTGCTTTTACATGCTTGTAAACCTCTTTCTATGCAAAATCAATAAAAATATTTTAAATAAAAAGTCTTTGGGGACCCGGGTCCTGCCCCAGGGGACATGGATCAATGCAAAAAAAGTTTTAAAAACGGCCGTTTTTTCAGGAGCAGTGATTATAATAATGCTTAAAGTCAAACAATAAAAGTTTAATATCCCATTAAATTTCGTAGCTGGGGGGTGTCTATAGTATGCCTGTAATGGGGCGCATGTTTCCCGTGTTTAGAACAGTCTGACAGCAAAATGACATTTAGAAGGAAAAAAACCCATTTAAAACTACCCGCGGCTATTGCATTGCTGACAATACACATAGAAGTTCATTAATAAAAACGGCATGAGAATTCCCCACAGGGGAACCCCGAACCAAAATTTAAAAAAAAAATGACGTGGGAGTCCCCCTAAATTCCATACCAGGCCCTTCAGGTCTGGTATGGATATTAAGGGGAACCCCGGCCAAAATTTTTTAAAAAAATGACGTGGGGTTCCCCCTAAATTCCATACCAGACCCTTCAGGTCTGGTATGGATTTTAAGGGGAACCCCGCGCCAAAAAAAAAAAACGGCGTGGGGTCCCCCCAAAAATCCATACCAGACCCTTATCCGAGCACGCAACCTGGCAGGCCGCAGGAAAAGAGGGGGGGACGAGAGTGCGGCCCCCCTCCTAAACCGTACCAGGCCACATGCCCTCAACATTGGGAGGGTGCTTTGGGGTAGCCCCCCAAAACACTTTGTCCCCATGTTGATGAGGACAAGGGCCTCATCCCCACAACCCTGGTCGGTGGTTGTGGGGGTCTGCGGGCGGGGGGCTTATTGGAATCTGGAAGCCCCCTTTAACAAGGGGACCCCCAGATCCCGCACCCCCTGTGTGAAATGGTAAGTCGGTACTTACCCCTACCATTTCACTAAAAAACTGTCAAAAATGTTAAAAATTACAAGAGACAGTTTTTGACAATTCCTTTATTTAAATGCTTCTTCTTTCTTCTATCTTCCTTCATCTCCTGGTTTTTCCTCCGGCGTTCTCGTCCAGCATCTCCTCCGCGGAGTCTTCTATCTTCTTCTCCTTGGGCCGCTCCGCACCCATGCCGGTGACCCCGCCCCCTTCTGACGCACGGGACATGACGGGACTTCCCTGTGGCATTCCCCGTGACGTCACAGGGAAGTCCCATCAAGTCACCGTGCGTCAGAGAGGGGCGGGGTCATCGGGTGGCCCCGCCCCCGTTATTTAAGAACCGTCAGACGAGGAGACGCCATCACACAGCGGGAGCCTCCCTCCATGCCAGCTTGGGTGCGGAGCGGCCCGGAGAAGAAAATGAAGAAGAGAAGAAGAGAAGAAGGAAGAAGAGAAGAAGAAGAAGATGAAGAGAAGAGCGGGAGCCTCCCCCCATGCAATGGGTGTGGAGCGGCCCGAGGAGAAGAAGATAGAAGACGCCACGGAGGAGATGCTGGACGAGAACGCCGGAGGAAGAACTAGAAGAGCCAGAAGAACCAGAAGAAGAAGATGAAGGAAGATAGAAGAAAGAAGAAGCATTTAAATAAAGGAATTGTCAAAAACTGTCTCTTGTCATTTTTAACATTTTTGACAGTTTTTTAGTGAAATGGTAGGGGTAAGTACCCCCTTACCATTTCACACAGGGGGGGGCCGGAATCTGGGGGTCCCCTTGTTAAAGGGGGCTTTCAGATTCTGATAAGCCCCCCGCCCGCAGACCCCCACAACCACCAGCCAGGGTTGTGGGGATGAGGCCCTTGTCCTCATCAACATGGGGGCAAGGTGTTTTGGGGGGCTACCCCAAAGCACCCTCCCAATGTTGAGGGCATGTGGCCTGGTACGGTTCAGGAGGGGGGGCGCACACTCGTCCCCCCCTCTTTTCCTGCGGCCTGCCAGGTTGCGTGCTCGGATATGGGTCTGGTATGGATTTTTTGGGGGACCCCATGCCGTTTTTTTTTTTTTTGGCGCGGGGTTCCCCTTAAAATCCATACCAGACCTGAAGGGTCTGGTATGGAATTTAGGGGGAACCCCACGTCATTTTTTTAAAATTTTGGCCGGGGTTCCCCTTAATATCCATACCAGACCTGAAGGGCCTGGTATGGAATTTAGGGGGACTCCCACGTCATTTTTTTTTAAATTTTGGTTCGGGGTTCCCCTGTGGGGAATTCCCATGCCCTTTTTATCAATGAACTTCTATGTGTATTGTCGGCAATGCAATAGCCGCGAGTAGTTTTAAATGGGTTTTTTCCTTCGAAATGTCATTTTGCTATCAGACTGTTCTAAACACGGGAAACATGCGCCCCTTTACAGGCATACTATAGACACCCCCCAGCTATGAAATTTAAAGGGATATAACACTTTTATTGTTTGACTTTAAGCATTATTAAAATCACTGCTCCTGAAAAAATGGCCGTTTTTACTCTTTTTTGCATTGATCCATGTCCCCTGGGGCAGGACCCAGGTCCCCAAACACTTTTTATGACAATAACTTGCATATAAGCCTTTAAAATTAGCACTTTTGATTATTCATGTTCGTGTCCCATAGACTTTAACGGTGTTTGCGTGTTCGAACAAACTTTTTTCCTGTTCGCATGTTCTGGTGCGAACCGAACAGGGGGTTGTTCGGCTCATCCCTAATAGGGAATGGGAAAAGAGGCACCTTACATTGGTTGCATTCCCCTACACTGGTGCGTAGTGGCAGAAAGGTCTCTCTACAGTGAGGGTCAGTTGGCAGAATGCCTCTTATAGACAGCTCAACATCTAATCAGATTTAATAGTCAGATGAAAGAAGGCTCGTTGGTCCCATGCCACTGACTCTGTTGATTGACATCAAAGCCAACAATATATTGACATCGTTAGATCAATCTGACACTGCTCAAGGAACTCCTAGCAACCTCAGGAGGAACACTAGTTGAGAAAGACTACTATAAATCCTGGAAGTAAATAATTAGTGATGAAGTTGGCTGCAAAATAATTTAATTCAATTTTCCGGAAATACCGTAGGGGTGAATACTACTAAAAGCAGAACATAAAAAATCCCTAGTAACATCCCTGGCACATAGGTACCACTTAAACTAATATTGAATATTACAAGAATTTGCATGTTATTATAAACTAAGCCTTAAATTATACCTACCACAAAGTTAACCATTTAAAACTTATATGCTGAAAAGATGGATGAACAGAGGTTACATTCAGTGAAAGCCAGATATCAAAATGATCAATTTGGGAGACATAAGTGGATTATTTTTTACACAAACGCCAACTTTGTATGTCAATGCAGTTATTGGTCTTTTCTCTTCCAAGCCTTGGGCCTCTGTATTAATTCTTGCATGTAATGAGCTTCCTTAATGATCAGAAGGCAAGCTTGCGGCCATGGTCAGGCTTAGCTTCCTTAAAGAATTCTATGCAATTCTATGCAAAAACTAAACTTAAAAATGCTCCCTCCCCCTCCTAACACCTATTCTGACTAACTTATGTAAGAAAGATGAGTATACTTACCTATTTTGTGGTCTGCTCCAGTCTAGTCATGCGATCACCCTTGCGTCAGCCAGCTCTGGCTGCAGGAGAAAGGTGAGATTGCTCAACAACGACTGGTTATGCCTGGGAGTGGTGATGTCACTCATAGGCTCCTACGGCCCATCCAATATCAGAGCTCCTTCCTCCTCCATTCAGAGGCCACTGGCTGACACAGGGGAGCTAGATCATGTGACCTGACCAGAGGGGCCTTAAAATAGGTAAGTATACAGATCTTGCTTGCACAGTCTAGTCAGAATATGAGTTTTTAGGAGCAGCAGGGTTTTGCATGGAATTCAATTTTAAGAAAAGCAAAGATTTGCAAGGAACCTCCTGCAATTTGATATGTGGTTTTCCTTAAGGGTCACCACTGATTACATGTTCTTCATCACACACTCAGCTTGGGGACAGTTTGCTTACATGTCAAACATTTCTGAACACAGCATTTAATAACGCAATAAGTCTTTGCGATAATCATATTGGTCCATTTTCCATTAGTAAGGTCCAGGTGAGCTGTGGTTAGCTTTGATAAAGAATAGTGTGCTAAGATGCCAATGCAAAAAAAAACAAAAAAAACACGTACAGTACTTTCAAATCCTTTTCAGTATGTTTTTCCTTTTTTCCTCAATAAGATTGACCTTTTTAAAGCTGAAAGAAACTGTCTGTTTGGCAGTCTGATACTGTTCCATCTGTGAAGCTCATCATTTGTCCCCAAAGTAATGTTTACTGTGAACAAATAGATGACTGCTAGAAACATTGGCTTACAGACAGATACTCAGCCAACTGTTTCGAATGAGAAGGTACTTATCTGCTCTTCCATACTAGACTTGCAAATAGATAGCAAAACAAATGACATGTCTTTCTAAATGTTAAGCCTAGTACACACCACTAGTTCAGCTCAGGTTGGAACCAGTGTACTAACAATTCGATTTTAGTACAGCGATCTCCCCTGCTGTGTTGTTGTGTCCTGACAGAGGGATGCCCCCCCCCGCCAGAACACTCCAGTCAGCACCTTCAGCCATTGGCTGAAAGCGCTGATCGGGATCGGTCGGCAGATCTTTTTCGGTCATGAGCCTTCGAAAGAAGCTGGCCAAACTAACAACTTCTGTCGGACCGACTGCCATACACCTTGTGTACTGATCCCAAATATCAACAAATAAACCTAAATGTAATCTTCTACCCAGATTCTTCTTAAGAGAAGTTAAAGCGTATCTATGGTCAAAATTTGATATTATATATTCATATTTATGTTGTATTTCAATTATTTCTAGCCCACTTTTGTTAATCTGAATGATCTTGAAGTCTGTAAACATACTTTATGATGAATCCTATATATTTACACTGTGAGTAGGCACTGCTGTGTCACATTTTTTAGAGCCCGCCCTCTAAACTTCAGAGGTGTTGAGAGGAGTAGTTTCAGGAGACGGAGTTAGTATAGGAATCATGGCTTGCAGACAGCAAAGTACCATGGGATATATAATCCTTAGAAATATAAAGTAGTAAATATAAAGTAGAAAGCAGAAGGGAATCTGGAAAGCATGCAGGGATTCCAGGAAGTTGTTGAAAGAGATGGTCAGCATACAAGATGAACTCACAACTTAAAAGGAGATTTTTTTCAAATAATTTTATGTTGGATTGTCAAAAATAATTATTGTTTGTATTTCTGTTACAAAGCTGCTGTTACAAATGAAAGTGGCCACAAAGAGATAGTAAACTCCACTTTTTTATTTATACCAACAAGTAAACCTATAATAAGGCTTACCTGTAGGTACAGTAAATATCTTCGAAAACATGCAGCGTTTATGAGATTTTTTTACTTTAGTACGTAGCAGCCGGTGACATCACAATAGATAATATGCCATACGTTGAGAGAACCGTGCTGAGGCTATGTCTCCTGCGTGCATGGGTGGAAGTGAAATCATCATGGCCAGACCATTCAAACACCTGGAGCCTGGAAAGAAGACCGGGTAAAGATGAAAGCCCTGTAATGGGGACGGCACACCTCATGTTTTAAAGTAAGTCTGTCGTATTGTGCTAGTATGCGATGCATATTAACACATTTTGACATTATCCTGCCATGTCATGTAAAGAATAATAATTAGTGCAATGTCAAAGCTGACCACCCAATTTATCATGAACTTTGATAGTGCTACCTAATTACTAAAGTTTATTAGGCAACAACTAAATGGGGGAAAAAAGAGCTACAAAGGCTAGTCAGCCAACACAACTACACTAAAAGCAGAAGGTTTACTCATTTTACTTTTTTTCTGAATCCTCTGCAATCCACTGCAGGCAGGATACAAAGAATATCCCACAGGGTTACTTTTTGTTTCTCAGATTCCTGCATGAACAATCATTTTAAAATATCTAGGGCAGGTTGAAGACTTAAGGACTGCATTTTTTGTTCATTAGGCTTTTGGTATTTTAAAGACAGCAAGGAGAAGTAAGCGGGCATGTTTGTAAAGTCCTCTTCTGCATCACAAGCAGGAGGTCTCAGAACACCAGATGATTTACATAAGCAGGTGCAGTGGACTGGTCTTCTACAGCAATAACTGGGTGAAAGCAAGCTGGCCTACTGAACAATGAGGTTACAGGAAGTGTATTTGAAGCCTAAGTGCAGCCAAAATCACAAACAGAAAAATCAGCACAGGGAACATAACTTACAGCCAGTAGGATGTGTCCCTTGTGCTGATTCCTCCCCACTACAGCTTCAGTGAATGAAACAGGATCTACGAATGGAGGGGTAAGAGGTATCAATCATCTGCATGACCTCCATTCATAGAGCACCTGTAGTACAGCTTCTATGAATTGTGGATCTGGGTGGAAAGCGCAGGCATATTCAGTGCAGGATGGAGAAAGATTTTCACTAACAGAAGAGGAATCAGCACAAGGGGCACAACCTACTGACTGTAGGTTATGTCCCTTGTGCTGATTTTTCTGTTTGTGATTTTGACTGTGTTTAGGCTTTAAATGAATTACTACAGGAAATTGCAAGACACTATTTTTTTGTGAACCTATTTCCTGCTGTTGGTGTTTAGCCAGAACTTTACTGCTGTGCCCAGAGCTCCATGGCACATGATGTTCTCTTTATCCTGCTGTGTTCAACCAAATTCGTCTGCAAGACATGTTTGTAGATATCTTCCAGAAATAGGAAGAAATGGCAATGGTTCCATAGTGCACCTTTCATTTATTATATGTAGTAATATGTGCCTATTTTTACAGTGCATTTCATATATAATCAATTCTAGGGGTTGTGTGAGGTGTATCTCTTCTAAACACAAAATGAGTGGAGCAAAGCTCAGATAGATGAGGCATCCATGTGTTCCATTAGCCAGTTATTAGTCATTTGGTAAGCCTGTAGATAGAGCATACAAAACATATCAAGGATAAGGCAGTCTAAAGGATTACACGGGAACACAGTTTGTTCCGATATAATGGTCAATGTGAATGGATTATTTTAATAACTCTTTTTATTTCAGTTGTAAACAGTATGGTACAAAATGTTCCATTTGTGAATATGCATCGAAGCACTTTGAGTAATAACTGTATTCTATTACCTTTGGGTTAAGGTGTCTTAAGCAATCCATTAATTGGAAAGCAAGAAGAAATTTGTGTAGCAAATAGCTGCTGTGGGCATATTACGGAGCCTTGTACTAAACAATCTGCCTAAGGGAATTGGCAGGGAAAGTTTAAATCATTAGACACATTAATTGGACACATAAGCAAATACAATATTAACCCCTTCGACCACTTGAAATGATTTTATTGCCTTTTTGTTCTCTTTAAATATGTCCATGCGATTAATTAATGTAATTTGCAACTAAACTGTGTAAACAAGCCATTCCGCTTACTCAGCACTGCAAACTTTCTGAACTTCTGATTGAATGCATATCTGTCATATGTTGCCGATTAAGAATCTGCTTCACTTAACAAGACTGATGTTGTTTATATTGTGCATAGCAAAGGAAATTTAAGTCCTCCTCAATAAATTCAAGGCCTCTTCAAATTTTGAAAACCCAGCTCAATGTCCTCTTAACAAAGGATACACATATGTTCAAGATGGTAAATATGAAACAGAAGAAAAAAAAAAGTGGAAAAAATAATAATTTGCTGCATGGGCTTGATTTACTAAAAGGAAATGGACAAGAGCAAAGATCAATTATTATGGTGTGCTCGCATCTCAAGATTGCATCAGTGTACAGATGTACACCCATAGCCATTGTGGTCCCTGAGCCTATATAGCAAACCATACACCGATGTAATGTGTACAATGCTCATTGACCATGAAAATTACGCTGATTTTGTGCCTTTTGTTCTGATAACCTGCACAAAGTAATTATTATTATTATTATACAGGATTTATATAGCGCTGACAGTTTATGCAGCGCTTTACAACATTAGGGCAGACAGTACAATTACAATACAATTCAATACAGGAGGAATCAGAGGGCCCTGCTCTTTAGAGCTTATAATCTAGGAGGGAGGGTCAAGTTATACAAAAGGGTAATAGCTGTGGGGGATGAGCTAATGGAGAAAATAGTGCAGTTGTTAGATGGAGGCAGGATAGGCTTCTCTGAAGAGGAAAGTTTTCGGGGATTGCCTAAAAGTGGATACATTTGGAGACAGTCTGACAGATTGGGGTAGCGAATTCCAGAGGATGGGCGAGGCTCGGGAGAAGTCCTGGAGGCGAATATGGGAGGAGGTGATGATGGAGCTAGAGAGCAGGAGGTCTTGGGAGGAACGAAGAGGGCGATTAGGTTGGTAGTTTGAGGTGATAGTGATGTAGCTGGGGGCAGAGTTGTGGATGGCTTTGTAACTTAATGTTAGTATTTTGAATTTAATTTGTTGGCAAGTGGCAGCCAATGGAGGGATTGGCAGAGAGGGGTAGCAGACACTGTGCGGTTTGTAAGGTGAATGAGTCTGGCAGCAGCATTCATGATGGACTGAAGGGGGGATAGTCTACTTAAAGGTAAGCCAATGAGGAGGGAGTTGCAGTAGTCAAGGCGAGAGATAAGCAGGGAGTGAATCAGGAGCTTTGTGGTTTCATTGGTTAAAAAGGGACGTAGTTTAGAGATGTTGAGGCAGCAAGCTTTGGAAAGTGATTGGATGTGGGGCTGAAAAGAGAGTTCATAGTCCAGTATAACACCTATCACCCTGACATGTGGGGATGGGTGGACGGTTGTGTCATTGCTCTTGACAGAGAAGTCAGGGGAAGAAGCACGTGGGGGAGGAAATATTATAAGCTCCGTTTTGGACAAGTTGAGTTTGAGGAAGTGGTGTGACATCCATACAGATATGTCGGTTAGTAAGTTAGTGATGCGTGAGGAGACTGATGGAGTGAGTTGAGGGGTGGAGAGATTTTTGTGTCGTCAGCATAGAAATGATATTGAAAGCCGTGAGAGGCTATCAGCTGACCCAGGGAAGAGGTGTAGATTGAAAATAAAAGAGGTCCAAGAACAGAACCTTGGGGGACCCAGACGGAGAAGGGAAGAGGAGTGGAGGAAGTAGAATTGTAAGTGACACTGAAGGTGCGTTGGGATAGGTAAGATGAGAGCCACTGAAGAGCACAGTCACGGAGACCAAGGGGGTAAAGTTTTTTGAGGAGGAGGGGGTGGTCAACCGTATCAAAGGCAGCTGAAAGGTCCAGAAGTAGGAGTACAGAATAGTGTCCATTGGTTTTTGCAGTTAGTAGGTCATTTGTGAGTTTTAAAAGAGCTGTTTCTGTGGAGTGTTGAGGGCAAAATCCAGATTGAAGGGGATCAAGAAGGTTATTCTTAATGAGGTGGTCACTCAGTTGGTTGTAAACCAGGCATTCAAGGAGTTTAGAGGAAAAGGGGAGCAAGGAGATAGGGCGTAGTTTGTTAAGATTGGTAGGGTCCAAGGACGGCTTTTTAAGTATGGGGATGACCAGTGCATGTTTTAGAGCATTGGAGAAAATGCCAGAGGTGAGGGAGAGATTAAAGATGTGGGTTAGAGAGTGTAGGATAGAGTCAGAGTAAAAAAATAACCTAAGGTGACAACCACTACGATAGCTCACTAAGGAACAAAAAGCACATGCTCCAATAAAAGCAGCATGCCAAAAAGACCCATATGCAAAAAAGTCAGTGTATAGATGGATGTTTATTAATGAAAAATGCATTCTATGCACCAATACATGAAATTCTGTACTTGCGCTTGTCATGGCTACAGTGATCATATCTGCCCAAAAGCACTGCGATACCCCCAACACAATATTTTTTAAGCACTCTTTGATAGTGTGAAACGAATCAGCTCTTCTGTCCGTTCTGCTGTGGCATATATTTTCTGATTCCTTTTGACAAAAAAAGGCTATTTTTTGGAGTGCGGCTGTCCAGAATTTTCCTCAAATTTCATTAGTATGTTTTTTATGTTATGACTGGGGTTAAACTTTAATGCTATAAGTATGTTCTTTATCTAATTGTGCTCCTGCATAAGATTTGCATGTAGAATCATTAACAGTGGTTGGATAGACCCAAAATTAGGGAGATTCAGAACCATATAACTGGTTTACATTCTGACTCTGGAGCACACTCTTCTTAGCAAGACAGTAAATGCACATTAGTAGATTTACCCTATGGGGTTGATTTACCAAAGTCAAATAGACTGTGCACTCTGCAAGAGCAGTTGCTCCAAAGCTTAGTAAATGAGCAGAAGCTCTGTTGACTTCTATCATCCAATCGTGTGCAAGCAAAAATCCTGTTTTTTTTTATTTTCCTTGCACACGATTGGGTATTCTTCGCAAATTGAAGCTTTACCTCATTTACTAAGCTCTGGAGCAATTGCACTTTGCAAAGTGCACAGTCTATTTGCCTTTGGTAAATCAACCCCTATGTGCGTTATTGCCTGTGCATATGTATCCTTGCAATTCTTGGTCACTTAGTAAACATTATTAGGATACCATTCTATGGTTGGTTTATAATTAAAGGGCTGACGTAGGTGCATGAACTTTTGTCATGTCAAGCACTTTGCATCATTTATAACTAAATTTTGTAAAGGTTTGCTCCAGCAAAAACTGAATGACAACAGCTTACCTGCTTAGTAGTTCAGCTTTTCATCCAGGTATTGATGTAGTAAACTTGTCCACCTAATCACTTTTTCTCATCTGATGATTTCAGAAATGCTGAGATTGTGTTACTTGAACACCCTACTGGCCACTGCCAGCACCTATAACTGTCATTCACAGCAAGGAGCACATGGAAAGGCAACGCATGCAAAACAAAACCAAAGAAAATTCCCAGGTCAACTCGCCAGCCAGTCTGCTACCAACCGAATTGTCCTTTCTAACAGTTTGCGTTAAAAACAGGACAAAAAAAGTATTTCACTGTGTCAGACTAGTGTGTTGTTGCCACATCCCTAATGTAATTAGAAAAGAAGAACTCCCTTCGTTGGGACTTTATAGGCAACAGCCACATGTAAATAGATTAGAAAATATATTTATTATATGTACATAAAATCGTTAGATCATAAAATGATCATTGGTTTAAAAAGACATATCCAAACATATTACAAAAAAGCACAAAAAAGACAAAAAACATACAACAGGTTGCATGACATACAAATGTGTTACTCTCCAGTACAAAGTGGTCTCCGGTACCCAAAGCATTTCTGGTTCAAGCACCTTCATCAGGGGTATTTGAGTATATACAATCATAGTTTTGTCTTACATGCAAAATGTTCCATCATGCAACTTAAACAGATAAACGAGGCACTGTCAGCGGGGGTGCCGATAGGCGCCTACCAGGAGCACCAGTATCACATGGAAGTGTTAGAAAGAAAAGCTTGCCTATTTTTGTTTGCCTGGTGATCAGAGGGAATCACATGTAGCAGATTGCCAACACCCTTCCTTGCTGTTTCTCACATACAGAAAATCGAATGTAAAAAAATGTCAGTACTATGATTCTCATCACCTGCCTTGAAGGTTTGAATGAGATTACTGAAGCAGAAGTGTGTGTGTGTGGGGGGGGGTTACAAAGCAAAGGCTTTAGGAAGTATATTTCTACCCACCCTGTAAGGTGATCTCTGTGTTCTACATATAATAGATTTCAGATTTAGGTAAACTGAATTACCTCTTAGATTTTACTACAATCCTGTGGTGGAATCAAGTTAGGATATGTTTTACAGGAATTTCAAAGCGTGTATCATGTTCCTAGTTAAAGCTGAATTCTAGGTATGAATATTTTTGCATAGGTACATTGATACAGCTTGTTCCAAAGTAAGTATGCGTGTTCCATACCTGGCTAATCCCCACGGAAGCTGGAAATAACTATAGTAGGCACCATTACTACAGTGATCGCTGTTAGCTTCCGGGACCTGTGCTGAGCGGTTACCCTGTTGCTTAGTGAAAACAAGAGTTCGCTCAAGTGGCACAGGCATCCTTCTGAGAATGCTTTGTATTTTCTCAAGGAATGCAAAGCATTCTCTGATTGGACAAAGTAGAGATTATGACGTCACTGCTGCACCTCTCCACCTCATCTGATAAGAAAATAATTCGCATTGATTGAGAAAATGCAAAGTGTTTTCTGAATGAGTCCTTTCTTGTTCACTAAGTGGCATATTAGCCACTCAGCAGAGGTCCCGGACGCTAGTGGCAATCATTGTAGTAGCAAAGCCTACTACAGTGATTTCCAGCCTTCACAGGGAATAACCAGACATGGAACATGCATTCTTACATTGGTCCAAGCTGGATCAATGTAACTATGCAAAAATATCCATGCCTGGAATGCAGCTTTAAAACAAGTGTAACTCAGAGCCATCTGTGTTTTATATGGTGCTAAGGTTTTACTCACTTCCAGGAATGTGCACAAAAACTTTCATTTTTGTGTGCATCCCTGGAACACATAAAACACCAGTGTCACGCTTGCAGTGCCTTTTAATGGCACCCCAAATGTGGAAAGCAAATGTGTGTTTTACTATGTAAAAAAATGTGTGGCAAAAATGCAGTTAAAAGTATGCAAACTGGAATGCGTCATAATGCTCCATTTGCCACATTTGTCACATGTAGGGCAGTCTTTTGAAACCCATGGGCTGCCTTTGCATATCATGCAAAAAACACACAAAAAAGCGTATATCAAATTGCTATGTGTAAATGGGGCCTAACACGGATTCTCAACATCCTCTCAAACCCCTGATCAATTCAGGAAAATGTTGCTAGTATTTATAAACAGGTTCTGAAAAAAACATGGAGGCTGCGATTTTTGACACCTCCCACTTCCAAGTTGACCCTGCTGTTTCAATACTTTAAGTGACTGACCTGGAACATGTACGGAGATTCAGTGATTATGTAAGTTTAATTGTAACTGTTTACCTAGTGGAATCTGAATTAATAAAAGAGAGATTACATTCAATGTATTATAGGTAAGTTGTTATATCTATGAAAATAAAACATCCAACTTCAGTATTCTAAAAAATGAAAACTGATTACTACAAACAGCTGGGCTGGATTAAGTGTAAGGCCACTGAGGCAACTGCCTTAGGCCTCAAAGTAGAAGAAGGCCTCTTCAGGTCAGGTCCTAATGTTCAGACCTGTAATATGTAGATATTTGATCTCATCTACTCTCTCATTTTACATTCACATTTTATAGCATAATTCCTGATAAACACACTTTTTCCCATCTTTGTTGGGCATAAAACAAAATAAAGAAACCCAAGGTGTTCTCAAAGGTTGATTTTTAAATCTATTGAGATAGACTATAAATAAGTTATATTCAGTTCAAATATTTCTTCTTTTACCACAGTCTAAATATACAGCATCCTTTTGTTGTGAAATCAGATCAATGTACTTGTTTGATTATGATGGTTTTGAATTCAATTCAATTCAATACAGACTGTAGTTAAAAGATAAGTGCACTATCCTTAACAGGCTGACCCCCCCCACCCCTTTGATAGGAATCTTTTTGCTTTAAGCCTCTTACACACTGGGTGGAATGAAAAAAAAAACCTGACAGCTCAGGTTGGAGCCGCTGTACTAACAATCCAATGTTAGTACAACTAACTCCCCTGCTGAGCAGCCCCCCCGCCAGAACACTCCGGTCAGCGCTCTCAGCCATTGACTGATTGCGCTGAATGGGAGCCAATCGGCAGACCTTTTCTGGGCATGCCCCCTTTTTTTTTAACAATAGTTTTTTTATTGAAAACTACAGTCGGACTGGCTGCAATACACACATTCTATTGAACTGGCCGATACCACCCAATATTCGGCCTGTGTGTACTAGGCTTTAGGGTATAGAAGTTATTTAACAACAGGAGTGTGTAATAGGCCACCCTGCCAAATTCTTATTTCAATAGAACCTGGATAGATAGTTCAATAGAACTTCAATAGAACTTCAGTCCCAGACCCCTAATTGCACCATCCTCCCCCCCTTGAGACTCCCAAGGCCAAGCCTAATTTCTTATACTTACCGTTTTTAAACAACTTCAACATGGTCAAGGGACCTGCTGGATTTTTTTCTCTCCCTTCCTCTTGCCCAGAGCAGTCTTCCAAAAATGTGGGGAGCAGCACTGACTTGATAACATGAAGACTTCAATACACTGTGAATGAAGGGTGTTTTGGTGATGGCCCCTTAGGGGCATGGTTACAATTCCCTGCAATAATATTATGTTGTTCAATAATATTCAACAAATATTGTGCTCACCACTATATTCTTTACTACCTATGTAAAGATTATTCTGAAAGCAAACACCAGATATCAGAGCCCCTCCCCTCCTCCCCCTTTTAACTCCTTCATGACGAAGCCAAAACAAAACCTAACACCTGAACACAATTTTGCAACTTTGACTAGTGTTAGTAAAACTGTACATATCATTGCAACTAGTGTATCCAGGTGGATTATATCTTGTTTTTTTTCACGACAAATTGGGCTTTCATTGGGTGGTAAATGGCAATGGATATCCACTGAATTCTTCTTATTATCAAAGGAAAATAGGCTCAAAATAGTAATAAAATATCATTTACATTTTTAAAATTCAAACCAGACCTGCACCAGATTTTGCGCTCTCCAGTTTTAGTAAGTCAAACCTACTGACACTAATTTAAAAATCCTTTTTTTTTTTATCCGACCTAAAATACACTGACCCTGACCTATGACTCTGTCCTTGAGCTTTGACTCTGACCTTGAATCTAACTCTAACCCTGACGCTGACCTAGATCAATTCCTGATTAAGCGTTTTGCTCAATTTTTATTATTTTTGAACACACTTTTCTTTGTTTCCTTTTTTATCCTCTAGCAAGGGGAAAAACACACAATGGATCTTTTTCTCCATTCAAGAGGAGAAAACACGCACATTGGCAAACTGTACAGTGACTGATCACTGTGATAGCCAATCACTGGGATGGCCTCTTAGTTCCTGATCATTAGTACGAGACTTGGGGCTCTCTGTGACAGTGCTGTGCACCACGCTCCCAGCACAAGCACAAGTATGCATATGTGCAAAAAAACGACAGCTTAAAGCGGGGGTTCACCCACATCACCAAAAAAAAAAATATTAAAAGCCAGCAGCTACAAATACTGCAGCTGCTGACTCTTAATACATGGCCACTTACCTGTCCCAGGGTCCAGCGATGTCGGCAGGGGACGCCGAGAACCTGCTCGGTTCTCGGCAGCTGCCGCCGCCATCCTAGGTGAGGGAATCAGGAAGTGAAGCGTTGCGGCTTCACTTCCCGGTTCCCTACTGCGCATGCGCGAGTCGCGCTGCGCATCCTGAGTGGTCCCCGCTCTCTCCTGGGAGCTGTGTGTTCCCAGGAGACAGCGCAGGAAGAGGCATAGACTCCCATGGGAGTCTATGCCGGAAGTGGGTGCAAATACCTGTCTTAGACAGGTATCTGCACCCCCCTCCCCCCTGAAAGGTGACAAATGTGACACCGGAGGGGGGGAGGGTTCCGAAAAGCAGAAGTTCCATTTTTGTGTGGAACTCCGCTTTAAATTGCAGGTGGGGAGCTGAAAAGTGCAGGGACCTAAAGTCACTCAGGGGAGTGAAGGTCCGCTTTATGGCAAACTTGTCCCCACATGTTCCTTTACAATCTGGCAACTAAATTGTTTAGTTACTCTTCCCTGGAAAAGGGCACTGCTGAAATCCTTTTGCTTCTGGGTCCTGCATCTCAAGGTCAGTGGTCCCAGCAGACAGAAGGTTTTTACTGTGCTTCTCTTTTGAAATCTCAGCCTCTCCACTATCCCACAGATATTGAGAGACTGTTGTAGTGGCAGGGGTAGGAGCAAAAACAAATAATTATAATAAAATCTAATGCGCAAAAAAACAATCTTCAACAACAAGCTAAGGGAAGCCACCTACATAAAAGAGTGTACCCACATAACTCAAAAGACAAAGAAATGTTAATATAAATATATGTGGCGCTACCCCACTGATAATGCAATAACTAATAATCCTAAGGAAAGTGATAAATAACAGAATAGCAGTTCAAAAATGCTAGCACAAAGACACTGACAATGTAGACATATAATCAAACAGGGCTGCAGTGGAGGGTACCCCAGGACGAAGTCTACTCAGACGAAACGTGTCGGGAGGACTCGGGAGGACTCCTTTTATGTACAAGCGCTTTTTTATCATCTACATCATGTAAGTGTATTTCTTTGATTTTTAATAAACACGGTATCTACGGTATCAGACTATGTAGTCCCTTCTGTACCCTTTATGAACCTTTTGCGGAGAGATCCATTATTATGTTTGGAGAAGATACGCCTTCAGAAAAGCCCCCCTCAATATCATCAGGCTGCCAAGGTCTTCTCACTATTGCCAGGGAGCAATAAAAGCTGGTTTGACCCTCACAGTATACGCTGTTTTGGGTTCAAACCCTCCGGTAAGCCCCCATCTGCACCATCTGAGTGCACTGCACGTTTGGGAAGACACTGTGGTGTGATATTCAAAGTTGGTCCATATATGCATCATTCAATATAGCGATGTGGGACTTTCTCGAGTGACTGCACTCCATCATCTCTAAAGACTTTTATGTTGCATGTCGGTGAAGGTGCTCCTTACTTCACTTTTGGGTAGTGACCCATTCAGTTTCAATTCACTGACTGTCTATTTTAATCACCTTTGCTTTTATTTTATTTTATTTTGAGTCTTTTAAATGTGAAACATTTATATGTGTATATTACATATAGGATATAGGCCTCTCAAACCTATTAGCTTCAAGGTGCCTTGTTGTCTTAGCGCTACACTTTTTCTGTTTATTATCAATTTGTTGGGCAATTATTCTAGTTGCGGTGTTAGCAGCTTTTCTTTTTGACCATTTGGAGTAAGCGCAAATCTACCACTGGTGGGAATTTGGTATATAATCAAACAGTGAATGTGAATAGACTCCTTAAGTGCAGTGTGCATAAAAGGACATAAGGACGTATCAAAAGGCGTAGCAAACAATGTATGCTAATACATACTGAAATAGCCAAAATAAATATAATCCAAAAAACACATAGCAGTGCGACTTAGTGACTAAATCCGGAATCTTCAGGAGATAAAGTGCAAGTGCACTAGTAAATACGTATCAATGTGCAAAAATACTGGCACAGTGATCAAAATATACACTGACAGTGCTGAAGTGAGGTGAATGACAACCATAAAAATAAAATATGTGACAAAAGACTCATTGAACTACTCCATGATGAAGTGACCAAAAAGGAAAAAAAAAATATATATAATATTGCAATAAAAAATCAAAATTGCAATCCAAAAACGCATACGATGCGACTAAATAGCAGCATCCACAAATCACTAAGAAAAAATGCAAGTGCATAAATAGCAGTGTACGACAAAAGTGGAAACTAATACAAATGCGAACTAAAATGTCCAGAAAAACAGTTCAAAGATGCATATAGTGTGATTCTGCCCAGTGCAATCTTCTAAAAGATGGTGTAGAAGTGCAAGTGCCTGGTATCTCATAAATAGATTAACTCTTGTTCCAGGGGTGTAACAATGGTTTCCCCAGCCTCTCACCTGAAGTTGCGGCCCCCAATGGGCCGAGTCGAGTGTGTACCGACAGGCAGTGTGGTGATATCGTGGGGATCGGCTTCCAGTGATTGCCACAGCCTTCAGGGGACACAGATCCAGCAGCGGCCGCAGCAGACTCTCTCCCGTGTTAATAAAACGTCCTCAGGTGTTTCTCAGATGGACAATGGAGAAAGAAAAGAAGGCTCCATAGTGTAATACGTAGAGATATTTATTTAAAAAACATAGCAACTTACAGAAAAAAGAATGTAATCCTCAATAAAAACACAAGCTTCCGGGTTCGGCCGTACCCAGAAGCAGCGGCACCTGACTCCTCTCTGACGCGTTGCGTCACACCACACGTGACTTTATCAAAGGGTATAAGAGTCAGTCATCAGAAAGAAGGGTTTGGTATGGTCTGGGGGGAGGGGGGGGCACATGTTTTTTTTTTTTAATTTTGACGTGGGGTTCCCCTTCAATATCCTCAGGGCACAACACGCATACCGTGAGTCGGATCATGTATAAAAAATGTGTATCATCACACGGAGTGGTGCCGTGGATACACTGAAAGTAGTACCGTGCCGCGTCCTATCAATTACATATACCAAAAACGGGGGGAGAAGGGACTTATGGACTTTTTAGGCACCACAAAATAGTAGATAAAAATTCCTTATTTTATTTGATATCAAAAAACACACATAACAAAACAAAAATAGTATAGTTTAAAACACAACATGTGTCTGTACTTGAATCATTGCTATACAACACCATCTACAGTATGAAATTCTTCGGGCATTAGGAGGAATAGCTTCCCATGTAGATCAGTCCGAAGAAGTGGCTATATAGCAGTTCCATAGTCAGTTCATATGTTGAGATTGATCGATGCTCGACATGTTTCGCGTATGGACTACGCTTCCTCAAGAGCAATAGCAGTATATGATGTAGCTATCAAGGTATATAACATTACAGTTAATTATTAGTACATATACACATAGATAGAAAGCAGGCGTCTACAGGGGCGCCACATATCTAGTACCAAAAAGAACAATTGTGTGCTTGCTCATAACGGAGTGGTGGTGGGCGCCAACGTCCAAGCGATACTAAAGGACTGCTATGGGGGCGTGCACAACATAATTATAGGTGGTATATAAAATGTGTTCAAGTTTGTAACCCCGGTCAGGTATTTAAGGAAGGGAGAAGGACGAAGGGGGAGGGGGGGGAAAGGAAGAAAAAAAGGAGAGAGGGTGGAGGGAAAAAAGGGGGGGGAAGGGGGATGAGAGGGGAAGAAAAGGGGGGGAAAGGGGGGAGGGGAAGAAGGGGTGGGAGGGTGGGGGGAGGGGAGGGGTTGGGGGAGGGGGAGAAGGGGGGGGATGCAGCTCGCGGTGGGCGTGCGCCGCCCTCTTGCTGGAGGCGCCGTTCGGATTGACGGCCCTTCCGGCTGGTGGGGGCGCATGCGCACGGAGAGCCCTTGGCCGGTCCGGATGACGTCACGTCGGCGGCCGCCGATTGGACGTCGACGGACGGGACGGGCACACAAAT